>CM047813.1:64836520-65231779 GCA_026214975.1 Gentiana macrophylla | reverse complement strand
GATCAACCAAGGTAACCACCGCCTACTACTTATTTGTTTATTGCTTAAATGAAGTCGATCTTGGGTAAAAGGAAATCAAAATTTTGAATTCGCTGCTCCCGCAGATTTCCTAACAATAACATGGCTAGAATATTGCTTCGGGTCAGCATGCACTTCACACTAATGTAAGATATGAACCAAGTATTCCACTAGGTTGTCCAAAAGAGCATTTGGACAATTTATCATAGAATGGTTCTTCTTCAAAACTTCTAACCCCTTTAAGATGTTGTACGGAATCTATGTCGTGGTTAAAGATTAAGAATTTAAGATGACATCAAAACTACCAAAGACAAACTTCCTCAAGCAATGTCTCAACATCTCATCATACTTCTATGCTTTGAATTCAAATTGGTCATGATTTAGTTCAACAATAGTCTTCTAGACATCATCCCTCATCATCGTAATCTTATGGAAAATCCGACCTTAAGTCTATTTTACAAAGTACCATAGTACTTTTAACTCATCCAACAATTCATCAATTGTAGAATATGGTAGACATCATTGACAATCAAGTCATTCAACCTTCTATAATCCACATAACATCTCCAAGTTCTATTTATTTCTTCAATTCATCGTGTTGTATAATCCCTCATTGTAGCATTTGATCCACCAACTACTCTATTTCATCCATCTTGTAGTGATTATACTAATAAAGTTTTACTTTCACGAGTTCAACACATTCATTTAACGTTAGTGGTATGCTCATAGCCCATCATTGATGGCAATCCTGGAAATTTACAAACACCTCATGACACTTTCCTCGGGATAGGAGTTAGTTCTGTGCACATGATTCAGATCATGTTCTTGTATCAAATAGTGACTCCCTAAGAGTTTATAGGCCACATTTCTTAATTTCTTAGGAAAGCTTTTGCAAATGATCATATTAAGCCGAGCATCTTCTATGCAACTTCTCACCTTAATTTGTTCTTACTTATTAAAGAAAACCACATCCGCTTTGTTGAAGTCAAAGACCATATGATTGTACCTTTTATCCAATCCACTCCTAACACAATGTCACAACCTCTCAACTTCATCAATCTCTCACATATTGTTGGAACTTAACCCTTTGCATGATTCATGGTATGTTAGGACACTTAAATTCACTCACCATTCTCGCTTTCATCTACAATCGTGATTAACATAGGTGATTTGGTTCTATCAAGCATATTCTTTTCCTCAAAATGCATTTCCGCTTAATCTACTCTCCGATCATCCAAAGTATCATGCATCTACAAGTATCTTCACTACGCCATATTGATTCCTTGGGTGATTCTCCATTAAACAGGGAAAATAGACATTAAGAACCAACTTCGCCTCAAATTTATTATATCTACCTAACTTGAAGTTAGCTTCATACCTATGTGGCATAGGTAGCGAAGCCATCGTGAGATGGTGGGTGAGTTCCAATGATGAGATGACGATTTAATGTGTTTGTGAAAATGTATCACCCACCCCATCATTCTTCTTCATCCACGCTGTAATGTAGATGTTAGATAATCCATCCAAGCTTGTACTTAAGCTTGATTTGTAATCATAAATAATCGAATATGTCCATTTTAGCATGCACCACGTCAATTTCACATTACATTCATGCACCTCCTCCATGCAAACATGAACATCTTCTTCCAACCTATTTTGGTTCTTCCACAACATTTCTTTTGCCTTCAAATGTGTACAATTTCAGCCAAAAAGACTCCAATTCAAGCTAGGTAGAGATAAAAGAGAGAAGGAAGAAGAGAGTAAAAGATAGGTTTTATTAATGACAAAAGTTAGAAAATAAAATATACCGCACGTGTTCTAGCTAATCGCTTACATCTTTCTAGCCACCCAAGTAACTACATAAAATGACCCAGTCCATAACTAACACCAAACTTCCAAACCCTATCTCCATTTACTAAACAAAAGCATAGAAAACAAAGTGTAGAAATTTCCATAAAATACTTTTAAAATACTTCACACAACCTGAATATGCACTAAAATGTAACCATAACTTTTCTAGATATCGTTAAAGAAAGAAAAGTCAATATAAATCTCCAAGAATTATAGTAAAAAATCACCAAAATTTATATATTTTCATTATCTTCATTTTGAGGCCCGCATTGTTATTTATGTGATCTACTATCCGAATTTATTCAATGAATTTCAACAAGTGAATCTTTAACAATTTACTTTTTAAAATTACGCTAAAATGCGGTCAATCCAGTCTTAAAATAAAGATCAAGAAAAGAATAAAATTTTGGTGGATAAATTATGATTTTTGGATTTATATATTGAGATTATATATAAATGTTCAAAAATATTGATGAGTGATAAATTGTTTTGTGGAGGAAGCCGGGAAATACTTAAAAACAAGTCTTTATTCGCACCACCACGACTCTTCTAACATCGCAATTGAATCGACCTTATTAATGTTGATTCTATAGCCAAATACGACCTTTCCAATGTCATTCATACCTTAATTCCGAATTTAAGGTTTCATAAAGTCTACTTCTGCTAAGACCAGAATGTCTTTGAGGGATCGGGGGTGGAGTCGCTAGCACGCAGCGTATTCTAGATAGTCGCCACGAACCTAACATCGAACCGAGACCATTAGGCCCGTTTACTTGTAAGATCCAAACCGAATCATCGAGTCACGCTGCATGTGTTCCTCGATCATACTAATGTCACCACCACATACTAACGTGTATGAAGGAGTCTTATTGAATATGAAAACAAAATTGAATAATTGATCAACTAAATTTATTTATTAAAAAAAAGAAGTGATAAGTTTATTCCCCATTGTTCTACACCATTTTACAATAACATCATCTCACCACATATTTTTCACTTGTTAAAAAAATTAGAAAACTTAAAACAACCACAAACTACAATAACAATATTAACTTGGGGTGTAAACATAGTGTAGAGTCCCCACACCTCATAAAATCAATGTAGTATAAATATAATATTTTATAGTTATTTTTGTGTGTAATGTAATGTTTTATTTTGTAGGTTGAACGTATAATATTTTAATATTATTTTGTTGAATCGTAATGTAGTATATTATTTTGTTGGCCGTATGTATATTATATTTTTTTTTATAACTGTATGTATATTTATATTATTATTATTGTTAAATAAAATATTTAAACAATATGTGGAATAAAACCAAAAAACAGGCGTATGAATAGTAATGAAAATTCATGCATGCTAAAGTTCGTTTAAAAAAAAAAAAAAAAAAAGGATATGCATGCTAAAGGGAAATATGGATAAACACATGAGATTTGACAAATTTAAAACAAATACGTAACTTAAAACTAAAATTAAAAAGGGGAAAAATTATGAGAAACACCTAGTGATGTAAACAATTTTTGATCAATGAACTCGTGTATTTATTTGCAAAGACCGTAAAATTATAGTCGAAAATTCAATTCTATACGACCAGTGATATGGAAATGGGCAGGGCCGCCCTACAATGGCGGTCGAGAGATCACAGATAGTTCTTAAGCGGCACGGATGGTTAATCGAAGATAATGTTTCGCTAAAAAAAAAAAATCAGATAGATTCAATCCGATCCAACCTAATATAATATTTTTATTTTTTTTTTTTTGATAAAGGCCCAAAATTTTTTTCCCTTCACGAATCGACGACATATTGGCGAAGCTGCGATGTGCGCTTCGAACTCCCATGAGTTGGCGCCGCCTCGACTCCACCGCCACCTGGACGGGCAAGGCCGAACCCTTTGTCATGATAACATTATTTCGTTAAGAACTCAGATGTCTCTTGATAACAAAAATATTTATGAAAAAATATCTAACAAAATGTCCCAATAAAAATTTTACTTTGGCTAAAAAGACTACTTTAGGATATATTTTGACGCTATCAATAAATTGAATTTTGTATTTACTGATGTTAAAAACGCGCGATAAGATGCTTTTTCAAAACTAAGCTTAATCTTGACTGACCTCAGTTCCTCAACATACGCCGTGTCGGCCCTACATTTATCATACGGTAACATAATATGATTATTGACCTACATTGACATTTTACTTTCAAGAACTATTGAGTCATACATACATATCTTTGAGAAAACTATTGAATCAATAGTTGCACAAAATGGATGGACGTTCGATCAGCTCGGAGATTCTTCTTGTATGCTAACTTCATTTGTGGAGACAGTTGATAGAACAATTTGAATTACGCAGTCTAAACCTAAAATGAAAAACAATGGTTCTGATTGATTTACATGTGCTAACACCTCAAATGAAGTCACCGGCTACCTCTTTTGTGGAATTCAACAAACTAGCAGTTTTGATGAATTCATTAGAAAAGAAAACGCAGAACTATGAAATATTATTGAACAGTGACAGAGTTTTGAAGAAGAAAATTACAGCAGCATTTTGATTTGTGTATATAGGAGTGTAACTAGCTTGGTAACCGCTAGCTAATAACTGCCTAACAAACTATTAACTAACTTTTAGAATAGATGTTCGATGAAATGCCAATGAGAGTGCACTGATCATCTTCAACTTTAGTACACATGCAGTGTATTCTCTGATACCTTTTGTATGCTTGTGGAGCTTTTAAAGATGTTTTGAGCAAGTACACTGTGACCGTTTCTCTGAAAGTGTCTGCAAAGTTATACAAAATAATATATATAATAATTCAAATGTCAGGTCAACGAAAACATAGTTATATAACAACAAGTAACGTTCTCTAACCTTGACTTGTTTTTGGAGAGCTTTGATGTAATCTACCGCCAAATCCAACGTATCTGATGTATTCGATTGCTGTTTGAAAATAAAATTTAAAAACATATCTGATGTATTCGATTGCTGTTTGAAAATTAAAAAAAAAAAAAAAAGCATTAAGAGGAGGAGGACCTTTTCCATGTTAGGAACAAGTTGTTGAAGCTTTCTCATACGCTCACTTATCCTTGTTCTCCTAACCTGTTATTTGTACTTATAAAATTATTATTATCTGAATCTTACATCATTTTTTTCTGAATAAAAAATTACGTACGTACCCTTTCAGCAATGCTACGCGGGTGGGTGGCGCAGCCTCTTTTTGCTCGAAACTTACACAGTACCGAGTCTTGCATTAGTGTCTCTACACCATACAACTCTGTTGAAGTTGTTGGCATACTCAAATGACGCGACAACATAGCACTAGTACAAGGGAGCGGGAACATTGCTGCTGCTGCTGCTGTCGCCGCCCCATTTTCAAAAACTTCATTATCCTGATAAAATCCAAAATTTCAAATTTCAGACTCTGCCTATCATCAGATTATTAAACAAACAACAGAACAGAACAGGATCCTCTTATTTGCATCCCAAGCAAATCTAACCTCATTTTCTGTTACAAAAGCAGTGGAAAATGGATCTCTTTCTCCTATGGATCTATCCGCGATTTCAGGTAAAGGAGACATTAAACCTGAAGGCTGGTTATTACCTGATGATGATATGGTAAAATTGTAACAATTTAGTCTAAAATCCATATGTAGCAAGAAAGGTTGTACCAAGTGACATAAATCACGGTCTTTTAATTTATTTGTACCTTCTTTCACACAGTAGATGTGTTTTCACACAGTAGATGTGTGTACGATGAAAATGTTAGAAATGCATACAACTTTTGTACAACAGACAGTTGTTCCAATATCAAATCTCTCCTCTGCTAAAGTTACTACAAAGTAAAAGCAAGAAAACATGCAATATGACCCACCCACCCACCCACCCACCCCCACCCCTAAAAAAAAAAGAAAAAAAAAAGAGAGGGAGTACCATCATTTACGATATTCAAACCAGAAAATAATCCAGCAGGCGAGCTATTGTAACGAATCAGATTCGAATTCGTGACACCTTTGTCCATTGAGCTCAAAAATCTGTATGAATCATCCACATGATCATTGAATTGTTGCTGATGATGATCCTGAGGCTGAAAAATAGTTCTCCTGTTATAACAATCTTGTACATGTTTTGATGCTACAAACTGTGTTTCATTAATGTTCATCCTTTTACTACTCGAAAATCTGTTATTCGAGCTTGAACCATGTTCTTGAACACTAATTATTTCATTGCTAGGCATTATTAGCCCATCAAGAAAATTATCGAGATCATCAACCGAATAATCACCACCTCTGCTACTACTGTTATTCACATTACTAGCAGCAGCATCAAGAAAGGTGGAAAAATAAGAGCTTGGAGCTGATCGGTATCGAGCCAAGCCCGAATTCATCTGCTGCTGCTGCTGTTGTTGTTGCTGCAGCTCCGGCTCCGACTCCGGGCCAAGGTACGAATTCTCAAGATTTTTCTCTTGTTCTTGTTGCTCTTGATTACGCTGAAAAGCCATTAATGTTCACATATATATTCTATACTATAAATCAAATAAAAATATCAAACACGTACAAGATTTTGATTATCAGGAAGAATCAAATGCAAAATCAAGAATACAAGAGCTGAAATATATGTATTGTATATTTGGCGGTTTTGATCAGATCCCATTAAAATATCATATCATATAACATAGAAAGTTCATTCCTTTTTCTTTGTAAAACAAACTTTATAACTGTGGAGCACTAAAAAAAAGAAAAGTAGATTATGTTAAACAAGAAGAAAGGAATAGATAATGAAAGGCACATAGAAAGTGAAAGATATAAAAATGGCATCAGAATTGAAGAAATAATAGAGCACGCACACAACAAGGTAAGTACAAAATGTATGATCAAGTTTCATTGCTTTAGTGGAAGGGAACTGCTTTCATTATTGTATATAGGTGGTGGGTACGGAGGGGGGGGGGGGGGACCTGGACTGGACTTAGTACCAGTGGAGTGGAGGACAATGTAGGGGAAAAAAGAGTAACGTCCTAAAACTTAGGCCTATAGCCCTAAATGATCGAATAACTATTTAAGTTAATCATTATCTTTTAGCCTAAAATGGCTAGACTTGGGCACATCATTCTTATTTCATCTAAAATGGTAAGACAAATTAGTTTTCGAGTTCATTATATTTTAATATTATATCATATTAATAAATTTTATCCTCCTATATAAGTAAAATACATCCACGGTAAGATCCTCGTATATTAGAGGAGTAATACCTCCGATACCAACTATAACGCATCCATGACAGGACCTTACCAAAGGTATCTGGAGGTGGCCGCCACGTCCCTCACAGTGTGACACTTATTTTGTCTGGTAGTTGGCTCTGATACCATCAATAACGCCGTCCATGCTAGGAATATACTAGAGTATTCTGGAAATGACCCATCGCTTCTCACTCACGCGACACTTATTTCGACTCCTGTAATCAGCTCTAATACTGCTTATAACGTCTAGAAATATAGGTGTAGCAACACTACGTAGGTGATAACGGATAATGATAATAGATTCTGGGTTATATATATATATATATATATATATATATATATATATATATATATATATATATCAACAACAGAAAGTGAGGTGGTATTTGTTTACATTGAGATATTTGTTTAAACAAATAGTTTTTCAACATGGAGTAGATCTCAGATCAAATGATAGTTGTTTTAACTTGTGTACCGACATCCATGGGGAAGACCACTGAACTTAGAATAATATGGGCAGTTTTTAAAAGAATCAAAGAGTCTATTTTCCAGATGTCACAGTGACATTCGACCTTTTAAAAGTCGAATTTAAACTCAACACTCAATTTTGCAAAGGTCGAATATTCATTTTCAACCTCGAGCAAAGCTTGAAATATGACGTCACGATAGCTCGATTGTGGCGTTAACTTGTTTATTTACTATCCAAGCTTAGCTTGATAATTATTGAAAAACAAGTATACACATGAAGTTATACGAGCCGAATTAAAGCTTGCTCGTGAATTCAAAGGGTATAAATGGGAACACGGTAACTAAATCAGATCACCAACTATATAAGTATGAGTATGCAAAAATGACATCCAATGACATAACTACACCAAGATAGCTTAAGCTAGTGGGGTTTTACATAAATGGAAGCTCGGTACAATTTTACTATACATATGTATCTCATACATACATTCAACAAGGATGCCTTTTGCACCCGCCCTACTATACCTTACTCTATTATACCCTACACATAGTCAGTGGCAGATCGTGAAAACCGGAGTCGGTGAGTACAGAAGAAAAATTGAAAAGGCCACCAGGCACGTGCCCCTGCCTTACTCAACTTGCAAACGCCTGCTCATAGCGAGGTGGAGCTAGTTTCACGCATCAGACGCAAGCATGCGTGCCAAATATTCGGGCCCGTGGTTCAATAATACATCGGAGTCAGAACATGCAAGAACCCTTTTACGCATCAGTGACTCTACAGCCGGACACTTCCTTTTCCGGCCACCCCTAGGTCTTGATCTAAATTGTTCATCTGATTCTACAAAGTCCCCCTGAAATTCAAAAACAATGCCATGTTTGTCGCTTCATTTATTTCTGCATGATGAGAGATTCCATTGAAAATGACCCAAGATTGTTACTTTGAGATGTAAACTTACATATGAATAAACATGGCAACCGGATTTCTCATGGTGGTCTCGAACATGCTTAAATGAAAATGCCATCCCACATCCGGAAAAGCTACACTTAAATGGCTTCAGTTCCATGTGTACAGCTTTGATGTGCTGATTCAGGTTTGACTTCTGCATATTTGAGATTAAGATTTAAGGTAAAATCAAAAACAAAAAAAAAAAAAGTGAGAATATACGAGCTGAGGCCACTTACAGTGGAAAAGGTGTGTAGGCACCCATCGAAGCTGCAATTGATTCTCTTTGTTGATACAATCGAATCATGCACACGAAGATGTCGCTTAAAGTTCTTTTTCAGCTGTTTGGTTCCACATACGTGACAAATAACGTGCTGGTGACATTCTTGGAAATGTTTCTTCAAACACTGCTCGTTTGAGAAATACTTCATACAACCGGGATCTGAACAGAGTGCCTCTACTGTCTCCATCTTGACTGCAAATAGAAATAACACAGCACAAATATTCTAAGAACAACTTCTGGAACTAAGAACAACATAACTAATAACAATACAAGATATAGATATACCGGAAAGTAATAGATAAACTTTATTTCAATAGATAAACCACCTTACCATGAGAGAGCTCATGTTTTCTCAGTTTAGACGCAAATTTGAACACTTTTCCACATCCACTTTCTGAGCAGACATATTCCTTTTGGGGTACATCAAAACTTGTCAAAGGCTCTTCATGGAATTCTTTCACATGCCGTGTCATGTTACCTTGAAAGGAAAATCTCTTTTTGCACGTATCAAAAGGGCACTCAAACAACTTCCCTTGATGCTGAAGCAAGTGCCTGGTCAAGTGGTCCTTCCTTCGGTAGCTTGACGCGCAGTCATCCACAGGACAAGCAAAAGGTCTCTGTTGAAACGTGAACACAAACTAAATAACGTAGGATACTTGAGCTCCCTATTCTAAATTTATCGGTTTTTGATTCCAAAATACTTTAAAACACAGACATTAACTGATAAAAGCGTGACAGAGGCTTGCCTGAAGGATCTTCTCAGGAGGTCCCCCTACCTGATACTAGTCCACGCAATAAGCCTCATGCATTTTGGAGTTCTTCATTTTGGGATCCAATGCTTCACGCCTTGTTCAAACCCATATGATCTAAGGAAGTTAAAACGTAAGCGAGCTAATAATAAAAACAATAATAATAATAATAATAATAATAATAATAAAGTAAAGCACAGAAATAAGAGCTAATCCTACAAAGTAATCAAGAATGCAACAGTATAAAACCAAAAAAAAAAGGACCAAGACTTGCTACAAGTAAGATAAGAGGCATCCTTTTACTTCTCAATCCAACATTAGGTGGGGAGTAGACTGTAGAGACATTCCAAACAGACAAATTAGGCCAAGAGAGCAATTTAAGAGACTATATGCACAAGATAAATAATTGTCAAGAAAAACAATCATAGGACCAATGGACGGATTGAAAAGAAAAACAAAAAGAAAACGCAAGAAAAATGAAATCATGCTGATACCTCAAGTGAGTGGCTTTGCATATGCTGCCGTAAGTAAGCAGCTTTGCTAAAACTGACTCCACATTCTTCACAGATATTCATCTTTTCTCCCTTACCCTCCTTTTCCTTTTGACTATTTTCTGTGATTTCCTTCTCCGTCATTTCCTCCTATTACAGCAAGAAAACAACATTTTTTAACCAATGAGGTAACGTATTCAGTCTAACAGATTAAGTAGCATTTTCCAAAACCGATCCCTAAGGGGAAATTATTAGCCACAACACATTACACACATGTTTTGTGAGAATCAACCAATTAACAAAGAAAAAAATTCCAATATATTCCCTACATCATCGGCTCAATTCATCCATTATATTGTAGCAATCAAAACTAAAGAACCAAACTAAAATCATACTGATTAATATTCGAGGAAAAACAACCAATGTTCAGAAATATATCGAAAAAATCAATAAATAAAAAAGAAAAGAGAGAGCTGAGCTTACCTGATGCTGAGAATGGATATGGGAGGATAATAGCGACTTTTTGGAGCGGAAAATTCCACAGAATTCGCATTTATATCTTCTTATGTCTCTGAATATAACATCTCTTCTCTTTTCTTCCTCCATTTTTGAACAACTGCGAAGAAAATCAGCAAGATTTCACTGTTTAAAATTATGAAGGCCAACAGCGAGCTACGTATACGTCTAGGGTTTGTAGACAATTTTAGTTTGGGCTTATATTGGAGAACTTTTCTGAGTCCAACTATCGTACCCGCCTAAAAAATGGCGCCACTAATCCCTTTCGGCCCATCCAAAAAAAATAGCGCCACTGATCCTCTAAATTTCACTTTTCTTCGGTTAGAAATATTTTTTTTTCGACATTGTAAAATTACTCCAACATCTCTCTCATGTAGAATTGTTAGTGTCAGTGTCATTTCTATCAATGTCACCGCTAATAAACGCCATTCACACCGACTTACCCACCATCCTTCCATGTGGTTTACGTTTTGTAAATCTCATCTCGTCAACTTGTCGACCTTACTATGTATTGTATGACGTCGGTGAATCTATCAATTATCTGGAACGGTGAACGGCTACCTTCATTTAAGCCCACAAGAGGTCTAAGACAAGGTGTTCTGATCGCTCCTTATCTTTTTTGTGCTGGTTATGGAGGTTTTGAGGAGCAAAATTGATTTCGCAGTTGAAAAAGGTCTCTGGAAACCCATCAAAATTTCCAAGGGTGGTCCTCCTATATCCTATCTCTTTTTCACAGATGATCTCCTACTCTTTGGAAAAGCTACTGAGGTTCAGGCACTTGTGATGGATGTCATGCTGGGTGATTTTTGTAGTGTCTCGAGTATAAAAATTAATGCAGCTAAATCAAAATCCCAGACATCTCCTAATGTTAGTTCGGTAAGGGGAAAAACTATTGTTGAGGCTCTTGAAATTCACCATACACAAGATCTGGGAACATATTTGGGCATGCCCTCCTCCAAGGTAGCTTTGGGGGTGTCGTCATTCTCGTACCTAGTGAGCAAAATGATGCGTAAACTAGCTAATTGGAAAGCAAATTCTATTTTTTGTGCGTGTAGAGCCACTCTCATACAGACATCTCTTGCATCTCAGTCTTTCTATGCAATGCAAACCATTAAACTGCCGGTAGGAATTATATCTCCACTAGAAAGGATCTGCAGAGACTTCTATTGGGGAGATACTGAGGGGAAGCAGAAAATCCACCATATAGGTTGGCATAAACTGTGCCTCCCAAAATACGCAGGAGGACTTGGTTTCCGGAAGTTATCAGAGATGAAAAGTGCATTCCTAGCAAAATTAGCATGGGAGTACACGACAAACAAGAAGGATTTCTGTGTGGAGATCTTTAAAGAATAATATGGAGAAATTCACCAGCCTCTTATACAAGGTAGTTCGGTGATTTGGAGAGCATTCAGGGAGCGGTCCGTATTATCGATGAAGGCTCGGAACTTCTGAATGGAGCTCTTGTTTAGAATGATAATTCGAAGAGGCAATACACGGTCAGCTCGGGATATTATCATCAGATTCACCTTCCTCAATTACAGAAGAGTTGATATGATAGGATATTTGGCGACTGAAAGGTCACAACTGATGTGATCCGTGACCGAATCAGATCCGAAAATGCCCGATGATTTGACTAAAGGCACCAATAAGACGAGCACCTCGACCCTTAGCTAACCCGTAGCTAAAAACCTTGGTATAAATGGACCCCACAATGTTCGCTCACAACCTCGATAAGTCTCATTTGGAATCCATCAAACACCGGTTTGGAATCCACCAAACACTAACGTGTGAAAACTCACCAAAGCTTCAAATATAATGTATCAAAATTTGTCCCATCATTACAGTGACTCTAAATGCCTTAATATAGGCTACAGACTCCAAGACTAATTGCTAATTTAGCAATGTGGGACAAAATAACTATAAATAAAAATAATAACAAAAATAAAAGACTAATTAATCAATGTGGGACAATAAAAGATAACTAACAATAAATAAAAGACAATAGCTAAATTTCATAAAGTTTTTCTTCAATGAGAATCACATCAATAGGTCTCGTCTATCTAAGTGTAGAGACGGTTGGACTGTACGTGTACGTGTATTAGAGAATGCGTACGTTAGACTGACCCACTTACATTAAGTGTCGCAGTATGTGGCAGTTGTGGGATTATCCTGAGACCGGAGTCTTCATGGCATCACGGTGTGTATTGTCATTTTTTGACACTATTGATGTTTCTCTTAGCCATGGGGCGATCATGCGGTAGTGCTCGGGTGTGATATTGAAGCATGCGTAGGATACATGTTTGTTCGTCCAGAAATCGCGTATCCTATGATTATGAGTAAATATCCGAAATTGCCTTCTTATAAGGAATGTCTAGCTCTCGTGAATCCTTGCAAAGTGGGAATAAATGAGTTATTCCGAGAGAGCATGATATCCAGATTATAAGATACGATCGTTGATGTACTGACACTCGAGATACGATCGTATGCATATTGTTACAGCGAAAGGATTCTATTTACACGGTAACTGTTTCACATGAAAGGTAGTAGTCATTGCTTTTGACTTTTCCGATGATTGGGGGTCACGGTGTGTTGCTAGACACTATCCCATGATCGGTAGGCACGAAGGACATTTTCGTAATTTGCACTTTATGTCTACGGCCAACATATTCGGAAGCCTATTGGGTCACACACATAAGAACATCTAGCCGGATTAAAATGTGGTTATAGTGATAACCAAATAAGGAAGTTTATCTCGACTATAAAGTGTTATAGTGATTAAATTAATTTGACGGTATTTATTTATTATGAATAAATTAAATACAAGATATTAATTATATTGATTAATTAAAGAATATTCCGGATGCCAATATTTGGCATATGGGGCGCAGACTGTAGTGTATTAAGATACACTTGGATTGTGTAATTTAATTAATGATATTATCATATATTAATATTGAATATTAATTGATTTTAGAAAAATAGATTTATGGTAATATTATAAAAATATTCAATATTAGATATTGACAATATCTTGGATTTATTTAATATGAGATATTAAATTAAGAGAGATAAATCGAGAATATTTATTTTTCTTATTTTACTAGTAAAAGGTTTTCGTTCTCATCAATCTATTAGGAAGCTTCTTCAATTAGATTGGGGATAATAGGGGCGACAATTTCTCCTATAAAAGAAAGGGGTTGGCTAGCTCTTTTGTATCATCACAATTCCAAGCGTTCATAATTCTTGTGAAAAACTGAGAGCTTCTTAGAGAGGGTTTTGGAGAGAGAGAATATGCCGGTCTAGCAACCGGATTTTTTAGTAGCAATCCGAGGAGGCGAGGTGCTCGTGTGGATATCGATAGAGGCCGGACACGTGGACGGTCGCACACACTACTACTCTCCATTGACGATCAAAGCGTCGCTCTATTAAATCAAGCAAGGTAATCACCGTCAACTACTTAATGTGTTTATTGTATTAAACGAAGTCGATTTTGGGATCGAAAATCAAATTTTTAAAATTCCGCTGCATAGACTAGTTGATTTCCTAACAGTGGTAGCAGAGCGAATTTCAAACTTAAACAATAAGCACTAATTAAATTGCATAAGAATTAATCGATAGATGCAAGATCTATATTCGCTAAACGATATATATATATATATATATATATATATATATATATATATATATATATATATATATATATATATATATATATATATATATATATATATATATAAATCGATTAGAGGGCTCGGCCAAACGGCGTTCTCTCCACTGTGCGCGGCGCCCTTTGTCGCCAAGCGCCGGGCCGGTTCTATCATGGGGAGATCGATTTGTTTTTAGTTTTGTGATATTTATTGTGCATTGATATCTCCTTTGTTTAGTTGTGTCACATGTAGTTAACTAATTGCTCAAATAGTTTTGCGCCTTTGGGATGTCAAATGGCATTAATAATATTGGCCCATTTCAAACTTTGTTTGGAATGAAATACGCCTCTTTCAAAATATTTGATTTTGAAATGATCAGAAGAAGACGCTTTTGGTTTTAAAACCAAAGGCATCCCTTTAGATAGAAAGAAACTAAAGAGATTTAATTTTAATTTTGAATAGTTCAAATTAATTAAGAATTCAAATTGAAATCGTTTAAAATTAATAGTAATTTTATTTCGATTAGAATCATTTAATTTATTAAATGTTGATTGATTATTTGATTTGATAAAATAAGACGCAAGTAGTTAAATTTAAATTTGTCTTTTTCATAAGATGTTATTGTATGGATTAGATATTGTAGATATAATATGATTATATGGAATTCCGATTGATCATAGGCTCACCAATAGGATAGATGTGTGTGGTTTACTTTATGTTGGTTTTCAAATTGTCCTAGGCCGTTATGAATAATGTGACCTAGTTTACTTTTTGCATTTATCCCATTCCCGTTAGCTCCTCCCGTGTGCGGTGGGTGTATTAATTTATTAGATAGATTATTATGTAACAAGAATTGAGCAGAAGATGGAGGCCAAAGAGAGATAAAGATTCCATTGGTGATGACGCATTAAAGATCCTATTGGCGGTTGTAGCTACCATTAGATTGTGAACCGTGGTTTTGTCAGTTTTTATTTGAAATCGCACTCAGAAAAGTCCATGATCATACCGGTTATTTTTGTGCGTGAAATGGTGTATGTTTTACTTTATATTGATAACGTAGAAATATGCACGTTTAGATGAGGCCATAATTTAATTAAAATTAATTACATGAATTAATTTATAAATTATTCCCACGACAAAAATCGAGTTAGAATTGTATCATAATATTATAATGACGGTGATGAGCCCTTGTTCAGATCCAGCTGATCGGCCCTCGTCGGGAGTTGACCTACCTTGGTATATCGTTATTATCGAGATATGAGATCTCATGAATATTTGGGTTACGACTCGACTAGAATCTTGCGGTGGTTGGACCTCGTCAGGACCGACTGATTTTAGAGACAGAGGGTTGACTACCACATAGAGATGTGAATTATCAAGAGTTGACTAGTCAACCACTGGGAGTCGCATATGATGGACTAGTAGGAGTACCTACCTTTTGAAATTGTCTCAATTGATCAGCCCTCGTCGGGAATCGAGATAACTAGATTGGATCCCAGCCACTAAAGAATTAATAGAATTTTTTAAAGCCAATTGAGAGTAGTTGGCTAGTGGGAGCAAAACCTAATTAAAATTTTAAAGTGCAATTTTATGGTTTTGTATGCATGAACTTTTACTTATATTATCTTCACTTTATTGTTGTAGAAATGTCGAACAAATTAAACCTTCATTATATCATTGAAAACAAACTTGACGAATCAAACTTTCTCGACTGGGAAAGAAACCTCAAAATCGTTTTGAGACATGAAGGCATTGGCTATGTCTTGGAAACACCCCTAACTAAGGACCCCGAAGATGTTACGAATGAGGAATTGGTTAAGAAGCATGCTAAACACAGTTCTGATAGTACTGGGGCTACTTGCATCATGTTTGCTTCTATGACACTGGAACTTCAGAAACAGCATGAGTCGAAGGATGCATACCATTATGGTTCACCTGAAGGAGCTCTATGCTTCTCAGTATTGCACTGAGAAGTACGAGGTCTCGAAGGCGCTGTTTGGTTGCAAGATGGCTCCGGGTACTCCAGTTGGGTCGCATGTGCTAAAGATGATCGAATACATAGAGAGGCTTGAGAAGATGGGCCATAAGATGGGGCGTGAGTTGAGTATTGAGTTGATTCTGCAATCTCTACCAGACTCTTACTCGCAGTTTGTGATGAACTATCACATGAACAAGATTGATTGCTCCCTCGCGGAGTTATTGAATATGCTCAAAGCTGTTGAAGGCACTATCGGCAAGGGTAAGCAAGTGTTGCTCGTGACTTCTTCCAAAGGAAAGAAAAAAGCCCAAAAGAAGACCAAGAAGGTGAAGGAGGTTACCAAGCCGAAGCCTAATATATCCAAAGACAAATCCAAGGATGCTTGCTTCCATTGTGGCCAAACTGGTCATTGGAGAAGAAACTGTAAGGCTTTCTTGAGCACCAAGAAAACCAAGCATAATGATGCTTCAACTTCAGGTATGTTTATGATTGAGATCAATGTTACTTATTTTAAGTCTAACCACTGGGTATTACTGGATGTGGTTCTCATATTTGTATGGATATGCAGGGACTAAGAAGGGCTAGAGATCTGAGGAAAGAAGAAGTGGACCTGCGCGTTGGGAATGGAGCAAACGTTATTGCCCGAGCCGTAAGAGTTTATATTCTTACATTGCCCAGTGGGCTAGTACTAGAATTAAATAATTGTTATTTTGTTCCTGCTCTTACAAAGAGCATTATTTCTATTTCTGCATTGGATGTTGAAGGATTTTCTTTTACGTATAAGAATAAATGTTGTTCTTTTTCACGTGATGGAATATTTTATGGTATTGGCAAACTTGACAATGGTATCTACATATTAGATATGACTGTTGATATACTTAATATAAACAATAAGAAAGCTAAAACAAGTGACTTGAACGAATCCTACTTGTGGCATTGTAGACTTGGACATATAAATAAGAATCGCATTTCCAAACTCCATAAAGATGGAATGTTGGATCATTTCGATTACGAATTTTTTGATACATGCGAAGCCTGTTTACTTGGCAAGATGACAAAGTCACCATTCAGTGGCAAAGGGATAAGATCCAAAGAACTGCTTGAGCTCATACATACTGATGTCTGCGGCCCAATGTCAATTCAAGCCAAAGGAGGATACTCCTATTTCATCACCTTCACTGATGACCATTCTCGATATGGTTATGTGTACTTAATGAAGTATAAGTCTGAAGCCGTTGAAAACTTCAAGGAATTCAGAAGTGAAGTGGAGAAACAACTAGGTAAAGAAATCAAAACACTTCGATCTGATCGAGGTGTAGAATACCTAAATAGAGAGTTTCAAGATTACTTAAAGGAGAATGAAATTCTACCTGAGCGGACTCCACCCGGAACACCTCAAATGAACGGCGTGTCTGAGAGGAGAAATCGCACTTTGCTAGACATGGTGTGATCCATGATGAGCTACGCAGTTCTTGCAAAATCGTTTTGGGGGTATGCTCTAGAAAAAACATCTTACACACTTAACTGAGTTCCATCAAAGACGGTTGACCCTACCCCATACGAGGTATGACATAAGAAGAAACCGAGTCTGGCATATCTTAAACCTTAGGGTTGTCCGACTTATGTGAAGCGGATGATGCCCGATAAATTAGAGGCCAGCTCTGACAAATGTCTATTTGTGGGTTATCCTAAAGAAACTAGAGGGTACTAATTTTACCATCCAAGAGAACAAAATGTGTTTGTCTCCAGGACTGGCCACTTTCTAGAGAAAGAGTTTATTTTGGAGAGGGTCAGTGGGAGTAAAATTGATCTTGAAGAAATTCAAGAACCACTTACGGACAATGGTTAGTTGATGGAAATAGAGTAGACACCACATGCAGATGAGGTGCAAACACATGCTCTAGAGACACAGACACCTCGAAGATCCACTAGGGAACGTCGTGAACCTGAAAGGTACACTGGCGTGTATCTCATAGAAGACGAGGACCCTAAAACTTATGAGGAGGTGTTGATGAGGCATGGCAAAGAGAAATGGCTACAAGCCATGAATTCAGAAATGGAGTCCATGAAAGACAACCAAGTTTGGAACTTAGTTGATCCACCTGAGGGAATAGTTCCTATAGGGTGTAAATGAGCCTTTAAGAGAAAGACTGACATGGATGGTAATTTGACTACCTACAAGGCAAGGTTAGTGGCAAAAGGTTATAAGAGAAGACAAGGAGTTGTCTATGATGAAACCTTTACGCCAGTGGATATGCTAAAATCCATTAGAATTCTACTAGCTATTGCAGCATACCATGATTATGAGATCTGGCAGATGGATGTGAAATAGCCTTCCTTAATGGGAGTCTGCCTGAGGAAGTGTACACGACACAACCTGAGGGTTTCACAAACGATGATGCTAGGATGGTGTGCAAGTTGCAAATGTCCATTTATGGATTGAAGCAAGCTTCTCAGAGTTGGAATCTTCGCTTTGATGAGACAATCAAACAGTTTGATTCCATCAAGAACGAAGATGAGCCATGTGTTTACAAGAAGGTTAGTGGGAGTGCCATAGTTTTCTTAGTGCTTTATGTTGATGACATATTGCTCATAAGGAATGATGTTCCTATGTTACAATAGGTTAAAGTTTGGTTTTCCAGGAACTTCTCTATGAAGGACTTGGGAGAAGCAGCCTACATTCTGGGAATCAAGATCTATAGAGATAGATCTAAGAGGTTGTTTGGTCTGTCACAATCCACCTATATAGACAAGATGCAGTCCAAGAGAGGATTGCTGCCCATGTCACATAGGGTCTATCTGTCGAAAGAAATATGTCTTAAGATAGAGGAGGAAAGGGTGCATATGATTAGGATATGTATGCCATGTTGTGCACTAGACCGGATGTCTCGTACCCTCTGAGTATGACTAGTAGGTACCAGGAAAATCCAGGTGATGGTCACTGGATTGCGGTCAAGAATATTCTCAAGTACATGAGACATTATAGGGATATGTTCCTGGTTTCGGGAACAATTATTTGGTATTACAGGGTTACATAGATGCCAGTTTTCAAACTGACAATGATGATTTGAAGTCACAGTCTGGATTTATTTTCACGCTTAACGGCGGAGCAGTGAGTTGGAAGAGTTCCAAGCAAGAGACTACTGCAGATTCTACTACGAAAGCCGAGTATATAGTAGCCTCGGAGGCAACAAAGAAAGCGGTTTGGATGAAGAAGTTCATTACTGAACTTGGTGTGGATCCCTTTATTGAAGGTCCAGTCCCACTGTACTGTGATAACAATTGGGTAATTGCTCAGTCAAAGAAACCAATGTCTCATCAGAAGTCCAAACTGTTAGATATAGTGTGCCCGAAAGACAATTGTTGCTTGTCCTTACGGGCAAGTTGGAATTTGTTGAAAGTAGTACCCGAAAGACAATTTATGTAATTATTTTTAGGATTAATAAATGACAGATTTATTCTCATCTTATTACTTGCTTCGTGCTTGTAAGTAATACACTACTGAAAATCCTAAGTCGTATCATATGTAGCCATATAACTTAGTGTGTGTCATACATGAGGATTGAGTTTATGGTGATACACTTGAACTATTTAGTCCGTGGTGAACTTAATCAAAGTATGGGGTCTATTGATTAAACCACCATTAATGCGCCCAGAACACTTTATGGTTGACCGTCTTATCCGGACCGTCGACATTGGTTGTCTAAGTAGGGCATTTAAATATGATGAGAGTCATATAGGATTGGACCGATTTAATCTGAGTTTCTCATATAATTCCGTGATTGAGAAATCTTATTAAATCACAAGATGATCATATATGGATTAACCTTAATCCTGAAGTGATTACAGACTCCTACTTGTTTCAGGATAGGGTTTGATGTGTTCGTTAAGGATCGCTAAGAGGCGCGGTCCGAATCACTTTCACGCTGGCACTATTCTGGAATGAGTGAGAAGTGTGTGTCTCACAGATATGGAATTCATTCCTTCCCGCGGGAAGTAGAAAGACAATCCCCTTATTTGTTAATCCTAGAAACTGATCAATCCCGGGAGTTCGTATTGGTTATGAACTAATTGATCACTAGTGGGTTAATGGTAAATAAGGATAAGATGTAGTGAAGAAGGTTTACGGAAATAATCCTACTTCGAAGACGGATAGTCTATGGAGGGTTAGTTTATATGTAATGATTATATCAATGGACACTTATCGACTCGAACTCGACGCTTTGAGAATAAGTTATATCCGTGAATCGATAGAGTTCATTTCGGATTTATGGTGGCGTAATTCGAATTAATGAATTAAGTAGAAATATTCGTTATTTTATTTAATTTATTGTAGCTACTGGTTATAGGTCCATGGTTCCCGGGTTGGCTCCTAACACGCGAGTGTTTTCTCGTTTTATGGAACCTCGAGCATAAATTAAATAGTTTGTCTATTTAATGAATATGCGAATATTATTTATTTGGTAAATAATATGTAAAATAGAAAAAACATTTTCTATTGAATTTGATGACTAAATGGCACCACTTATTGTGATTAATTAGGAGAAGAAATTTTCCTAGATAATGTCACATGTGTAATTAATTAATTATCTATTTGTTGGATAATTAATGGAAAAAATAAAGAGATTGATTTTTTGGGAATTATCTCTTATTTTTGTAGCAAAAATATATTTTCCTTATGTGAATAGGTTTTTGTGGTGTGAAAATAAAAACTCTCTTGACTAGTTATTTTCCTATTTAAAGAGAGTTCCTCCTAGCACAATAAACAATACAAATTTGCGCCACAAACTAAACAAAAGAAGAGAAAAATTAGTTTCTCGTTCTTAGTCATTAAGAGGAGAAAAACTTAGGATTTTTCTTGGGCATATTCGAGGAGGTTCTACAGCGATGATCGACGTCCACCAGTCGTCGCTAGGAGATACAATCCGGAAGATTGTGGCTTCTCCCTTGGTCGATTTTATCATCTCTCTCCGATAAGGTAAATCTTCAACCTTCTCGTAGGATTAATTAGTTATGTTTCATATCGTAAATAGCATAAGCTTCCGTTGTGCTAAGATCGAGTGTCTCGATCAATGCTATTACTTCTAGCATGTGGTATCAGAGCCAAGGTTAATTTTTCACGATATCGAGAGCATAATTAATTAATTTAGGAGTGAAATTGCATATAGGGTTGCATCTTTTATTTTATTGAATCATTGAATGTTGTGGTTGACGAGGTGGATTAAGGTTGGTACTTGTTTACCGTTAGATCTATTGTAAACTCGTATAATTACTATTATACGAGTATAAGGATATATGTAATTTTTTTTTGCAATTTATGTAATTTTTTTTTGCAATTTAAATTTCATAGTAGTAGCAAATTTTTATTTTTTTTCGGATCCATCGTCCAAAAATCTTCAAGGGAAAAGAATTTTTTTTTGTTCTTGCGCTGTTGTTGAATGATATATTGCTGCTGGGGCTGTTGATTCATGCGGGAAAAAAAAAAAAAAAAAAAAAAAAGAAAAGGGAAGAAGCCGGCTGCTGTTCGAGAACAAGAAGAAAAAGGAAAAGGCTTCTTTTTTCTATTATCCAAGATCAAGGAAAAGGATTTAATTAATTTTTTTTCCTAGTTTAAATAGGTTAGATACGGGGTACCGACGGTCCATCTCAGTGGTTTATTTTACGCATTTATTTTCATGTTCGATAATTTATGTGAAATAACCATGCCATGACATGCATCATATTCATGAATTCCACTCCTAACATATGCATACATGTAGACAATTAATCATGATATTAATTAAGCATGTATGAAACGTAATTAATTTAGATTGTTTTAGGTAATTAATTAAATTAATTAAAATGAACGGAATTTTATCGGGATATAAAATTCACATGATAAACTTAATTTGGGATAATAAATCCTACGGGGTTTAGGTTATGTAGTGTCTACAAAAATTTTGAATTTTGATAATAAAAAATTGGAAAATCAGGAAAAGTTGGACACCAACTAAGCAAAAAGGTTCAAAATTGGTTCGGCGGTCAATGTGGCTTCGGCTCGACTCGACTTGTCCGTCCAAGTGCGGCGTTAGCGTCGGGGGTCCGGCAAGGTTAAGCTATCCGGCGAGCTGAGGCTCAATGGGGCAACCTAGCCCGATTCATCCAGCAGTCGTACATAAACCAACGAAGAGGACGGGTCAGCTTAGCCGATCCCGACACCATTCGGTGAACTCGGTTAAAGCTCGCCAGGGTTTAAAACCGATAAATTGGTGGTTGCTTTTCTTGATTTATTGTTTTTCGACTTATTCGAAAAATTCAACAATCCCAGAACCTTTTAGGATAACAAAATTCTTTGTGAATTTTATTTATGTAGTGTCTATGTAAAAGGATTTTAATGATCGAAAAAATTGGAAAATCATGAAAAGATAGGACACTAACTAGACGGTTTCTGGAACCGATAATTGGTGATTGTTTTTTCAAGATTTATTGTTTTCGATTATTGGAAAAAAATTCTGAGATCCTAAATTTTTATCATGACATTATTAGGACTATAAAATTCATTAGTGAATTTTTATTGTGTAGTGTCTACACAAGAGATTTCCTAAATATTCGAAAAATTGGAAAATCATGAATAAGGTGTCGCTAGTTAGACGGTATTTGGAACCGATAAACTAGTGGGAGCTTTTAATTTTTTGATTTATTGTTTTTGGAATTATTAGAAAAATTCATAAAGTCCTAATGTATTAGGGTTTTAAAAATTCTTGGTGAATTTTAATTGTGTAGTGTCTACACAAATAATTTAAAAATCCGAGAAATTGGAAAATCGTTAATAAGTGACACTAGTTAGACAGTATTTGGAACTGATAAAATAGTCGGAGGATTAACTTAAATATTCATGATTTATTTATTTCGGATTGTGAAGAAATTCTGAAAATCCTAATGAGACTACCTAATTTTCAAAATAACGAGTGGGAGCGGGGAAGGTGACAATCGACCCCACGGCCTCTACTGTTGACACAAGCAAGTGAGAGAATGGTGACGCCTCATGCCGCTTTGATTTCGGCCCCTTAAGGATGGCCTTCACCGCTATCAAAATGCATGGCTTGGTCTCCGAAAGGATAGGATTTTGGGTACTCGTCGGGTCACTGACCGACCCTAAGGCGGCATACTCGGGGCGTACTTTGAGATCTGAAACAGTAGGTCACACTCACAAGGATATTTTTGGAAATATCTTGGCAGAAAAAGGAAGGCAATCAACAATTAAATGGAGATGTCCGATTCTCAGTTGATTGTTGAGAGAGATTGTCTCAATATAATCGTCACCTCTTTGACCTACCCTAAGGCGGCTGTAGGTGTGAGATTAGATCGTTGGAATGGTAGGATAAACTGTATGCCATCACGTTTATTATTCCTAAAATCATATTTAGTTGTGGTGTATGATTTGATTTATATTTCTATCAAAAATTTATTTTCAACAACTGCATATTATCTCATGGTATCTAAACTGCTAAACATGATAAATTAACTGATGATGACTTCGTAAAAGTGGAAAAGTAACAAGAACGTTGAACTCAATAATCGAAAATGCAAATTAATTTTTCGGAAGAGGATGTTCCTCTTAAGACTTCAAACTTAAGTGACATTGATAAGAATGTCACTGCTGTCACTTGTGTTGAATGAGAGACAAAACAAAATTAGTTCAAAGGTGACAAGAATGATTTGGTATCAATCTCACTAGACATCCCACAGTTTACGAGTAGTGTCTACTCAAATGAACTGCTTGTTCACGATCATTTCCTTTATAGAAAGCCAAGAATGGGAAGATAAAAGTCTACAAGTGCAAGTCATCTAAACTAAATAAGTTAAAGGCTAAACAGAAATATTAATAAGAGAAATATAGGATAATGAAAGTGATTTCGGATCACTAACCTATGAATCCTTAAAGACTTTCTTAACCAGGATTATGACCCGGAAGCTAAGTTCTTTTGTAAGAACAAGGTAGCTAGGCATTAATGATTAAAGAGAAAACAACGAGCAGTTATTTCAGCTAAGATAGTGGGAGTGATATTAGGAAACAAATTTCGGATTTTAATCCTTGTATATCACAGAAGTCTAATTTCTGTTTTCAGATTCGTTGGAACAAATGGATTTACTTTCACATTGACAACTTAGTTGCCTTAAAGAAAGTGAATATGACATTTGTATACGATTCTGAGACTCGGGCTTTTGTCTGATAAAGTAAAAACCACAAAGTAATACTGAAAAGGTATATGTAACACATCATAAACTGTTAAGACAAATGGTTTCCGTATTTAGATAAATGATTCTTCAGCATCTATTTATTAGTGCATATGTCCTAGAGATAAGATCTGAAGACTAGCTAAGGGTGATTCCTAACTCCCAGTCTAAGAACACTATCTCAAAGGAAAAATGACCAAGCAACCTTTCAATTTGGAAAGGGTAATAGAGCTGAAGAAGTATCACAGCTTGTTCATATTGACCTTCGGGTTCTTATGAAGGATACAAGCTAGTGAGAGCTTTTGAGTGGCTGGCACTATGTCTGATGACTACTCAAAACGCTAATTAGTTTATCTGAATATTTGGAGGAATCTATGATATTACCAGAGATAAGAGTACTCCATGCTCAGATATAGGCTATAGCATAGTTTTGGCACTGATGCTTGGCCTACCTCCGGGTGAAACGATTTCACTAAAAGGATAAACCATGTATTGTCTTATATAGTTATTGATATGCTACATTAAACTTCTTAACTCAATTAAGATATAGATTGCAAAATAACGGTTTACATTATTGTGTAATACCGAGAAGTCTACCTAGAAGATGCTTATGAATTTGTGGATAAAGAGTGAATAACATTTACTCCACTCCGCAAATAGAGGCATTTAACACTAGTGCTTGAAGGTAGGACTGGAGATTTTGCATACACGTTCAGATGGTGACTGTTCATGAAATATCTTAGTGCAATGAGTAAAGGTAGGTTATAAGATTCTTAAGATCGGATAGTGACGGTTACACTGTTACATCCTTTCTGAAAGATTGTTTAGATAACAACCTTAGTCCTTGAAGTACAGTTACTCAAGGAGTTACTATCTGATTTAATCAGATCACATCCAACTTTGGTTGTTGGGGATTACGCTGATTAATACTACTGAACCAGATCAGAATGTCAATCCATCCAAATGCAGTGGGAGTATGGTTTATCCATTGACCCGCTGTGCTTATGCAGACTTTACAGTCTACTGGGGTGATTGATCACCTATGGTCCTTTTAGGAAGACTGTATATGATTCTGACAATAGGAGGTTGGTTTAAAGCCATAAACATGTAAATGGAGTTTTGGTACTCCAATTCTGTTAACACTCTCTTAGAACCACCTGAGTGTCTCAGGCCAAGTGGGAATAATTGGATCTACATGAAAAGAGTTGAATGAATGAGAAAGTTAATCTTTCTGAGCAAAGCCAAGTGGTTTTGAGGGTAACTCCCTGAGATGTAGACAGTTAAACATGGGTGATGCCTTGAAACTTTCTCACCACTCAGCCTTGCTTGACTCTATGGAAAGCAGAAAGATTACCAGGGGTGATGACCTAAAACTTTCTTGCCGTACAATAGAGCTTAGATTCATTCGGAACGGAAGGGTTTTAGCTTAAAGCCAATGGCAGATTGACTGCCTATGCTTATATCCATTGATGGATTAAAGCAAGCCTCTAGGTCATTAAAAGTCACATGTTCCGAAATGTGTGCGCTTGACCAGAATATTGATGAGTCTTTTGTAGACTGGAGAATCAATATTGGTAAATTAATAGACATTAGTGTAAATAAAAGATAACACTGCAACAGTCGGAAACAACATGGGTGTGTTATCTGAAGTCAAAAACTGACGAGCCAAAGCTTCTCTAAGTCAGAGAAGTGGACGATATTCTTAGAATCTGATTCAGTCGAATTCATGAGAACAAGTTGTTGGCAATAACCTATGCTTCTTATTGGTTAAGATGATAATGCATTTCTTTGCATGCAATATTCAACGAGAGGTTTCCTACCCAACCCCTCACGGAATAATTCTCTCAATCTTCGGATATAGAGAAAATGGGATAAATTCTCTTTTGGATAGAGAAAGTCAGGTTATTAAAAGTCAATAAAAGTCGAGTCTTGGACTCAGACGTCGAAAGCAATATAGTGCATCCTCAAGTATCTTTAGAGAACGAAGAAACATATGCTTGTGCATTCGGGTGCGAACCTGGGTGTCGTTGAATACACTGATTCTGATTTTTTGTCGGATTAAGGATGATCGTGAATCGATCTCAGACTCAGTGTTTACTTATTGTGAGGAGCTACAGTCTGGAGCAATCCAGCAATGCCAATTTGACTTTGTTAGTCGAATACATAGCAGCTTTCGGAGCAACTAAAGTGGCGTGTGGCTTGAGAAGTTCTTTGTTGGGTCGAAGTGATTCCGTGTCTCGATGAGCCGATATCATTTTTTCGTGGAAAACAGTTGAGAGGTAGCTCATGCAAATGACCTTCGCAATAGGTCAAAAGCATATTGAGATAAAGCACAACCTGGTCAGACAGATCGTGCAAACAGGCGACGTATCGGTCCTTAAGATCGCCTCAAGCCGACAACCTAGCTGATCAGTTTACCAAGTCGTGTGGCATCTAGTGTCACAGATAAGCGCTTGGTGGGTATGAAATTGGGAGATATGTCTCATCTGCTTTAGAGCAAGTGAGAGAATGTTGTGGATATAAAGAATAAGGGTGTGGTGCTCTAAAAACAATCATTGCTTGTCTTTACAGGCAAGTGGGAGATTGTTAGCTATAGTGTGCCTGAAAGACAATTGTTGCTTGTCCTTGGGCAAGTGGGAGATTGATGGAAGTAGCGCCCGAAAGACAATTTATGTAATTGTTTTTAGAATTAATAAATGACAGATTTATTCTCATCTTATTACTTGCTTCGTGCTTGTAAGTAATACACTACTGAAAACCCTAAGTCGTATCATATGTAGCCATATAACTTAGTGTGTGTCACACATGAGGTTTGAGTTTATGGTGATACACTTTAACTATTAGTCCGTGGTGAACTTAATCAAAGTATGGGGTCTATTGATTAAACCACCATTAATGCGCCCAGAACACTTTATGGTGTGACCGTCTTATCCGGACCGTCGACATTGGTTGTCTAAGTGGGGCATTTATATATTATGAGAGTCATATAGGATTGGACCGATTTAATCTGATTTTCTCATATAATTCCGTGATTGAGAAATCTTATTAAATCACAAGATGATCATATATGGATTAACCTTAATCCTGAAGTGATTACAGACTCCTGCTTGTTTCAGGATAGAGTTTGATGTGTTCGTTAAGGATCGCTAAGAGGCGCGGTCCAAATCACTTCCACGTTGGCACTATTCTGGAATGAGTGAGAAGTGTGTGTCTCACAGATATGGAATCCATTCCTTCCTGCGGGAAGTAGAAAGACAATCCCCTTATTTGTTAATCCTAGAAACTGATCAATCCAAGGAGTTCGTATTGGTTATGAACTAATTGATCACTAGTGGGTTAATAATGGTAAATAAGGATAAGATGTAGTGAAGAAGGTTTACGGAAATAATCATACTTCAGTACGGATAGTCTATATATGGAGGGTTAGTTTATATGTAATGATTATATCAGTGGACACTTATCGACTCGACTCGACGTTTTGAGAATAAGTTATATCTATAATCGATAGAGTTCAGTTTCAGATTTATGGTGGCGTAATTCCGGAATTAATGAATTACTTCGATGAATATTTTATTTAATTTATTGTAGCTACTGGTTATAGGTCCATGGTCCCCGGGTTGGCTCCTAACACGCGTGTGTTTTCTCATTTTATGGAACCTCGAGAATAAATTAAATAGTTGGTATATTTAATGAATATGCGAATATTATTTATTTGGTAAATAATATGTAAAATAGAAAAGACATTTTCTATTGAATTTGATGACTAAATGGCGCCACTTATTGTGATTAATTAGGAGAAGAAATTTTCCTAGATTATGTCACATGTGTAATTAATTAATTATCTATTTGTTGGATAATTGATGGAAAAAATAAAAAGATTGATTTTTTTGGGAATTATCTCTTATTTTTGTAGCAAAAATATCTTTTCCTTATGGGAATAGGTTTTTATGGTGTGAAAATGATAACTCTCTTGACTAGTTATTTTCCTATATAAAGAGAGTTCCTCCTAACACAATAAACAATACAAATTTGCACCACAAACTAAACAAAAGAAGAGAAAAATTAGTTTCTCGTTCTTAGTCATTAAGAGGAGATAAACTTAGGGTTTTTCTTGGGCATATTCGAAGAGGTTCTACAGCGATGATCGACGTCCACCAGTCGTCGCTAGGAGATACAATCCGGAAGATTGTGGCTTCTCCCTTGGTCGATTTTATCATCTCTCTCCGATAAGGTAAATCTTCAACCTTCTCGTAGGATTAATTAGTTATGATTCATATCGTAAATAGCATAAGCTTCCGCTGTGCTAAGATCGAATGTCTCGATCTGTGCTATTACTTCTAGCACAAACATGTACTACGGCGCCATCACTTGATTAGAGAGATAGTAGACAGAGGAGATGTAAAGATTAAAAAAAGTCCACATGGATGACAAACATAGCTGATCCGTTAACCAAGGAATTGTCACAGGCAAAGCATGAGAAACATGTTCACATGCATGTGATTAGGAATATGGGTGATTGGCTTTAGGCCAAGTGGGAGATTGTTGAAATAGTGTCCTAAACCCAATCGGGTTGGACCGGATCCGACCGGGTCGGGTCATTTACAGTCTATTTAGTTCATGTAATAACTTCATTATGATTAATAAAAGCACATTTGTTATTATATATCTTGTTTATCTTCATGTTATTGAATATATATAGAGTAACATCCATAGTATTAAAATGTGATAGTGATACCGTAATATTGATTATGGTTGATGAGATCTCTATTTACTTTAATAAGTTTGATACTTAGATGTCTCTAGTCGTATGTACTGTCAAACGGGACTTTGATGGTATGATTAGTCTAGCATGTATTGGATGTCTTCTATCTTATTGAAGATGGGGATAGATCTCGTCTATCTAAGTGTAGAGATGCTTGGACTGTACGTGGACGTGTATTAGAGAATGCGTACGTTAGACTGGCCCACTTACATTAAGTGTCATTGTATGTGGCAGTTGTGTGATTAGCCTGAGATCGGAGTCTTCATGGCATCACCATGTGTATTGTCATGTTTTGACACTATTGAGGTTTCCCTTAGCCATGGGGCGATCATGCGGTAGTGCTCGGGTGTGATATTGAAGCATGCGTAGGATACATGTTTGTTCATCCGGAAATCGCGTATCCTATGATTAGGAGTAAATATACGAAATGGCTTTCTTATAAGGAATGTCTACCTCTTGTGAATCTTTGCAAAGTGGGAATAAATGAGTTATTCTTAAAGAGCATGATATCCAGATTATAAGATACGATCGTTGATGTACTGACACTTGAGATACAACGATAGGATTCTATTTACATGGTAACAGTTTCACATGAAAGGTAGTAGTCATTGCTTTTGACTCTTCCGATGATTGGGGGTCACGGTGTGTTGCTAGGCGCTGGCATTTTCGTAATTTGCACTTTATGTCTACGGCCAACATATTCAAACCTATTCGGTCACACACATAATAACATCTAGCCGGATTAAAATGTGGATATAGTGATAACCAATTAAGGAAAGTTTATCTCGACTATAAAGTGTTATAGTGATTAAATTAATTTGACGGTATTTATTCATTATGAATAAATTAAATACAAGAAATTAATTATATTGATTAATTAAAGAATATTGCGGATGCCAATATTTGGCATATGGGCAGCAGACTGTAGTGTATTAAGATACACTTGGATTGTGCAATTTAATTAATGATATTATCATATATTAATATTGGATATTAATTGATTTTGGAAAAAATAGATTTATGGTAATAGGATAAAGATATTCAATATTAGATATTGACAATATCTTGGATTTATTTAATATAAGATATTAAATTATCGAGAATATTTATTTTTCTTATTTTACTAGTAAAAGGTTTTCTTTCTCATCAATCTACTAGTAAGCTTCTTCAATCAGATTGGGGATAATAGGGGTGACGCTTTCTCCTATAAAAGAAAGGGGTTGGCTAGCTCTTTTATATCATCACAATTCCAAGAGTTCATAATTCTTGTGAAAAACTGAGATCTTCTTAGAGAGGGTTTTGGAGAGTGAGAAAAGGCCGGTCTAGCAACCAGATATTTTAGTAGCAATCCGGGGAGGATTCCGGCGAGGTGCTCGTGTGGAATATCGATAGAGGCCGGACACGTGGACGGCTTGCGCACACTACTACTCTCCATTGACGGTCAAAGCGTCAATCTATTAGATCAAGCATGGTAATCACCGTCAACTACTTAACGTGTTTATTGTATTAAACGAAGTCGATCTTAGGATCGGAAATCAATTTTTTAAATTCAGCTGCGTAGACTAGTTGATTTCCTAACATATAGTTCTGGAGGAACAACATGATTTTTGGAGAAAGGAGCACCCGCCCCCAACCGCACATCTTTATTGCACAAATGGTAGATAGGGCGAGAAATTTAAGACTAGGTTGGGGCTTAGAAGTGCAATAAAAGCCCGTATTTGCATTGTAATTCCTGTTTCTTGTAATAGCCACAACTTTGAAGTACAAAATAAAAGATCGTTTTCTGAAACCAAAAAAATCAACTTCAACCATAACCCGAGCAGCATAAGGACGTTTGAGATCTACAATATCCGAATTCAGGCTATTAGGGTAGACAGTCATTGCAGAGGCAATTCAGGCAGACGTGTATCCAAACATGAGCCAGAGATGTCTCTTCATTCAAGCGAAAGTCAACTGTCTATTTATATAGAATCATTAGATTTTTCCCAATTGAAAAAATCTTCTATAGGAGAGTCTCTTATAATCTTTCTCAGACGAAGGATGAATCAACACATGTTTTTTGTCAAGAAGCACGTTCGGACAATCTGCTTTAAGCCTTAAACCAGTGATGAATTTACGCAGATCGTCCAAGTTCGGTGACGATGCTGGATACCGTCATAATGATAATCCGGGCCATGATCTTCTAGAGAAAATATTCAAGATCAAAAAACCTAAAATGAAAATGAGACGAGGGGAATTTGGTAGCAATTTAGAGGCGAGCACGAGAATGTGTTTTTCTCAAGTTGCCTACGTATCCTGGGATTATTCAGGAATCAAGTCTACCATAGTTCTAAGGAACGTTTATATAGGGAACACTTATGCTCTAGGTTATGGTTGTGTCGTGCCCTTCAAGGACTCTCACTTGTAACTGTTGTGGATGTATACGTGTTAATCTCCGTGATTTTAGGAGATAAATACGGCAATTTAAAAGATATGATCAAGGCCTTTACGAATTATCCACGTGGGATAAGACCATGGTTAGCTGTATCCGACCTGTGGAGAGCTCCCGACGACACTGTGGTTAGAGCTGCGCTGCCCCGACCTCGCTACGCCCTGACCGACCTGCAGTGGCCTAGGAAGCGGGTTAGGTAGACTAGACCGACCGACCTCCTGAGGATAAAGGTCTTACAATTGAGTATTGACTAGGGCTCCTGGCCCTTAATTGTTCACCTTCTCTCTTCTCATTTATTACTTATCCATTTGTAGGATGACACGTGGCCAAAGCTGATCTGACCTCCGTGATAAACCCTCATATCTGACTGGACCCCTGGTCATGTCGTCGACCATTAGAGGTGGAGCTCGGTCCTCATCCTTTAGATTTGAGAGCCCTTGGAAGTTCCAGCTCTGCCACGTGGCAGTGTTAACGTTATAACGTTGTAACGGTTGTCCCAAGAATCGTGGCGTTTACACCCATGCATTTTGAGGGCGGTTTTTGATGTGAGTCAACCAGTTGATGCATTTCACGATGTTTTATCCCCATTTCTCATGCATTTATTGATGTGCTTGTATCAATTCAAGTTATTATTTTCTTAGTATCACCCAAATGTGTAGATAGTAATTATTATATAAAATATCATATTTTGATAGTTTTGTACCGGTTATAGTAACCGGAGCGTCATTTTGGGTTTACGATTGGTATTTTTGGTGTTATATTGCAGGATTATAGGTTAACCAAGACCCTGAGTGACGCCACGTGTTGAGCTAAACACGTCTTTTGAGGGCTAGAAGAGTGTGTCGGGAGCTAACAAGTCAAACGGATCAATTGTCCTTAGTGTTTCTACCGTAGCCTATCTTCAATGGACATTTAACCCAGCTTAGAAGCATTTTCTGGAGAATGCTTCTGAAAGAGAGCTATAGATGAAGAAACGAGATTTCCAATACAATTTGAATCACATCAATCGGAGCTCTACAACTCAAGTTATGGTGATTTTACTGAGCTGCTATGAAATCGGCGCACGCCACTTTTAGTGGCGCGCGCCAAACGTCACTGTAGCTATTCAAATAGTTTCAGACCTTTTAGTGACGCACGCTAAACCTTTAGTGGCGCACGCCAAGAGTCAGGAAAAGTGATTTTCAGCCATATAAACCCCTTTTGGATCGAATTTCCCCAAGATTCAACCCCGTCTTCTTCTCCATTTTTCCCCTTTTCTCTTGCAGCACACCCCACGCCCCAAGTGGCTTTCCTAGCCAAATATATGTAAAAATTAACTCTTGAATTTGATTGTAATAGTTAAGGATTCTAGTTTAGCTTCTACTACTTGATTGGAGTTGAAATACACTAGTATTGATTCCTTTGAAGCTTTTAGAGTTGAATGAAGAACACCAAACTCGAGTTCTTGCTTTTGGTTTGGTAATCTTTAATATTTATTTCAATTCTAGTGTTCTTATGGTTATGAATGTTAACTTTGATATGTTGATGTTTGTATTATGAGTGGCTAGGTTAAACTAGTCAAGACTATATTGTAGAACTAGTTAATCTCTTATGTTGATTGGGAATGGTTGTTTATGTTGTTTAGTTTCATTTGATGTAAATCTTTTCCTACTTGCATTGTATTGTTTTCTTGTATTGGAGTAATTGACTAATTCTTGCATTTACACACTTAATGGAGACCGAAAAGAGATATTAGGTGTGAGAAGAGGGTAGGAGAACCGGAAGGTAAAATCGACCTTTCGAGGCATTCGATTTCTTATCCGGGGATAGCTGACATTGTCATTGCATTCAAGTGTTTATCATACCAATTCATTAGGTTTAGGATACCTAGGCCAAGGAGGATGTATAGAGTAGTTTCATACACTCGTATGAGAGGGAACTACTTGATTAGGAATGCACCGTTTCACACTTTTGAACACCTTTGGTAGGTTGGAAGGAAATCATTCCCATGATACTACAAGAGAGTTGCTAGTCTGCACATTGTCTTGGTTAGGGTCTTTTATCATTTTATCACCCTTTGTAGTAGTTTTTAGATACATTTACCTTCTTGAATTATTGCGACTTAGATCAAGATAATAATAGCTTTTCGGTGTTCAACCTCACAATCCTCGTGGATACGACCTTGACCACTAGACTAGACTACAATTGACCCGGTACACTGTCGGTTAGATTGGACATCTAGAAACGTTCGATCAGTTTTCGAGGTAGCAGTTGGGGTTCATAACCCCCGTCATATCAACCGTCCTCATCATCATTGCCTTTAAACCAAAAGACCGGCGTTGTTGTACTGACTTCTCTTCGTCTTCTTCTTCAATCCTCGATTTATCGCATGTAAGCTCATTATTCTCTTCTCTTTTTTGTGTCTTTATTCAATACACTCATAGAGTAGTTGTTTGTCCTTACTTTTTTGCTACTCAAACCTTGAACCTTTAAGACTACTAAAGGCTTAATGGCTGGCCCTAGAATCAAATCCGTTCTGAAACAAGAAAAGGTACTGGAGATTTGCAGCAAATACGGGGTAGATTCAGACACCTATATCCCCGGATCCCCTCAACTACTAATCTTTACTCATCCCAGCCACCGGAGGGGTACTATGTTGTACATGAAGACCAATTTGACGGGGGCCTCCGGCCTCCGTTCTATCCGGCTTACCTAGCAGTGCTTGAACACTATGGCCTTGGCACTACCCAAATAGTTCCTAATGGAGTAAGGATTATAGTAGGGTTTGCCATAATCTACCAAGTGGAGAGAGTGAAATTTACTGTGAACCTCTTTAGGTCTTTCTACCAAATTAAATCAATCAAGGACAATCCCGGATTTTATTATTTCCCCCGCCGATCATGGAAAGTAAAAGAAAACCATTTGCTAGCAGATGGCCCGACCTCATACAAAGAGTGGAAGGCCAATTTCTTCTTTGTGCGGCATGAGGGTGCGTCTAGGTTGGGTCGATGAAAAATATGGATGAACAGCCTACGGATACCCTCCGTACTAATGCCGAAGCAGACGATGCAGGGTTCTGGGGTTATCCTGAGATATGTCCGACTTCCTCCGCAGCTCATTGAGGCAGCTCGGTTAACCGAGGCCGGTCCCGACCCATATGTTGCTCTTGATCTCTTAGCCAGAGAAATGCAGCTTAGTCAATTTAAAGTTTTCAAAGGACAAACTCTTCAAGGTTCGCAGGGCGAACCAACCAAGCCCCGCAGGTCAAGCTCAGTCAATTAAAAGTTTGCAAAGGACAAACTCTTCAAGGTTCGCAGGGTGAACCAACTGAGCCCCGTAGGTCGGACTCAGAAAATTTAATGATGGCAAAGGACCAACTCTTTAAGGTTTGTAGGACGAACCAATTGAGCTCCGCAGGTCGGACTCATTCAATTTAAAGTTTGCAAAGTAAAAACTCTTCTAGGTTCGCAGGGTGAACCAACTGAGCTCCGCAGTTTAGACTCAGTCCATTTAAAGTTTGCAAAGTACAAGATTATCTAGTCTACAGGACAGACAGAAATTCGAGATTCGTAGATCCGACCCAACAAGGAAAATAAAAGACAAGTCAGATAGATATGCCATCCAAGAACTAAAAGTTCCAACATGACATACTGGGAGGCAGAGTACCCCACCACATTCAAGTTACGTCATGAAGCATTTTTTATAAGTTCCCAAAATGGGATAAGGTAAAAAGAGTCTGGTAGAATAAATACAGATTACATTATTGAAAGTTTTCAAAGCAAAACTCAAAAATAAAGCATAACAGCTCTAAGAATCATGAGTTGGATTTGGCGGCTCAGTCACAAAAGGAGAGGATCCCGGAACTCCTTCAGTCGGTCGTTATAAACCTTATCCATCCCTGATTTATACATGAAGATGTTCGGAAGACGGCCAACGTCCAGATCAAGAAATTGGGCGGTATAAGTCCCGCTCGCCACATCGGCGAGCAACATGTTCAAGGCTTGAGAAAATTCTGGGGAAGCCTTATAATCCTTAAGTATACGTGTTAAGGCCACCTTGAGCTGTGATGCCAAGGCATTCTTCTCTACTCAGAGCTTAGCGATGGTCAGTTCTAGCTCAGTCCTCACACCAAGATGCTCATCCCACAGAGTCTGGATGGCTCCAACATGCTTCGTCTCCTAGATCTGTAGCTCAACCGTTTGAGCTTGGAGCTCCTTACTGAGAGAGTTATTTTCTTGAACTACAGCCTGCAATTGCCTCTTGAGCTGTCCACACTCAGAAGATTCTTTCTCCAGGTCAGCAACCTTTTTTCTTTGATTCACTACGCAGGATGAAGCAACAACCAACCTCTTGAAGGTCTCCTGAGTCCTGACCAACACGAGACCCCTACAAGAAAGAAAGTATAATTTGTTAGCAAAGACAAACACAGAACATAAAATAAGAGAAATTGGTCAAAATTGTTGAAATAGTGTTGTTGGTCCCTAGGAAAGGCTAACACAAGTTTAGGGGGGGTGAATAAACTTGTCACCAAAGACTGAATTTTAAACAAATTAGGGTTCAGATAAAACTTGTGTGGAGTTGAGCTGACTGAGCTGAGATTAAATCAAACTGATTTAAGTTTGAATCGAGTCAACCGGCAAATGGATATAATTTTAGCCTTTATATTGATCTTGTTGTTCGTTATGAAAATCGAGTGTTGTGAATCGAATTACAGTGAATGTCGGGCCAGATTGTGAGATGTATAACAATCAAGTATCACAATCTTTGTAAGTAAATACTAAATAAATAAGTAAATGCGTAAAGTAAATAAGGCGGATGTTATAGAGGTTCCAGTGTGGTGTAATCTCAGACGTCCTCTCTCCCCTGTGGTGCGGAGGAAAATTCCACTAGAACTTCTTGAGGTGATCTGTTACAAAAAGTCCTAAACAATAGTCCTTGGCTAATCCCTAGTTTCACTATCTAAACAAATGTAGAGCAGGTAGAATTGTTTGCTCTCTAAATGCTTGAACCCATTGGTCCTTAGAGGGTAGGATTGCCTCTTCACCGACTACCACCACAAACACATCTACCCGATCGCTTGTCACACTGCCCTTGACAAAACTTTCCCGGTTTGCTTTCACGTCTAAACCTTTGAAATAGAATCAAAGTTAATGAGAATCAATAAATTGATTCTTGTTTGTGGTTCTTGAGTGTTGAATTCTTGATAAATTCTTTGTAGCTTTGAACACTTGAAGAAATACTAGATATAATCTTGTTATAGTTCGTTGATGATGACAATTCAAATAGTGTGCACAAATTGCTTGTTGATTCTTGTATATCTTCTCTCTTTTTTGTTTGTGCAAAGTCTTCTATTTATAGTGTGAAGTCCAACGTTCATCCGACTTTGATTTGAATTGTATCAACGTATATCTTGCAACGGTTATATTTTCGACCGTTCTCTTTGTGTCGATGATTCATCCAATGAAATTTCTTTCTTTACAACGTTCGATTGTACTTTCGGTTTGTTGGATGGTGACTTATAAAAGCGATTTTCCTTGTCGATTTTTCATCCATCGATTTCTAAGCGACTTGGAGCATTAATCGAGATTTTATTCTTCTTAAAAATCAGTACTCGGCTTTTATCTGATTACAATTGACTTAATCAGAGTACACCATAATACATTTTTCATCTAAGAATTCATTGTCCTTATGATTCTTAGGTCCTCATACAAGATCCATAAATTCAGTTCAGGTCACCACAATCTTGCCTGAAGTCCAACTTTCTGATCTCGACTTTAATCTTCATAAGCGAGTTTGTGCCTCGGTTCTTCATTCTTCAATAGCCGAGTCTGTGTCCCTCAGTTCTTCATTCTTCAAGATAAGCCAACCGAGTCTGTAACTCTCAGCGAACTTACCTTCTTCAGTAGATGTATTCTGAGTCAGTTTGTTTGTCTTGATGATTTCCAGTTTTCTAATTGATTCCCAGTTTTCAGTTTTACGACACACTATCAATTACAGTGCTTGTCTGATGTAACTTATACAAAAATCAGACTCTAATAAAACTTATACATTCAGTTCTAGACATCTTTTAGCTTTCCACTATATAACGGTGGCTTCAAAGACTTCATCAATGGGGTTAAGATAATATTATAATAAATAAGATGAATTATCATCAAAACATAAATTTTATTTCCAACAAGTGTCCTAAACCCAATCGGGTTGGACCGGATCCGACAGGGTCGGATCATTTTTACTATTTCTTTATGTTCATACATATGATAAATGGCTTTCTGTTATTATATATATGTTCGTTTAACAGACAATTTAAGATATTGTATATATGATAACGTCATTGGTATTAAACTGTGATAGAGAGACCATGATAGTGATTATGGTTGATGAGATCTCGACTCACTTTAAAAGGTTTATTGCTTAAATGTCTCTAGTCATATGTACTATTAAATGGACGTTAATAGTACGATTAGACTATCACGTATTGGATTTCTTCTATCTTATGAAGATAGGGATAGATCTCGTCTATCAAGTCCACCCTTGGAGTGAAGGAGCGTGGTCTGGTATTGCCCGGTTGCTCCAACTTTGGTTGAATCACGGGGTCATTTAAAGCTGAACCAGCGGTCTGGTTAGAGGCATGCTCCTCAGTATGCGTTCTCTCAATGGAAATGCTCTCATCATTCCACTCATCACCTGCAGCAACATGTAATTTGGCGAAATACGTCACTGCAAAAAGGACAAGAGAAAGTGGGTTAGTTTGCACTATAAAATAATGAAGAAAAGGAATAAGACAAAATAAGTAAAAGTTCCTACAAGCATCGCGATAGTCAACACTAAAGGGCACGTAGGGATCAGGCCCAGCCTCGCTCAGTCGAGCTGCCTCGATCAGTTCAGAAGAACACTCTTTAACGTCCATGAAGACGCCGAGGTCCATGATAGCCTGCACGTCAGAAAAACTAAAAATCTCCGTGGCAGGATCCTTACGCACGTCATCCGACCTCCATTGGCTCGGTTCAGCCCTCCCTCCATTCTGAACAAAAAAGAAATGGGAGCGCCACCCTTTAGGAGGTGAAGGTCCGTCAACCATGTAAGCCTTAACACCCTACCGACGAGGAAACTGGTACCACCCTGCAGGCCCAGGATTCTTCCTGATCAAACTCCGGCCATTCGGCATAGGATAGCAAACCCTATAATGCTCCTAACACCATTAGGAGCTACATGAGTAGCACCTATACCATAGTGTCGCAGCAAGTCCAAGAAGGTGGGGCACCAGGGTAGTCTTAATCCACCCTTCAGTTGGCCTTCACAAACCGCACAAAAACCATCTGGTGGTCGGTAGGCATAAGGCCGAGGATCTCCGAGAAGTTCAGGAGCAAATACGTCCATATTTACCCTATATTCTTGACAGATGTAGTCTATACTACTCTGTGAAAGAACGGATTCCATCCCGTAACTACATATAAGCCTTTGGGTTTCTTTGCGAACCTTGTGCCTAAGGGCATGATCGAAATTCCCGGAGGAGGGACAGGAAGAAGAAGCTAGATTTGGGTTTACCCTAGACCTTTCGGTTTCAGAGTCAGTTTCTGAAGTGAATAATTCTTCAACAGAAGAACTGGAAGGGGTTGAAGCTCTCGGTAACATGAATACGGAATTAGAAGTGTAGAGAGCAAAACTTACCTACGAAACCAGGAGGCTAGGGCAAACGGAAAGACGGTATGAATCCTCCGGTCTTTGATTGCAAGAATGACGTATGAAACAATAGTGATAGATGGTTGATGTGATTTGGGCTATATGCCCCAATGCGTTTTCGGGAACCGTTCCCCTTCAATATACATGGACAGGAAACGCCTCGGTACCCAAAAACATTATGACAGTGACATAACAAAGTATTGCCACCTGGCACAACAAGGTGTTCAAACCCTCTTAAGCCTCAACGACAGATGCCAAGCTCCACAAGGGCAGAGCTGACCAGCTCGGAAAGCTTAGGCCAGCTCTGGGCTTATGACTGAGGTCGGATTAGCATCGGCCATGTGTCATCCTATAAATAGCAAAGTAATAAATAAGGAGAAAGAAATGGAGCATTTAGGGGTTAGGAACCCTAGCTAATAATCAGTTCAAAGACCTTTATCCCCATGAGAGAGGTCTACTTAGTCCGCCGAGCACCATTTATAACCCACCGCATGTCGGTCAAGGCACAGTAGAGCCAGAGCAGCGCAGCTCGGGCCAGGGCATGGTCTGAAGCTCTCCGTAGGTCAGATTGAGCTGATCACGATCTTATCCCACATGGGTAACATATATGATAAATATGGAAAGAATCCCTAACGATTACAACTCTGATCCTATTATTTATGATAGCATAATTAACTCCTAAAATCATGGAGATTAACACGTAAATATCTGCAGTCGATTACAAACTAGAGTCCTTGAAGGACACGACACAATCCTAACCTAGGGCACAAATGTTCCATATATAAAGTATCCTTAAAACTACGGCAGACTTGATTCCTGAACACTCCAGGATACGTACGCAACTTGAGAACAAGAATTCTCAGGCTCAGTCTAAATCTAAAACAACACCATCTCGTTTTTGTGCTTTTTGTGATCTTAATCCGTCGTCTCTAGAGTTTCCAGGCCTAGATTATTCATAGACGAGATCCAGCATCGTCATTCAGCCTATAATCCGGGAAACGAGCAAGCAAGGCTTTCTGAAAAGGTTTCGCAATTCGTTGCATTTGTTCCCTATAAATTTTGAAAGCAGTCTTCCCTTTACGTCGTGACAACGATTCCAAACCCATCGGAATTTAATTGTTCACATGTGACGGTTGTCGCCAATGATTTCGAGGGAGGTGCAGCTCCACCCCCAATTATCCATACCAGAGTTAAAGAGCAACAGGCTGCCGTATTGATCGGTGGAAGGATCTCACGTTGTTACATATTCTATGTTCATACAATACATATTAAATCACATCAAATACTTTATTGACATAAAATCCCACGAGTATAAAGAAAGTATTCTTATAGAAGATTAGCTAGAACACAAATAAAAACCCACTAAGCATTTTAACATATAGTAGGGGTTGAATTTGTCAGCCGGTTACATATTTATTCTTATCTCCTTGCTTAATATGGATACACTTGTATGTGCCGGATAAATTTTGCTATACATCATGTTCATATATAGGTGAGGACTTATTCGCGGAATCAATTTAAAAGGGAACACTCGTGTTTCACATATTCAATTTATGGTCACTTCTTCTTGTTCTTTAATTACTACGGTAATCTTATACAAGAATTAATACGTGCATTAACACCTATAACAAATATCGAGAAATTGTATTTTCAGGTCAATTGAACACATCTTATTTTATATCTGGCCGGGTCAGACCTGACATTTCTTTTTAGCAATGTTCTAAACTCGCTAGGCGAAGTCGGTACGCCACAGGGGCGCCTAGGGCCTGGGGCGCCTAGGCGGCGCCTAGGCGCTTTTAGGGTTTTAAGGGGGTTTTAGGGTTTTAAGGGGGTTTTAGGGTTTTTACGGGGGGTTTAGGGTTTTAAGGAGGGTTTTAGGGTTTTATGGGGGGTTTTAGGGTTTTTACGAGGGGTTTAGGGTTTTAAGGGGTTTAGGGTTTTATGCATCTTTCTTGTCTAAACACTTGGGAAAACTTGATGTTCGCCGAGATGGAACCCTAATAGCCTAGAAAAAGGGCCTTAGAGCGCCTAGAAGGTCCTAGGAGCGCCTAGGAGGGCCTCTCGAGCGCCTGAATGGCCTCAGAGCGCTAGAAGGGTCCAGAGCGCCTAAAATCGCCCAAGACACTTGGCGCCCAGATAAATCGCCTAGAGCCAAGTCGAGGACGCCCGGGGGTCGTCCAGGGCCTAGGCGATCGCCCAGGGCGATTTTTAGAACACTGCTTTTTAGGTTGCCCGTTGCATTCCCCACACGCCCCATTGCATTTTTTCAACGTGCCCGCATAAATTTACACGGGTTCAAAGTATTTTTTTTTCATTAGGTGCATAATTATTATTTTTACATGAATGAACACCTATAACAAGCCACATAATGACAATGACGGATTCAAATAAAGATTATCGTGGATGCACAACTTTATGTTCAAAGTTTTTTTTTTTTTGATTTTTTATTAGGTGATAATTTTCCAAAGACACCATATGATGATGCTTAAAATTGTAAACGGGTAATTAAATGATTCGAGCTAGGAAAATAGTATCAAAACAAGTATATTTTGTATGAATTTGGACTTAACTCTTTTGAGAGAGCTGCCTACGTATCCAATTCAATTGTGGAATTGGAATCAAGTCCCCCTCGTAGTTCAGGCCTTACCTTTGTACTTTCCAATCGTGGCCATAACCTCTCTACCATAATAGGGAGTTATCACCGGTTAACTATCAGACGAGGGGTCTACCCACGTTTGTAAACGGTTATGTCTTTATAGATTCTGCCTTTGGCAGTTATTTGCCTTCTGCTCAGAACCTGGCGTAGTCCTGCTCTGCCACTTATATTATTATATGACTATGCGATGGGCCTAGCCCAATTATAAATATCCCGGCCCAGTGGGCCCATATATCATCATAAGTCCCCCCAGACTAGGGTGAGCTGCTGTACAACTATCCTAGTCTGCAACGTGTGAACTTCCATCATTAACATAACGCGAAACGAGGCCAACTTACACCCTACTATAATGATTGCGGGCTGAACCATTACGCCCATTTTCTGCTTAGAATGCACTGCATTTACGTTACTGACTACTGGGTATTTTGCCCAGAGTATCATTGCGCTGCAAGTTTGGTACATAGTCCATTCATGTAGTGGGTCTTCTGCTCAGGAGGCCCTCGCTCTGCAAGTTTGGCCCATAGTTTATTTTATGATCGGACTTCTACCCAGAGTGTCCTTGCGCTGCAAGTGTGACACTTAGAATTTTACTATGGGTCTTCTGCCCAGAAATGTCCTTGCGCTGCAAGTTCCAATGCTCGGTATATTTTTGGCATTTAGCCTTTAATTTTCTGTGTTTCAACACAACTTTAAATATTCAAACATATAATAAAAAAAATTAATGAAGATATATTTCAAATGGATAACAATTTCAGAAAATAAGCTTATTTTAATGATAGTATTTCCTTAGGTGTATAGCATTCCAGCTCCTAGGAATGGTCTGTCCAGAGGCATTAGCCAGTTAATAAGATCCTTTTCCATATACCTTGATAATTTTGTAAGGACCTTCCCAATTTGGGTCTAGCTTTCCAGTTGGACCTTGCCTGCTGGCATCATTTCGCCTCAGAACTAAGTCACCTTCTTTAAAATACGTACCTCTAACTTTTGAGTTGTAGTATTTGAGCAATCCTCTGCTTGTACTTGGCCATCTGTATTAGAGCTACATCTCTTTTGTGTTCCAACTCATCCTTAATGTGCAACGTATCCGCTTCCTACGTTTCAGGACAGTATAATCCTGCAAAGCACCTTTCTTCCCTAGCCTATCAGATATGGGAGCGGTTACCCTGTCCCAAACTGATTTTCTTTCTTGTCAGATTTATCATCAGTTTTTCCTTTTTTGGAATCCCTGTGGGAGTCCTCTCTCTTGGCCCTGTTTGCCTTTTCTCCTTGGCAATGTCTGTACGCAAATTATCCATCGTGCTCGGATTATTGCTGCTCAGCTTAGCATGTAGTCGTCCTTCTTTCAGACCTGCCACGAAGGACGCTACTAAGAATTTATCATCCAGATCCGCTATCTGGGATGATTCTCCGTTGAATCTTTTAATGAAGCTGCAGACCTTTGTTTCATCACTTTTACGTATGATGGTCAACCAAATATGTTCGGTTTCTCTCGAAAGGTCTTGCGGCGATAAACGCGTGCATGAACTTCTGGTCGAGTGGGGAAATGCGGTATGGATCGGGGTTCAACTTATTGAACCAATCCCTTGCCTTCCCCGTAAGAAGAAGGTTGCAAATGCCCTGCATTTCATCTCTTACGTGCATTATCTGAGCTCTCATATGAGAATGTCTTGGTGCATATGGTCATATGGATCCTTAGTGCCATCATTGACTGAATCTTGGGGATCTTGAATCCTGGAGGACAAGGAAATGTATCAATGTCCTCAGTAAAAGGAGACACCAACCTAAACTCATCTTGCTTAGGCCTAAGAATAGCGTCCAATTCTGCTTTGGCGTTATCACCACCTGGGCGAGTAACCACCACCCTTCCAATGGACTTTGCCTCATGTTTTTCTTTCTGAATTGTATTATGAGGAGAAGTTGTTTATGAAACTTCGGCATCCTGATTTCTGGCTTTCAATACCTCCTGAAAGATGGCTTTTATCTCTTCTCCTTTGAGATTTGCCAGGTTTTATACCAACATCTGTCTGACTGCATTTGGTGTGCTGGTCTGTCCTTCTTCCATTAGAGTTTTATTTCCAGGTTCTTGACCGTTTCCTTCTGGGCTCTTTTCCCTGGTTTGATCTTCAACTTCCGGTTGATTTTGATGCTTCTTCCCATGATTTTTCGCCATTTTTACTATAAAAGCAACTCACTAACTAGAATCGGCCCTCCTTCTAGCGCCAAATGATGATGCTTAAAATTGTAAACGGGTAATTAAATGATTCGAGTTAGGAAAATAGTATCAAAACAAGTATATTTTGTATGAATTTGGACTGAACTCTTTTGAGAGAGTTGCCTACGTATTCAATTCAAGTGTGGAATTGGAATCAAGTCCCCCTCGTAGTTCAGGCCTTACCTTTGTACTTTCCAATCGTGGCCATAACCTCTCTACCATAATGGGGAGTTATCACCGGTTAACTATCAGACGTGGGGTCTACCCACGTTTGTAAATGGTTATGTCCTTATAGATTCTGCCTTTGGCAGTTATTTGCCTTACCTTTCGAGAACCTGGCGGAGTCTCGCTCGCCACGGCCGCCGTAACCTGGCGAGTCCTCGCTCGCCACTTATATTATTATCGACTATCGCGATTGGCTCAATTTAATTGTAAATATCATGCCTTATGGGCGTATATATCATCATCACACTTGACGGAGTCATATATAGTACATGATCTCAATTCGGCACATATATATATATATATATATATATATATATATATAAAGCAGTTCACATAATCAATCTATAAATAGAATATCCGGTTACTCAAAAATTCAAACGAGATAAAAAGTATATATATTACTTCACTTTTTCTTTCAAGAAGATACTTGTGTGCTTTATTATGGGGAAGCTGGACTCAATCATGCTGTTAATCTTGTTAATGGTGTCTGGTAAATTAACAGTCTTTTCTTTTTCTATGTTCATTTTTATTAATGCGTATAACTCGATCGGAACATCTCATACATATGTAATCTATATTTTATATATATGCATGTATACGTACCTACAACGATCATGCATTTATTGTATATTTCTGTTGCTTACATTAATTTACAACTGATCTTACATAAAAATGTGTTGTAACAAGTTTTCTGTAGGTGGGTTTCTTGCTTCTGGAGCTTCGCTTGCAACCTTTAAGCATGAAAAATCTTTTCGTAAATTACCCGTTATTAATATTGACCCTTCAGGCTGGCGATGTGAAGTTGTCGGATGCCCTGTGGCAGGACAAACCGATTATTGTGCTCGTTTTGGCTGCGGCGTTTGTGACTTTCCTTATGGAACATATCGAGCATGCACTTACCTTCAAGATCAACCACCACCTTCACCACCACTTTTACCCGGAGAAGAAGAAGAAGAAGAAGATTCAAGTGCAGACAAAAGGTGAAAAAGATTTGAGTGCAGATGGAGGTGAGGAAGAATGAATATGTTCTAGTACTACTTAACGTAGCGAAGCTGAATGACTCATCAGCTTATATGTATGCTTCATTTTGTGACTCTATATATATAGATCTAATGCTATATATCTGCTGCTGGGAATAATACTAGTGAGTTCGTGTCGTAGTGACTCGAAATGTCCCATTGATTTTAAGCTGTTGCTTAAAGTATCTGTAGCATCAGCATTATGTAACATGTTTTTCTTTTAATAACATCATACTTGTTTGTGTTTGGTATCCAAATTGTTGTAAACTGAATGCTTTCAGTTTGTTGAAAGCTCGGCTCATTTTGTATTTTGAGCTTTCCGGAAAACAATCTCCAGGCCTCCTGTATACATAGTCGAACTCAGTAGATCGACTATGTATCCAGAATCACGCAAAGAAATAAAAGGCACCACGTTGAAAACGCAAGATTGCAAAATCACATTGAAAACACGAATACTAGCAAATCATAGAGAAGATCGTTCAAAGTAAACAACCATACACGAAAGACCAAAGCACTGTAGGTATTGCAATATTCACAAGCAATATTTCAAACGCTTAAAAGATGCCCACGTTTTAGAGCACATTTGGAACAAAAATGTAAACCTAGATCTTATCAAGCTTTTCTGCCTTGATCAAGGGATTAGCCTTGGCTATAGCTTCCTGCGAAGCTGCTCGATAATCAAATTGACAATCGTGTTTATCTGAATAACGGTGTGATCCACAGAAGATAATCCCACAGCGACATTTAAAACCGGTTAAGCCAACCTTTTTCTTGCAAGTACCGCAACGGCTTGGACCTTGACCTTCCTTTGCACTCGGTGCACCTTCTTCGATAATGCTTGAAACTTGGGATGATTCGATCCCCGGGGTCACAACATCCACTTGAACTGCTTCCTTTTCAACAAAGATGCATTTGCTTTCATCGGTATTACCGGATGTTTCATTCGTGATATTCTGAATAGACAAAGCAGCAAGTTTAGTTGTCTCCTCCTTCTGTATCATAGCCTTGTAACAGACTGAGCACAAATTCATGTTTGCAGCACTTCCGAAGAATCCACAGTTGTTTGCACACAGGACTGGACCATCTGGAGCGGGGTGACATCCTGTTTCATCATGCTCCATTATCGTCGTGTTTCCTGCAAATATCAAAGAAACAACAATTGTTCTTTGTTTCCGTTTTAAAGGTATATATAACCTAGGATCTGTACCTTACCCGACCCAAGTCATACCCCAAATCGAGAAAACGTCTCCCAAGTAATGTATCGCACTTTCTCCATTTACAAAAGACTCCAAACCATGTCAATGCTTAGTATACACCAAGCTCTTTAACAACAAGCGATGGTCCGATCAATGTTTCAACTAAAACTATTTGAAAACATTCTTTATTATCGAAGGACAAAATGAAAGCACAAAGAAGATATACAGAAGATCTTTCTACCTATATGTAATCACAACACAAATAAGGACGTAGCCAGGGGGTGGCTTAGGGGGCTAAGCCAATCCGGATTTTCATTTTGGTACATCAAAAAAGCCTCATTTTGGTACATAAAAAAGCCTATATAATTCAGTTCAATATAATCAGTCATCTTAATTCAGATCACTCAAACCATACAAATATCGCCCACAAGCCTATACAAACATAAAATCCTGGCTCCTGTAGTTGAATACAAAGATATGTTTAACTATAAAAATAATTGCATGTTATCATCCTAACATCCTCAGATCATATCAGGTGAACCTATAAACATCAAACAAACCTCAACAACAAAAAAATGAAACAACCCCACCCCCCCAAAAAAAACAATCTTTTTTCAATAAAGGCACGATCTTGAACTTGGTTGAACAGCAGCAAAACACCCCTGAACAACCCCCCCTAAATTTCAAAGCTAAATACAAAATAACCCATCCCGAAAATCGTTTAATTGACTTAAATCTACAAATGAATTGGATAATCGTAAAAATAAGCCAACTCTAGCTAAACGAGCATAATTTGATTTTCCAGAAACCCAATCACTCATACGAGGAAATCAAAAGCTATCGATAATAGCTGCAGGATTGATCCAAGCCCCAAAAAAATAAATAAACAAAAGAGCAAAAGAGAGAGGAAGAGAGAAAACTGACCGCAGAGGAGGAAAAGCTGAAAGTGGGCAAGTGGGGAGACGAAAGACGAATGAGGAAAATGAGTGTGTGTTTGAATTTATCAAAATATTTTGGTGTATTTCACATTATCCTTCTTTATTTATTTAAAGTGTTTATACAGTCATCATTACCGATTATGTTTGTGTTTTCAATTAGTGGATAGATTTCGATTATGAATGTAATTTGGATTATATTTAATTATAAATAGCATGCCGATTAAATTAAAGATTATGCATTTGTATAAAAAAAAAAAAAAACACTATACAAGAGACATATATATATATATATATAAAAAGTTGGTTTTATTCTAAAGTGGTTCAAGAACTAAACTCGTTTAAGGGATCAACCCGCTCAAATCCGGTTAAATCTTTTGGTTTAAATTTTATATATATGTATTCAAATTTACTCGCGACTAATCCATTCAAAGTATAACATTACTCACGTGGCTCTCGTTTAATGCTCGATTCGAATCATGTTAATGTTATAGTTTAAGTAAATTAAGCCACATTTAATGTTCGATTCGAATCATGTTAATGTTATAGTTCAAGTAAATTTATGCCGAGTCAAACAAGTCTAGACTCGAGCCGATCTTGAGCTGCACACAAGCAACACATCTCGTTTGCGGCCATACCATACCATCACAGGAAGCAAGAGAATTCAAGCCAGGAAGATCCTTGTAATATTCCGATTTTCGGGAAAGGCATACGTGTCATTTTGCGAAAACGAAATATTGGGTTCGGTTCATTTTATTCGGAGTTTAATTATTTTGGTAATTATATACATAATTTCGAGATATATATGTATATATTTAAGGAAGAAAATCTGATTTAATAAAGGTGATTAAGGAAAATCATGGAAATTAGGTAATTATGGGATTTTCCTATTTAAGGGAAAATCAACCTAATCAGCCCCATAATCTTTTAATCAGATTTTTCCACCTCCATATATTCACCTTCTGCGTGTGTGAACAAGGGAATAGGGCTGAGGGAATTTTCATCAGTTGTTAATTCAATCCTTGACGGTTTTCAGATCAGAGTCGAGCACCGGAATCGTTGTGAAGAGAGCAACGTTTGGACATCAAAAAGTTGAAGCTTTGATAAGGTATGATTAAGCCCTAGCTTTGTTCTTCTTCGAGTTTGAAGGATTCAAACTCATCAATTCGTAGTTTTTATCGTTTAGAAGCGTGTGATCGAATCTAATTTAAGTTTGGATTTATCACATGTTTTCCTGCAGAAAAGGATCAGTTTTGCTACTGTTTTTCTGTGGTTTGAAGTCGGAATTAACTGCTTAAAAGGTAAGAGGCTCTTCCTACGATTTAATTATCGTTATTGAGGTGTAGATCAAGATTTAAGATGCTTAGATGCAAGTAAGATGTGTTTTCTTGTTGATCAATGATCCTAGATGCTATGGTATAATTTAGATAAGTGCTTATATGTTTTTTTAGGTTAAATTCGATGGTAATTTGGTTAGAAACGGTTTGGAAATCGTGTTTGAAGATTTTAGCGTTTTGGGAAAAACCCAGGCGGACGGGTATCTGCATTAGGCGGACGGGCGTTCACGACCTTAGTAGCTCAAACGGGCGTTTGCACAGGGCAGACGGGCGTTTGAGGTTAGATTTTTTATTCAGGATGTAGCTATTTTTGGCGCACGGGCGTTTGGGGTTTAGTGGACAGGCGTTTGATTACGGACGGGCGTCCACAGGATTTCAGACGGGCGTCTGGCCTGTGTTACCTTGTTTTTACTGTTTTAGCGTTTCAGGTTGGTTTTTGGCCTCATAATCGTGTTTTCACTGTTTTAAACCCTTAATCATGATATGTTAACATTAATCAAATATGAACAAGCTTCGATTGAACTTCCGATTCGTTCAGTTAAAACACCGAATGTACTCTTAAAGGGAGTTGAAATTCGGATCCATCGGAAGGGCATGAAAGGGCTTGTGCTTTGATGAGCTAGAGTTCATCAATGTCTGTGTAACTGATAGGAAATGATGTTTAGTTGTTTAAATGAGGGAGTAGAGTTGTTAAGGTGAGTTTTATTCTGAAAACACTTAGGCGGTTAGTTAATTCACATTAATAATTACATACGTGTAGATAAAAGCTAAAACGTCATTTATTCTCGTTAGATTAACTATTTCATATCGGCGATGTGATACGTTCATAAAAGGTGAACAACGCTACAGCCTTAAACGGTGAAGGGTAGTGGAGAAATTCATCGACGTATACGCATACCGGGAGACCCGAGCTAATCGGTGCTAATCACCGTTAGTTAGCAAGTATATCTTGGTGATGAACGCCATGCACACAGTGTCCTTGAGTAATGATGTAACGGAGATAAGCTAAGTTAAAGCGTTTAGTCGCGACGTGTTGATGGACACGAAGTGAACCCTAAATTGAGTCGGTCTCACTAAGATAATATCTTTAATAATAACCTTAATTGAATTGTAGTTTCTACTTCTTACTTTGTACAAATGTACTTACCTCAAATGCATGTTTATTTATGTGTTTGGGGGAGAGAAGACGAACATGTTAGTGAAGATTTCGAGGAGGACTTTGATGACGACGTTTGAGAACGCCGGAGTTGAAGACCTTGTTTATTATTCTTTTATTTACGTTTATTTCCCAGTTCTGGATTATTGTTGGAACTTGTAGTTTCCTTTTAGTTTTTGAGATTCGTATTTTTGGATTCGTTTGGTTTTCGATGTAATAAGTATTACATTGTATTCTATCTTTAAGTCTTTATTCTTGGTCATTTGGAAAAAATTTAAGTCTTTTAAACAGTTTTCTTTAATTTGATACTGACATAAGAGAGACTTACGTGCTGATATTATTTATTTAATATTATGCGTGCGAACGCGTTCGATTCAGGATAAGAGGCTGGGTGTCGGGAGCGTGGCGTTACAATCCTAAGTACTATGTAATGGTAGTGGTTAATGCAAGCTAGTTGTGAGCGAATCTACACTAAGATTCGACATCAAAAAGTGAATGTAGTTTTCCATATTCGAACTCTTACAGAGATTTTTGTCTATTTTTTACTTTTGTAGAATCAAACCTTTGTCTAGAATGTGGTCCCACAATAGATTCACCATGGTCTACATGTAAGACAAGTGTTAGCTGTGAAATTTCTATGGTGAAAAATTCTTTTCTTTTAGGGAATATTAAGTTTTAGTCCAATTTACGCACTGTATATAAATTTTAATCCAATTTTTATTTTTTTTTGTTGATTTAAGGACAAAACATTTTTTTTCGGACTATTTTACCCTTTTTTTAATCCCTAAATCAAACTCATCCTCTCCTCTGTCATTAAATAAAGGGAGAAAAGTTTATATAGCGTAATAGCGAAAGTTTGTTTCTTATTTAGTATTCTTGCGAAAGGTTCTTTCTTATATAGTACAGCGATGTTTTCAAACTCATCCTCCGTCAAACATCCTCGACACCGGACTAGATCGTCACGCCCTTTCCGTCCTGATTGCCCGATGTGATATGGGTGCCAACCTTGAAGCACTCGCTGCCGTCAATCAGCCCCGTGAACAGCCGATTCTCTTCCCTCAATCGACGGCTCGCCTCCAGTCCGCCACCAGGTATGCTTATTCTTCTTCTCTTTGCCGTTTTAATTGTATTCTATGGATAATTCTCGAGTCTGACCCGGATACAGCTTTTATTCATGTGATACTACCCAATTTGACAAATGATACATATTTGTGTTAAGAAGCAAATATGAGAAGTAGTTTATGCAGGCTGCCTGTGTGAAGAGCAAGGTGAAGAGAAATTGTATTCTATGGATTAAATTGAAAATGTTTTTTTTTTTTAAATTAAATGATTGAATTGAAGAGAAATTGATGTGAATCTTTATCTCTAGATGTGAGCATGTGACACTTTCAAATTTGGGCATTCAGCCGTGTGTTGTGTGTATTTGAGTATAAGTGCATTTGAGACCAAAAAAAAATTCCTGCATTGTTCACTGTGCATTGAAGACTACAAATACTTGAGCAACAGACTATTTTTAGGCCATGAATCGGAAGAAATTGTTGAGCAGGTTCTTTCAACTTAAGCAACAGTGCCTCATTTTGATTTTTTATTTTTTTTGGCGCCTGACAATCATAACTGGTACAAGTTCATGTAAATAATTTTTACTAGCTTGCATATCTAATTATTACTGCTGCACTTGATTCCAATCTCTTACCGGAGTTGATATCCTACGAGGCTATATACCTAATATTTCAATCTAGGAACTGTGAAATCTTAGTTAAACTCAGCCGTGGATGTTGTATAAACTCTAAGATATGAATGATCATGTGCGGCTTTGCATCGAATTTACTATCTCTTTGAACTATACTTCGTAAAGCTCTAGATTTTCAGCCGTAGCGTTTGTACTAATGATTAGATGCTATCTGCTAGACTCGTGTTCTACTGTATTATATATAGTCCCATGGATTATAAGAAAATTTGAATCATCATGTTTAGAATTTCCTCCACAATAGAGACATTTGTACACATCACATTCCATGAAAAATAAAAGGTCCAAGATGACAAGCTAAGAGTCTAAGACTGCCGTGTGCTAAGTTTTCAATTTTTTTTATTTTTAATTTTAATATATGTGTACTTTTGCTAGTTCCGTCATTTCGTGTTGAATCACAATTCTTTTTTATATGTTTGACTTTGCAAAGATAGAAAATGGACATTCGACTTATGCAAAGTCGAATATTGAGTTAAGATTCCTTTTTTTTAAAAGTCGAATGTCACCTCAAAAGTCGATTCAATGTGGTGCTTTTAATAAGTGCCCTCAATATATCTCACCCATTTTACCAAACCGGAAACATAATATAAAAAGGGCAAGAATGTGACATTTTATAGCAATACTGAACTAAATAGCATTCCCTCACATTAGTTTAGGTTGTTTCTGGTGTCATAATAGTTCTGTTTTTTTAGAGGATTAATACTTCTGTTGAGAACAAAAATAATGGTAGGTGTGTTGTGGTTGATCATATTGGTGATGCCACTGTTTAAGGTTTGGTTTAAGGATGCATCTATGATGTTTTAAAGAAGATTGATTGTGTTTTTTACTTGGTTAATATCATTAAGCTTTCTAATAGACTAGTGTTACTTTGTTGGTGTGTTACTGTGTTACTGTGTCATTTTCAGCCATATATAAGGCTGAAAATTGGATTTTGGAGCAAAAAATAAAGTGTTTAAGGGTTGAAAAACTTTAAATACTTTTGTTGACTTTATGTTGTTGCCTTCTTCTACTTTCTTCAAATATACCTTTAAAGATACAATGTTGCAATGTTTTTTTTTTCCAAAAAAGAATCGATAGTATTGTGATTCAAACCCCCTCCCTTACATTGGAAAGCATACTAAAAATGATATTTCAGTCATTAATGGATAAGAAATGCAATGAATATTTGTTTTATGTGGTTATTAGTACCGAAAAGTGTTTTGAGAAGTTGAAGAGGAAAACAGAATTGGTTGTGTTATTGCAGGCATATGATGTCTTTATTTGGTTTTTATCTTTCTTTGCATTGCACTATTTGTTGTGGTGTGGTTTTGGCCTAGGTGGTTGAAGGTTGTTGATTCAAATGGTTACGTTTGTGTTTTTTGTTTTTAGAAAATTGGAGGAGCCTAGATTCTCTATTGATGAGGCCGAGCCGATGCTATTTGATGCATTTTCTGCTTCATACATCTTTCATGGAGTTTGATGTGGTGCGGGTTTGAAGGATGAAGGTCCATACAAGGTAAAACAGACTGCTTTCGTCTACAAGAACTTGAAGAATGTTTTAGTTTCATTAATATGCTTTTTGATTACATCAAATAGTATTAGGCTTTTATTCTCTTGATTCCCCCGGAGTTGTATCTCCATAATGCTTTGATAGATTGTTTCATTAGGATATGAAGCATTTTTTGATAGATTGTTGTATTACGCAATGTTAATGGTGATATTTTGGATGTTAATAAAATGTGTCATTGTTCTTTGTATTCTTTATTCTCGTATTCTTATTCTTGTGAATATTGTGATAAAATTCGGTTTTCAAATACTACGTCGTAAATGTATCGAATGAGGTCTCAAAATGAACAAAAAAAAATGAACTTTGGTGATACAATTTTGATGATCGGTGTTCTAAATCAAAAGTTCTTATTCGTTTATAACAAAAACTCAGGTTAATATAAATATTTTTTCATCTTTCAAAATATAAGTCGGAAGGAGTATCGTGTTTGGCTCAAATTCAAGCAAAAAATATACGAATTTTAGTGAAAAAATTTCGATGATCGGAGTTTCAAATAAAAATTACAGTGTTTTTAAAAAAAAACAAAGTTGAAGCAGGTCAAGCAACGGACCAACCTGAAGCATATGTATATGATGTGTGCGGCGTGTCCCTTTTATAATAAAAGGGGTATTTTTGTCCGTCTGAAATTATTGTCATTTTTACAACTAAAAAAAAGAGTATATCCTACTTATTCATTTTGCAAATATTTTTATCCTTTTCCTTCAATCCCCCTTCCTTTTATTCTGAGATTACATGTTAGAAATAAAATTTGAGTTTTGATAAACTTGTGTAGGTCTTTTCAAGGGACCAACATTACACAAAGCAAAAATGCCAAGTTTGAGACTATAATGCAACAGAGTTTAGCTACTGATCAAGAAACAGAAACAACTTCTACTTCTCTTGGCCTTAAGAAAAACATGTAATTAAACATAGCGCGAGACCTCATCACAGGTTGGCAAAATTTTCTTTTTATCCCTACCCCTCCCCCTCCCCTTCCCCCTCTTAATCTCCATTGGCCTACTACAAGAGTGATGAGAGCGCCCGTGACACATTTTGAGAGATTCGATCGTGTATTGACAGCTCCTGCAAGAACGCGATTTATTATTATTAAATGTGTTGCAAGGATAAACTATGCAAAGCATCAAACTTTGACTAATAGATACTATTTGGTACTATATAGAAACAAAGCATACCTTTAGTGTAGGCACCTCAAATCTTGATTTGGTGATTGCCTCAAACAAGAATATATATCTGCAAATAAGTCCAATAAAAAATCTCATAAACTGAACGATATATAACCAAGATAAATTTTATCGCATTGCGAAAATGAGAAATTTACTTAATTTTTAAGGAATTTTTAACCACACCTCCAAGCTAATTCAGAGATCAATTCTTTAGGTGCATCAGGCAATACCTAACAAAGATTTTCTACCGTTAAATTATCTGGATAAATAAACCACAGAAACTAAATCAATACATTGATTACTTACCTCGTCTTCATATGGATTGCAATGATCTTTAAACCAAAGCCTCAGGAACTCCTGAATATATATATATTAAAATTAATAGAATCAACATAGGGCATAATCAGATGAGACCACTACTCGTCTCTACACGATGCAAGTTAAGAAAACGGGAGAGATTTTTATATTAGAGTGGCTATTATACTACACTGTACTGGACTGTCATTTAAGTGTCATTTGTATACGAAAACAAAATAATTTTGTATTTCTCAACAACTTAAAGCTAAGCGTTTTATATTACAACTTTAGTGTAACCCATAGAACCATAATCGTGTAATCGTGAGTAACCCTTTTTCACTACGTTATCCACTTCTACCTAGAATAACCACCTAATACTTACTTTAGCGTCTTTCAACGGGTTTTATTTCTGAGACTCAAACGCTACTTTTCTCTATTATGCATAATCTCTATTCAGACTGAAATGCATCAAAATCTCTATATTGCATAATTTAAATAGAGATTATGCATTTTACAGATACTGAGTAGATATACTGGTGCAAATGGTTTGTTGTGGGGTTCATAATGGTTTGAATCTCTATTTTATAGATTTACCAAAGACGCTAATACGAGTGTTATAAAGCACGCGACAAAATTTAAGCACTTTATTGACCTTGTCAACGTTTTCTGGTTCGGAGGTCATTCCAAAAGCGTTCTTGGTAAGAATGGGCAATCCAATATCTGCTCGAGTCAGGAGTGTGCACCTGAAGGAAAAACATAAAACCATAGATATTAGTTACACATATTCAAGCATACATAGAGAAAAGATAGCCAAAACAATGTACCTCGTCTATTAAAAGAATAGTACCATCAGCCGCTTTTCCAAATTCATACTTCGTGTCTACCAGAATTAGGCCGTGTTCTAACGCCACACGCTGTAGTTGTGAGCATGACATGTATTACAAAATTAGACACCGCAAACAAGAAGATAAACACACTTAAAAAATATCACAAGATATCAAACAAAGAATATAATTGTGAACAAAACCACGTTACCTGACCATATTCAAATAATTTTAGTGCCTTCTCACTAACTTCATTGTAATCATCTTGAGTCATCAGACCAAGTTGAACTATCTGAAATACATGATTTGCAGAATAAATATTATACAATGCTAAAAGGATGCAAGGATTTTAAGATGCTGCGATACATACATACATATACGGTTAGGAAAAGGGTAAGCAGATAGTGAGAGCATATAAAAGCAATAAATAAATAAATGCGGTTGTCAAAATTGCACAGGCTAAGAAGGTGAGTAAATGCTTTGACTTAACGGAGAAAGGACTAAAGTCCTTTGGGTATAGCTAATGCATTCTTATTTTAAATATCTTGCCTAATAATAAATAAAAGTGAAGTTCGAATGAGAACATTAAAATGTATTGAAAAATGCACTGCATCAGATAAAAATGAAGTGTCAAGGCTGGTAAAAGACTCCATGCAGCAAAAAATGAGATGCCCGTGAAGATTTAATAACATCTAAATTTCATCATATGGATGAACTATACCACTTTAAGATAAATAAACAAAAAAGATTCATATTATGTCATTCGTATGCGGTTACTTGCATTATATGTAATCTAGTTTTTGAGTTAAAGAATATTGAAGTATTGAAAAGTCGTCAAGAAAGTTAAAAATTCACAAACCTCCTTGGGGGTAATAGGAACATCATGATCTGCTGCTTTTGTTGTTGGTGTCAATATATTTGCTGGTAGCTTTTGGTTCTTCACCATGCCTGGTTTAATTAACAACTAGTTCAGATAAAATTAGAGAATTAGAAGTTACCGTGCATATAATATTTATTTATACATCTGAAAAAATACGGAACTAAAGACAAATAGGTATATGTAAGCTGCCAACTATAGGCAACAAAACCTACCTTCTGGAAGTACATTGCCACAATAATTACGCTCCCCGTTTTTGTAAACTGTCCACAGTGAAGTATCAGTGCTCCCAGTTACATAACCCCTCACTGCAAAATGATAACCTCTTTTATTATCAAATATATATGTGATAGCAGTATGGAAATGCTACTAACCAATTCCTCCAATAGAAATCATTGTAAGACCAAAAAGAAAAATAGAAAAACAGATGCAACAAAATGAAAGACAAATCTCACCAACGAATTCAACAGGGAAGACAGAACATTTCTTCGCAATTGTGACGTTCTTGTCTGGTGAAGATACTACTGCGTTTGGAACAATGTGTTGAGTCTTATTGAACCACCACAAGCTGGTCTCATTGAGTACCTAAAGAAAAGCACTCACTCTTATCAATGAACACTTTACCTTTCGAAATAGGATTAATTTTTTCAACCTTCAGTAGTCGTTACTGAAAAATTAAATGATTAAAAGTTTCACCTGTCCTTTGAAGGGTATAGAAGCAAGAATTCTATCAAATGCACTTTGCCGGTCAGAAGTAACCAAGACAAGATAATCCCCTGCATCGTAGACATCCCTGACCTGCAATTAAACCCCAAACAAACAAAAGGATCACCCAAGAATCCAAAGTAGCTCAAACTATTTTAATTTTCAAGAACATCCAAATCTGACAGAACTTTTTAAGTTTCAAGAATATCCAAACCCGATAGAACTTGTAAAAGGACAGAAAATGAGCCAACCGCAAGAATGATCAAAAATTATTTTACATCCGTTGTAAGTATGTTATACCAAGTGACATGCATTATATCCACGCATTCCTACTCTCTTTCACATGGTAGAGATGTGTAAGGTGAAAGAGAGTAGAAATATGCAGCCACGATGCATTACACTTTGTACAACGCCAACGGTTGTCCCATAAGATCTCTCAGAATGAATGCTCTAGCTATTTGTGCAGCATACAAATTTCCGCCTCCCACGGCCTGATTCTCCCTCAACAAGAGTGACTCAAATAAACTCAACAATTACAGGAAATCCCCAAATAATTCATCCAAAAAACATCTGGAATCTCGTACCTTTTGCCTTTGGACCATAAAGCACACAGCATTTTCACTCAAAAAACACAATTCAGCCCAAAATTTTCATATCAAATGTAAAAATCAGCATGGCTAAAAGATTAAGTAAATACAGTACTTAGAGCATAGAGTAATAAGTAAATGATGCATGATAAACACCAAAAAGGCAGAGGCCAGGAGGAGCTACCTTGCCTCTGGATTTTGAAGTGAGACCAGGAACAGTTAAATCGAGATGAGTTTCAGAAAGGCAGTTGTGTAGAGAGTTGTTAATGGAAGCCATGATATCTTCTCTCCCCTCTTTCAAAGCCTGGAGTGAAAGTCGCCTTCCGTCATTGCTGGATGATGCCATGGAAACTACAAAAGCCGGCTGTTGTTTGAATCTTTTGGAACACAAATTTGTTGGGAAGAAGGTTTTGGAAAGGTTTAGACCACCTCCTATGCAATGGCTTGCCATAATCTTTCTTCAGTACTCCTTTGTTTTTAAAGTGTTTCCTCCTCCTTGCACTAAGACTAGGAATTTAGGCACTCTTAAGTTAATTTCTGCAGCAAAGAGCAGACAATATCACCTCCTATTGAGAGCAGCTTCTAAATTCTAAATGCAAATTGTTGTCATCAGACCAAAACCAAATCCCACTTACAATAGCTATGAAGCATTTTAATTGAATCCAAAGTTTGCAAGCAAAAGAACCTTAATAGCTTCACGATATCAAACAATAAAGCATGTATAAAACGACTTTCTGCTGTTGAACTAATATAACTCAATTATATTTCAGCTATTCGCCAATTCCCACACCTCAGTGTCAAGAGGAGCATATTCTGATGTCATAAAACAGGGGAAACTTTTGGGTGGTACGTCCGCACACGACGGTGCAGATATGACTGTAGAACGCCGCTTTTCCAATGTAACCGATAAATACAGAAAAACGATTGCGTTTCCGGTGTTAATAAAGCTTTGCACACCCATGATGAATTTACTACACAAAAATTGCCTATACAACAGCTCGAATGATCTACCCAAGAAAAAGACAAAAACAAGAAGAAGCGCTCGATTTTGTTCAAACAGTACTCCTCATTGAGGAGCCTTTTAACAAATATGAAAACAAAGGAATTATGTGGTTGGACAAATATACCCTCGTCTCAACCATCTACCATCAGCTCCTTTGATGCAGGGTCATTTTGTCTATTTATGTTATTTATGTGATAGAGGGTATTTTTGTCTTTTCGTTGTATTAAACATTAGGGTATATAAACCCAAACCCCCTTCCCCGTTGAGCAGCTTTGGATAATTATTCTGATTGAATAGAATTGCTGATACACTCAGCGTTGCTTTTGATTGCATTTCATAGCCTTTTACATCATCCTTTCCTCGTCATTTTCCCTATCCAAATCATATTCTTGACAAACGCAACCACCACTCGTGAAGCTTAACCTAAGAAGTGCATAGAACCCCAACTTATTTCTCAAGAGAATGGCTGCATTTCGTTTCAAGCTCAGGTCGATCTCCCTTTTTAGATTCGATCGTCAGTTTTCAACTTCAATTCTCAATCCCGACCGATTCAAAAGCTCCCCTTAAAAGCTGGGCAAATTCCATGCCGCACTTAATCTGCTCCGGGTGGAGAACAACCCTGAGCGAATCATGGAGATATGCCGGGCTGCTGAGCTTACTCCTGAGTCGAATCTCGACCGCATCGCTTATAACAAAGCTATTTACCAGCTTAAAAACCTGAATTATTTCAATGGCATTCGGGATTTTCGGGAAGAATCCAAGGCTCGCCAAGATATGAAATCTGAACGATTCATGTCGCATTTTATGGTCTTCTATGGTCAAGCTGGGATGCTCCCTGAAGCAGTCAAGACGTTTGAGGAAATGCTCGACTTAGGTGTTGAAAGAAACACCAAATCGCTAAATGCTTTGCTTTTTCCTTGCTTTCCGTTTGGCCAAGGATTAGAAGGAAATGGAAAGGGTTTTTATGGAGTTTCCTAAGATCTACGAGATTGTTCAGAACGTAGAAGCTTATAACACAATGATTAAGGGGCTCTGTGAGTCAGGTGAATGTTCTGCTTACTCTATCTTGTCTGATATGGAGAGAAAAGGAATGAAGCCAAATGCAGCAACTTTTGGGCCGATGATTTCTAGTTTCAACCTGGACCAGAAGTTTGATGATGATGCAAAGTATTGGAGATGATGAAAGAGCTCGGGATAAGACCATGGTTCAAAGTCTCGGCCGAGTCGACTCCGACTCGGAGCTTACCGGTACAAAGTTACGGATTCATCTCGTTTTAGGCATGACTCGGGTATATATCGGTCAGACTCGGCAAAACTCGGCCTGACTCGGCAAAAATCGGCCTGACTCGGCCGAGTCAATCCGATATACAGTGATTTCGACTGGAAATAGAAGCAGAAGCAGAGAATCTTACTATTTTTTAGCAGAGAATCATCTTTTCACAACAAATAGACAAATAGTTGTACAAATGTACCCCGTGAATCCTCTTGCCTCTTTAAAAAAAAATATTTACAGAGCAAATCAGCAAAAGCAAAAACAAACCCACAACTCCAAGAGCCACAAGCCCACAACACAGATTTGATTCACTAAATTTCCTCAATTTCTAACAAAGAAACAAAACCAAAACCACAAATACCCATATTAAAACAACAACCAACCTTCGAATTTGGCGAGGCGAGGACGAGAGGTAATAGATCTTCTTCTTCAATTCTTCTAGAATCGTCTTCTTCACTGGACGAGAGGTTGGATTTTTTTTTTTTTTTGTTTTGTTGATGGAGGAATGAAAACCAGGAAACCCAAGTTCTGTATAAAAAGAAAAAATAAAAACCGTTTATAAAGAAATCTGCGAAAACAAAGCAACTTTTTTTTTCTTTTTTTTTTTTTTTTTTTTTTTTTTTTTGTTGAGGAAAAGCGACTTCTTCTATAAAAAAAACTAATATGTTCAGTCTAATATTTTTTTAATCAATCTTATCTTTTTAATCTATATTTTTAATCATCATAAATTTTTTATAATAATTTATATTTTTTGTTCTCTTTATTTTAACTATGGGTTGCTCTTGTCATAGTGTAAATTACATGACACTATTTATGTATTTACGATGTCATAGTGTCAATTAATAGTGTAAATTTGAGACTTATAACTTTCGATTTGCACATTTTTTGTTGAGGCTTATAATCTTCAATGAATCATATTATAGTTTACTTTATCTAGCAAACAATTTTTTTAGCGTTTTAACTTTAATTTTAATGACTACATTTATAAATAACGATTTTTTGAATTATATTCTCAGGAATCTCAAGATAGTAAACATGTTTACATAGGAAATTCTTTGAAGATGTTATATTATGATGATGCATTTAACTATTTATTCTATATTTAAAATGTATTTAATGATTTGATGTAAAAACTATGAGTATCATGTCTTATTTGGATAACGAACGCTTATGACAAATAAGATATTTTATTGTATTTAATTAAAAAAATGAGGTTAAAGGTTGTGGATACGATTTTTGACAAAATGAGGAAAAGACGAAAAAAAAATAATGGTTAAGAAGAATGACAAATCACATTACTTCTTACGTGTATTCATTACATGTGGTTGTAGCAACACGTAGTAACACGTGAAGAATACGCGTTATTCGTTTTTTCAACCACTATCTTTTTTTCTTGTCCTTTTTCCTCATTTTAGATAAAAAACTGTCATTTACAACCATTAACCTTAAAAAAAATGATCTTATAATTGTTTTGGGACATTTTGATGTTGTGTTTAGTTATTCAAATATATATATTTTTTTTGGGGAGTTTTTTCAAAATTTTAAAGCATTTTATGTGGGAGAAAACTCGTCTCGCCCGAAACGATACCGATACGCGACGATTCATGTGACTCGGTGGTCTCCGAGTCGGTGACCGAGACCGCGACTTTGAACCATGGATAAGACAAACACTTAATACCTACAATATCAGGATTAAAAGCCTGTGTAAGCTGGGAAGGTCAAAGGAGGCCAAGGCATTGTTTCTTGGATTTATGTCCAGAGGGATAAAACCAAATGCTGTCAAATACACTCACCTGATCCATGCGTTTTGTAGGGAAGGAGATTTGGAGGAAGCAAAAAAGTTAATAAAAAGGGAATTCCACCTGAGAGCGCATGCTATTTTACATTAATCCATTACTTGTGTGGTGCAAAGGATTTTGTGTCAGCATTGAACATCTGCAATCAGTGTATCTCAAAGGAGAGGGGTTGACTTCCCAATTTATCAACCATGAAGTCCCTTGTCGAAGGCTTGGCCAGCATTTGAAAGGTTGATGAGGAGAAGAAGATCATCGGTCAATTAAAGGAGAAGTTTTCAAGGAACGGTGATGTGTGGTCCGAGATTGAAGAAGGATTGGCTACTTAGAGACAATTACCATGGTATGCATGCTCTTCTGTTTTGTCCCTTATTGCCATGTTCGTTCATGTTTCAGCTTTGGCATTGAGATGTAGTCTCTCGTTACACTTTAATATGTTAAATGTTCTGTTTGAGCTGAATTATCTGAACCTCATGTAGTGAGTGTGGTTTAAATTGTCTTATTCCATTCACTCTTGGGGAATCCTAATTACTTATAGTTATACTTTGGAATTTTAGTTCATTGATGTTGTTGGAGCACATTTATCTTGACTGTGCACTTTAGATGAAGTGGAGAGTGCTGGAAATCAGTGAACTCTATTGATCTCTTTTCTCAACCTACCAAGATATGCACTTGAGTATTTGAAAGGAAGGGTTACAGGGCGCAATAAGGATGATGTGGAAAAAGCAATTTCAATGGTTGGTATTTTACTAGTGATATCTCAACTATATTTTCATCATAATTTTTTGTTAATAATTTTATCATGGTTGCAACCTTCTTTAGATTTTGTGAATAAAGTGCTTGTTTTACGTTTTTTTGGTGCTCGGAGATATGGTGTCTTTCATTTTTCATGCCTACTAGTTCTCCAACTTATGAACTTCGAGTTTAAGAAATTATTGTGCACGATCTAAGTTTGATCTTTTTAACATGTGATTTTTCGTTTATTAAAGGTGGAAGTATTGGCAGTTAAACTAACACATGAAGGAGAGTTGATTCAAGAGAAATTTGAAGTCAAAAAGCTTGTAAAATTCCTCAAAGAATAGAGAAGACGGTAGAGAAAGGAATGAAGACAATTATCAAAGAAATGGAGGAGATTGAAGAGGAAGAGAGAAGGTAAAAGAAACAGATTTAAGCTTGTTTAATAGGTTGCTTGATGGATTTAAAGAGCTCTAAAAAGATGAGGAAAACTTCCTAAAAGAGCTTAGTAAAGAAGAAATGGATATTTTGAGTGAACTCAAGATGGAAGCTAGCCAAGTTGAACAACTGTTCGGTAAAGCATTTCCCATCGGAAAATTAAGATAGTTTACAAGATACAACACATGGTTGCTACATTTTAATTTTATTTTTGATTTTAGAGAAGAGTCGGGTCGTGTATGCCTACTTTACACAATCGTGACATTTTCTTTTGATATATATATATATATATATATAAAGCTTTACATCTCTTTAGATGATTCTTTAAAGTACATGACATATGATATGCAAGCTTATGCTACTTGTATTGCATTTGAAATGTGCTCCAAACTGGATTAACATGATGTAGTAAAAGCAATGATGATATGCTTAAAAAGACATACGACAAACCTTGAAAGTGAATTCTCACCAAAAATAGGGTTGTACAAGCTCGTCTAGGTCAAACATAAATTCGTTTTCTGCGACAGGTAGCCACAAGCAATGCCTATTGATCGATGCCTACCAGCAAGTTCTCTCAAAGAAGTCCCCCAACAAAATAAATGAATAATAAGGGAAAGACTATCAATACTCAACAAGTTAAGTTTACGACGACGTCCGACTAAGGGCATCTAAAAAATGAAGCTCGTCTTTTTTTCTCAATGCAAGATGCAGTCAGTATATTCCCCCTTTCTTAAAAATATGAATATTGTAGTGCCAAGTATTCTTACATATTTCTATTTCACATACAATTCTGAAGAAAAAGCTCTAGATTTTTGTTTTCTCTCTCACAAATATTACAGGTTGGAACATAGAGTATAGCTGTCCTTTAAATTCAAGGCAACTAAGTGTGTATTCGAACCGGCATTATACCTTTGTTGTTTGTTTTTCATTTGTCACTTGTGTGGTAAGAATAAGGCGGTGATCTTGTTTTTGAATAATGGGCAAAAGAAGGAAGGTAAGCCAGGCAAAATATATCAATGACTTTAAAAAGCAGTCGGTTCCAAAATTATAAACGGCTACATTCACGTGTTGGAAGAACCACTCCTACTACTTGAAGAATATGGTACAACATGTTCGAGAGGACTGGGTAATGCTTTCTTTCCTGCCATGGATTATTACTACGGAAAATGATTAAGTCACTGAAAAATTACACACCCCATCCCCCGAATCAACCATTTTGTGGTGCAGAAATTCTTTGCATTTTATTTTTATTTTTTTAGCTCCTAGTGTATGGCTCAAAAGAATTCTATGGACAAATTCGGGTGACTAAATCTGTGCCTGCATCATCCTTCTTATTACTACAGGTGTTACTCACTTTGAATTATCTCATAGTACTATTTGTCAGAAAGACAGACATCATAGATAAGGCTAGCGGGAAATTAATTGTAGATAAAGTTGGTATATCTTAGAAATTACAAAACAAAACAAAACAACACCTGTAGTAAATACATATTAAAAAATATAGCTCCTTTAACATACAATGTATTTTTCAAAATATAAGAGAAACAAGAACGATTAAAAGCACTAAAAAAGGCTAAAGAATTGAACTTTTTACCTAAGAGCAGCGGCGGTGATACCCTTGTGTGATACAACAACCGGAGCGGTGGAGCGGTGGAGCGGTGGAGCACAAGAGCAGTAGAGCGGCGGAGCACAAGAGCAGTGGAGCGGCGGAGCGCAATCAGTAAGCCTGATTCAAGCTGGATGTGTGGAAGCCGACGGGAATGGGGTTTGGAGGAGAACGCCGCACCATGAGTTCTTATGAATATGAGTTTTTTAGGGTTAGTGTTAGGGTGGGATGCTTTATATATGCAGTGATAAAACGACATAGTTTAGCGTATATATTTACATCTCGCGAAGAACTCAAATACTCGAATACTATGTATTGAAAATCAAATTTTTGGGTCGGTAATTTATTCGAGTAGCTCAAGCTAAAAAAACCTCAAATTGATATTGTGCTCGGGGTTCGGTAGGCGATTACTGTGCTTAGGAACATAGATCGACGTTAGACCGAGGTTCAGTCAATGCGTTTACTCTGATCCGGGTTGATCACACATAAATCGACGTTAGACCGAGGTTCAGTCAATACGTTTACTCCGATCCGGGTTGATCACACACAAGTGGACGTTAGACCGAGGTTTGGTCAAGGCGGTTACTGTGATCCGAGTTGGTTACACATAAATCTGATGTTAGACAAATGATGTTCGGTTAAGGTGTTTACCGTGATCCGGGTTGATCACACATAAATCGATATTAAATCGAGGTTCGGTCAAGGAGATTACTCTGCTTAGGATAGATCACACATAAATCGACGTTAAACCGAGGTTCAATCAATGCGTTTACTATGATCCGGGTTGATCACACATAAGTGGACGTTAGACTGAGGTTTGGTCAAGGCGGTTCAGTCAATGCGTTTACTCTGATCCGGGTTGATCACACATAAATCGACGTTAGACCGAGGTTCAGTCAATGCGTTTACTCCGATCCGGGTTGATCACACACAAGTGGACGTTAGACTGAGGTTTGGTCAAGGCGGTTACTGTGATCCGAGTTGGTTACACATAAATCCGATGTTAGACAAATGATGTTTGGTTAAGGTGTTTACCGTGATCCGGGTTGATCACACATAAATCGATATTAAGTCGAGGTTCGGTCAAGGCGATTACTCTGCTTAGGATAGATCACACATAAATCAACGTTAGACTGAGGTTCAGTCAATGCGTTTACTCTGATCCGGGTTGATCACACATAAGTAGACGTTAGACCGAGGTTTGGTCAAGGCGGTTATTGTGATCTAAGTTGGTTACACATAAATCCGATGTTAGACATATGATGTTCGGTTAAGGTGTTTACCGTGATCCGGTTTGATCACACATAAATCGATATTAGATCGAGGTTCGGTCAAGGCGATTACTGTGCTTAGAATAGATCACACATAAATCGACGTTAGATTGATGTTCGGTCAATGCGTTTACTCTGATCCGGGTTGATCACACATAAGTGGACGTTAGACCGAGGTTTGGTCAAGGTGGTTACTGTGATCGGGGTTGGTTACACATAAATCTGATGTTAGACAGATGTTCGGTTAAAGTGTTTACCGTGATCCAGGTTGATTACACATAAATCGATATTAGATCGAGGTTCGGTCAAGCCGATTACTGTGCTTAGGATAGATCACACATAAATCGACGTTAAACCGAGGTTCAGTCAATGCTTTTACTGTGATCCGTGTTGAATCGAGGTTTGGTCAAGGCGGTTACCGTGATATGGGTTGGTCAACATAATCCGTTAGACAGATGTTCGGTTAAGGTGTTTACCGTGATCCGGGTTGATCACACATAAATCGATATTAGATTGAGGTTCGTCGAGACGATTATTGTGATCCAGGTTGATAACAAATAAGTTGATATTAGATCGAGGTTTGGTCAAGGCGGTTACTGTAATCCGGGTTGGTCAACATAAATTACATAATCCGACGTCATAAACAAAAAGTAATTCTTCAAAAAAAAATTTAAACAAAAAAGATGGTCACAGAAAAAAGCTTCATCGGCATAATCATTCTGATACATAGTCATACTGATACAATAATCTTGACAGATCACTACAACAAAATGAAACGATAATGGCATCATTATCCAAAACATCATCATTGACAGACCACCACAACAAAATGAAACGATCATGGCATCATTATCCAAAACATCATCATTCTCTAACTTCACAGCACCAACATATTCGCACCCCTGCACCATATGAGAAATAGTATAAAGAACACTACAGAGATTAAAAACATATATTCCAACTACAATAAACGGTGCTAACTGAATAAGGACAATAAAATGAGGCTTTGGTGCTAAAACCTCCTTTAATTAACTTTTTATCCATATATGTTTTGCTGGGATCCGAAGCTTCTGCTATCCTTTGCAGAGTAGTTTTGGACACAATGGAGGTTTCAAATGCAACTTTACCCAAACCCCAAATATTACAAATTATGGAGCAAGGCAAATATTTCAACCCACATAAGATGAAACACAAGATCCATTCAAATGAAACACAAGACAGTGAAACAGGAAAGTTTAATACTAGTCTAGAAAACATAAGGTGACAAATAATCTTCCTCCCATGAAAATTCAACTCCCCGTCATCTGTTTTTAGTATTTTATATCAATATAGTCAAACCAAATTACCTTATCAAGGCCGAGGATCGGCTTCTTATGCCGGTAGTGAAGGAACAGGGGCAACCAAACTCGAACAAGTGCGGTAGTCATGACCAACGTCTTTGTTGCAACGACTACATTTTTTTACTTCTGTGCTCTCCAGCTGACTTCTTCCTCTTGGTTGATGATGGTCGGCCACTTTGATTTTTATCCACCAGTGGAGCCAAGACCTTCCTACCAAGCACTTCATAGGGAAATTCCCATACTTTTTCAGTTAGCAAAGGATACACAGATTCAGAATATGATCGCCTCCAATATTTAGTGGTATAATATGGGCTACAATAATCATAACCAGTCTCGTTCTGCTCCTTTGCTGCAGCGATTGCATGTGCGCATGGAAACTTGTCTAACTCAAATTTCTTACATGAACATTTCCTTGCCCCCAAGCGAACAACATGAACAACCGAATCCTGACGCACTTCATAGTTAGGTGCGCAAACCTCCTTAACATCTAAACCTGCTACCTCATTGTATCTTTCCACCATTTTTTGCTCGAATGGTGGGGTGAGAAGAGTCGGACAATTTGTAGATGTTGTATGCCTTTCAGCAAACCACTTCTGCAATAACGCACGAATTTCTTCAATCAAACTAGTTATACACAATTCTCGAGCTCATAAAAGCAAACTATTCAGTGACTCAGCATGGTTTGTGGTCATGATATCGTATCTCAAACCATCAAAATGTGCTCTAGACCAATAACGAACATGGGCATCGGCAAGATACTCATTAATTCCTCCTTTTCCTTATTTTTTAGCGCATAACGCTGCAAACAACACATTAAATTCCTGTTTCGTATACGCCTCTGAAGCTTTCTTGAACATATGTCCAATACCAAGTCTTGGAAATTTGGTCTTCAAGTTACACCGCATGTGATACGTACAATATCCATGACGAGCATTCTTAAACACATTGACAAAACCCTTCTTAATGGATCTAGCTCGGTTAGAAATTATCACAACTTCATGCGTGTCACCTGTTATCGTTACTAACTTTTGAAAAAACCAAGTCCATGCATCAATATTTTCCGAATCTACGACACCCCATTCAAGCAGATATAGCTGTAAGTTTGCATCCTGACACGTTGCCACAATTAGTGTGCCTTTGAACTTAGATCGTAAATGTGTTCCATCCACAGAAATAACTCGGCGAATCGAGGATTGAAACCCACGTATACACACACCAAGTGCCATAAAAAAATATGTGAACCGATCGTTCTTATCAGTTTCAATGAACGTCTTGGTGTCAGGATTTTGCTTCTCCAACATATAACAAAGCTTGGGTAATCTTCCATAACTTTCTTCAAAACTTCCATGGATCATTTCAAGGCCAAATTTTTTAGCCTTATAAGCCTTATCATAACTTATGTTTTATCCAAACTCATTGGAGAAGTCACTAATAATATCCTTAGGTGTATAAACACGATTGGCGTCTCGAAATTTATGAAGATAATGTCTTCCAACAAACATGTATGATGCATGTCTATGATCTTTCTTACGAACACTAAGTGAGCAAGAATGATTACCTTCATAAATTCGTACTTGAAAGGTTTCTGAAGAGCAAGACTCCGGATCCGACATATTTACCTTCGTTGCACGCACCCTCCACCTGCATTGTTCCACTGCACAATGCGCTACATAAATGCTCCGGGTTGACGTTTGTGGTATGAATTCAAAATGACACTTCAACGCCATCATCTCTAACTTTTGTATCAAGTGGTCTTTCGATGCAAACAATTCATTCTCCTTAATATCTAAGCTTTCGGGAATTCTCAACGAAGACATGTGACGGCTATCCGGGTTGCTTCTAATTAAATCAAGGCTTCCAATTGATTGCAATAATGGGGCTTCATGAGAATTCAAACCATTATTAATGTCATCCAAAGTATCTCCAATAGGTGTTTTTTCACGTGCATCCTCTTCAACGTTACCGTCATCCGAAATATCCATATAATCTTTGTCATCCGAGATATCGTGGTTGATGATATCATCAACATCATGCAGGTTGTGGGTATCATCTTCTTCATTATCCAAAACATCATCATTTCTATTGTTGAAAGATGACTGCCACACATTCAACACGACATCTTCACCCAAAGACGACAATAAGGGGTCAACTGCGACAACACCTCTCTGAGGACTTTTTCCACCAAGACCTGCATTATAATCATCAATCGCAATATTGTGACTTTCCTCAAGCCCATGCGACTCAAGACTTTCTCCACCAATACCGTAAGCATCTCTACCATTACCATCAATCGCAATATTGTGACTTTTCTCAACCCTATGCGATTCAAGACTTTCTCTGCCAATACCGTAAGCATCCCTACCATTATCATCAATCACAACATTATGACTTCCTTCAAGCCATTCTACAGATGCACATGATTTCACAACATAAGGTTCTTGAATTTCAAAAGTTTTTTTCTTCAACGTTATGCTTAGCTTTGTTCTATCAAAATACGACATAAGCCACCTCACACGATTATCACAATCAATTTTAAATGGTGGTTCTGGATAATCGGACCGTACAGGGTTTCACATCGCATATCCAATTCATATAACATAGAATCAATTTTCAGCTCCTCTACTACTTTCTTGTACAGTTCATATAAAATAGATTTTCGAACAAGTATTGCTGTAATGTTTTCTTCGTCATCTCCCACAAATTTCCTTGTCCAGAATCCTTTATCATTCTTTTGAAATTCAACAAAATAACATATTTGTATCCACACCACATCTGCATCCGAATTAGCCATTAACAATATCCTGTTCCAATAGCAGAGTTTTAAAGTCAAGAACTCAACAACATGATTCTTGAAAAATTTAAATGACATAACAATAGAGCAATTTACTGTCTCAAACTTAACAACAATATAACCCTTTAACAAAACAACTTTAATCCAACAAAACAGGAGAAAAGCTTAACTTCACAAGCATTCCAACTTTAATCTAACTATAATCCAACTTTAACCCCTGCATTCCAAGCACCAAATTCACAAGCACCAAATTTACTTACATTTCTAAGTACCAAACAATAACACAATATAAACCGGAAACAAAGGTACTAATAACAAACATGCCTCTGTTGTTATTCTTGTTCATGAAAAGCTTATTCATTTATTTTTATAATTTTCATTCAAATATTTTTCAATTCCATAGCCCTCTGCTACTCTGTTGTCGATCTTGTTCATGAAAAGCAATCAAGAATATGCAACAACAACAAAAAAAAAAAAATGCACCATTGACCTTGATATCTATTAGGGAACCTCTAAATTTTTTATTTTTTTCTTTCAGAAGCGGGCCATTTTATTAGCATTGCCACAAAGTTGGCTTCAAGTAGTTTGAACACAGTATTAAACTTATAGAGTCTCCCATAATAGAATCAAAAACCAAAATAATCAAAACCAAAATTAACGGAGCTTGCAACCATATCTTCGTCGTTTTAAACTTCTATTGAAAGAGGAAGGAAAAAGGAAGGCATACCTCTAGTGTAGATCGACTTCAAGCAATTCCTCAAATAACATTTTCACCCATGGATGGACAATAATTTTTACGCACTTCACTAGTTCGACAACAAAAAAAAAATCCCGACACCAATTGAATCCGCAAAGGGGAAAAATCTGGTTTTTTTTTCAAGGTTGGGGGTATTTTTGGTATTGTATATTTTTGTGGGGAGGAAGTGTAAATGATACTATATAGACAAAAAACCTTTTGTTGAAATTCTATTTAAACAAAAAAACTTTTGAAAAAGTAGTATATAAACAATTTCCCCTTTTTTCAGCAATACTCCTTTCTTCCTCTCAAAACCAAACGAGACGAAAGCAATGGAGAGATGACGTGGTCTTCTTTTTTTAGTTATATTTGCTTCATAAAATTAGTCAGACTCTAAAAAAAATAGGGGGTCAAAAAGCGCCCCCAAAATTACTTCCGGCACTCATTTAATGATTTTTTTTTTATTTTAATTTTTACTTTCAGGCACCACGTTTTTACTTTCAGGCACCCTGTTAAAAAAAAAACTACCCTTTAGTCCCTAGAGTTATTAAACTTCGTAACAACTTCTTATATTAAATTAAAACATAATACTTACTCCTAAACATTATTAAAACAAAAACTATAACTATCCATTTTCCCTCCCACCCCTTTGTATTCAAAGCACTTTACCTTCCACCCCTTTGTATTATATGCGGTTTTGGCTTAAAAAAAAAATTAAAAAACCTGAACTAGGGAAGAAGCTTAGAGAAGAAGAAGCACAAGAGAAGAAGAAGCACAAGAGAAGAAGAGAAGAAAAAGCAAAATTCGGGTTTTATATCATCAAAGGTATGTTTATATTTATTTCAATGCAATGGGTAACCAAGGGGTGGTTGAAATCGGGTTGGACGTGTGATTTTATGGTGGTTTAATTCCGTTTTTAGCATTTTCCGGCCATTTTCCGATAGTGTAATCGGTGAAGATGACTCGGGTGGGGAATGTCGGTGGTGATGTCGCTCGTTTGGTGTAAGCAACGACAGAGCGGCTGGCGTCCGTAAGCTTAATAGGAAATTAGGGTTTAATAATTACACGCCAGTGTGGGTAGCATTCCTTATCACCCTAAAACGTTGATATGGGTAACGTCCTTATAACAAAATCCCATTGGGGTTGCCTCTGGAAAATGTCACTGCTTGTGGCGTTTCTGGGTTAGTTGTAACGCCACCATGACTGACGTTCAGAGCAACGTCAGCATCGGTGGTGTTGGGTTGGTCTTGAAGACATCGGTTTTAGTGACGCCTAAACATTTAGTTCTCATTAAGGCTTCTTATGTACACGTCAGTCGTAGTGGCGTTGATGTAGCATTAGGAACGTCATTGTGGTTGACGTTCCTGTACATAATGATTGCCTCAAAATTATTAAGTTTGGATTGTGTCCATTCTTTATTACCCCTGAATTAGTCCACTTGATGAGTTTGTTATATACCTAAGTAACACCTGTATATGAGTTTAGGTAGCTTCGAACGAGTTTAAACTTTTTTATGGTTAGTCTCTTTGATGAGTTTGTTATCTACATCCAAATGAGTTTTATAGCTTCAAAATTGTTTTTGGTTAGTCTCTTCTATCACTTGTTTATGGTTAGTATCTTTGATGAGTTTGCTTATCAAATTATGGTTAATGTTACATTGTATGAGATTTATGTCTTATCCTTGAGCTTTGTTTATATATGTCTACTTTCTTTGTTAGTTGATTTCTTCATTTGACTAACAATTTATTTCTTGTATCATGTGTAGGAAATTATGACTAAGGCGAGGTGCAGTAAGATCATGACGCTTTCATGAGATAGCGATGAAGGTACATGATGGATCAACGTGGTGCGGAAGCACCCGAAGCTCATGTTTAAACTAGTATTGTTTCTCAACATACAAGTGTTCCATATAAAAGAAGGAGTAAACGACAAAAGAATGTGCAATCAGAGATAGGACATGTGAATGAGCCAACTGAGGCTGATTTAGGATAGACAGATGAGGTAGTTGAGACCACTGAGTCAGTTGAGACACAGTTGGTGTTAGGAAATCTACGCGGGAACGCAGCGGAATTCAAAAATTTGATTTCCTTTTACCTAATATCGACTTCGTTTAAGCAACAAGCATAAAAGAAGTAGACAAAAGAATACCTTGGTTGATCCAATTGGATCGACGTTTTGTCTACGGTTGTAGTTTCTACACTAAGCCGCCCAAGCGTTCGGCCTCTACCGGTGATCCACACGAACACCTCGCCGGAATCCCATCATGTAGTTCTTTGCCGGAAAAAAACTCGGTCGCTAAACCGACTTTTTCTCTCTCTAAAATCTCTCTCTAGGAAGCTCTCTATTTTCACAAGAACTATTAGCTCTTGGAATTGTGATGTACAAAAGAGCCAGCCAAGCCCTCCTATTTATATGAGTATCAGCGCCCCTAGTAATTCCCAATCTGATTGTGATTAGCTTCCTAGTAGATTGAGGAGAAAGAAAACTTTTTCCTAATAAAATAAGGGAAATCCCTTTGATTGATTTATCTCATTAATATTCAATATCTTATATTAAATATTTCCAATATATTGTCAATATCTTATATTGACTATATTTTTCTTGTTACCATAAATCTATTTTTTCAAAATCAATTAATATCTAATATTAATATTATTGTAATCTTATTTGCACAACTCAAATGTATCCAGTACATTAGAAAGTGGCGCCCCTTTTACCAAGATTTTGGCATCCGGAATATTCTTTAATTAATATAATACTATGATTAATTAATTTGCAAAAATACATGTATATCACATATATATATATGTATATCATATATATATATATATATATATATATATATATATATATATATATATATATATATATATATATATATATATATATATATATTTAAACTACACATACATTATGTGTATATTTAATTAATCAACATAATTAATATCTTGTATTATATTTATTTATAATAAATAAATACCACAATATTAATTTACCACTATAACCTTTATAGTACGAGATAAATTCTTTTCTTATTTGGTCATCAACTATAACCACATTTTAATCCGGCTAGATGTTCATATGTGTGTGACCCGATAGGTTTCCGAGTATGTTGGCCGTAGGCACAAAGTGCAAATTACGAAAATGCCCTTCATACCTAACGATCATGGGATAGCGTCTAGCAACACACCGTGACCCCCAATCATCAGAAGAGTCAAATGCAATGACTACTACATTTCATGTGAAACAGTTACCGTGTAACATACAATCCTATCGCTGTAATAATATCCATACGATCGTATCTCGAGTGTCAACACATTAACGATCGTATCTTATAATCTGGATATCATGCTCTCTCGGAATAACACATTTACTCCCACTTTGCAAAGATTCACGAGAGCTAGACATTCCTTATAAGAAGGCCATTTCGGATATTCGATCCCAATCATAGGCTACGCGATTCCCGGACGAACTAACATGTATACTCTGCATGCTTCAGTATCACACCCAATCACTACCGCATGATCACCCCATGGCTAAGGGAAACCTCAATAGCGTCAAAGCATGACAATCAACACCGTGATGCCATGTAGACCCCGGTCCTAAAGATAATTACACAACTGCCACATAGTGCGACACTTAATGTAAGTGGGTCAGTCTAACGTACGCATTCTCTAATACACGTCCACGTACAGTCCAAGTGTCTCTACACTTCGATAGACGAGATCTATCCCTGCCCTTAAAGACAGAAGACATCTAATACGTGCTAGTCTGTTTATACTGTCTATGCCCTGTTTAATAGTACATCGATCCTCCTAGAGACATTTAAGTATCAAACTTATTAAAGTGATTAGAGATCTCATCAACCATAATCGCCTATCATGGTTTTTCTATCACAGTTTAACACTAAGGACGTTATCATATAACAATTCATAATTGGTTCTTTAAAAGAACAAGTATATGACAACCGAAAAGCCATTTAATATATGTAAAAACATAAAGAAATAATAGAAATGATCCGACCCGGTCGGATCCGGTCCATCCCAATTGGGTTTAGGACACTATTTCAACAGTTAAGAGTGGAGGCTCCTTCACTTACAGTTGAAACTGTTGTAGATGATAGTATCGGGGCCAACATTGAGTCAGTTGAGACACAGTTGGGAGTGGAGGCTCCTTCACTTACAGTTGAGACTGTTGTAGATTCTAGTGTAGGCAACACTGAGTCAGTTGAGACACAGTTGGGAGTGGAGGCTCCTTCACTTACAGTTTGTCAATTTAAGAAATCGGAAAATCATGATACCTGGGTTCGGAAATGGTTTAACCATGGTTGGGTAAGTTCAACTGAGCTACGGCTCGATCGACTTACCCTCCACGTGTGACGTTTGCATGGGGTTCGGCAAGACTTAGCATATCCGACAAGCCTTTACAGCTAAACGGGGCTTCTCCTAGCCGGATCCGACCGACAGTCACATACGTTCCAACGAATAAGACGGGTAGGCTTGCCTACATTACCGACACCATTCGGGTACATGATTTGTTGTTTCTTAAAATATTGTCAAGTCCAAAACCGCGATTAGTAAACCTACCACTTTTTCAAAATATTGAGTGGGAGCAGGGAAGGCGACAGACGAACCCACGGCCTCTGCTATAGATGCAAGCACGTGAGAGAATGGTGATGCCTCGTGCCGCTTTGATTTCGGCCCCCTCGGATGGTGTTCACCGTTATCAAAATTCTAGGCTTGGTTTCCAAAAGGATAGGATCTTGAGGACTCGCCGGGTCACTGACCTGCCCTACGTAGGCATACTCGGGGCGTACTTAAAGGTCTGATATAGTAGGTCACACTCATCGTGAGGATATTTTAGGAAATATCTTGGTGAAAAAAGGAAGGTAATCGGCGATTAAAGTATGGGATGTACGATTCCCATGAGATGTTTGGTTCTCAAAGTTTAATCATCGAGAGAGATTGTCTCGGTTTAACCGTCATCGTCGTGCCGTCATCGACCCCTAGGCGGCGATGCGATGTGAGGTTAAATCCTTGGAATGGTAGGATAGACTTTTACAGTTTATAAGTCCTAAAATTTATCTAGTCGTGTATGTATGAATTTTTTCTGTCAATTTTGTTTACAACTATCATCTCTAGGCTACTAAACTGCTAGTGTAATGACTTCGTTAAAGTGGAAAGTAACAAGAACGTTGAACTCATCGAAGAATGCAATTAAATTTCGGAAGGATATTCCTCTTGAGCCTTTAAATCTTAAGTGACATAGTATAGGTATGTCAGCTCATCTTTCACACTCGTGTTGAGCAGAGAGACGCACTTAGTTCAAAGATGATGTAGGACTATATAAAATTCTATTAGTGAATTTTAATTGTGTGAGTAATCACACAAGAAATTTCTAATTGAAAAATTGGAAAATCATAAATAAAGTGTTGCTAGTTAGGCGGTATTTGGAACCGATAAACTAGTGGGAGCTTTATTCTTATGATTTGTTGTTTTTCGAATCATTAGAAATGTGTAAGAGACTGCACAAGAGTTTTTCCATTCCTGGAAAAACATGAACAAAGCATTACTAGTTAGACGGTATTTGGAACCGATAAACTAGTGGGAGCTTAGTTCTGGTGATTTTCTAATCTTTGAGAAATCATAAATAATGCATTGCTAGTTAGACGGTATTTGGAACCGATAAAATAGTTGGAGCTTTAACCTTATGATTTGTTGATTTATTAGAAAAATCAAATAGTCCAAACGAGTAACACTATCATTAGACATCCCACAGTTCACGAGTAGTGTCTACTCAAATGAACTGCTAGTTCAAGACTGTTTCCATATAAGGAAAGTCAAGAATGGGAAATAATGTCTATACGTGTTAGTCATCTAAACTAAGTAGTTTTAAGGCTAAACCGGAATATTAATAAATAGAAAATCAGAGGATAAGGAAGGTGATTTCGGATCACCGACCAATGCATCCTTAACGATTTCCTCGAAAGCTAAGTTCTTTGGAAGAACAAGGTAGCTATGCATTAAACGATAAATAGAGTAGACAATGGGCAGTTATTTTTGCTAGAATAGTGGTAGTGATATAAGGAAATGAATTTCGGATTCAATCATTGAATATCACAGAAAATTTATTTTCTGTTTTCAGATTCGTTGGAACAAATGGATTCACTTTCAATTCGATAATTTGTTTGTCTTATAGAAAGTGAATATGACATTTGTAGCACGAATCCAAGACTCAGACTTTTGTTTGATAAAGTCAGAACCACTAAGAAATGTTGAAAAGGTATATGTAACACATCTTAAACTATTAAAGGCAAAAGGTTTCCGTATTTAGATAAACACTTCTTCATACTCTATTAATTAGTGCATATTTCCTAAAGACAAGATTTGAAGACTGGCTTAGGGTGATTCCTATCTCCCAGTCAAGGAACACTGTCTCAAAGGGAACAATGACTAAGCTTCCTTTCAATCGGGAAAGGGTAATAGATTTAAATAAGTAACATAGCTTGTTCATAATGACCTTCGGGGTCTTGTGAAAGATACAAGTTAGAAGGAGCTTCTGAGTAGTGACATCTCATTAGACAACTACTGGAAATGCCAGTAAGATTATCTAAAATATTTGGAGGTATCTCTGATTTCACCAGAGATAGAGTATTCCATGCTCATTAATAGGCCATAGCATAGTCTTGGGTGATGCTCGGCACGCCTCCGATGGAATTTATCCACCGAGGGATAACACCATAAATTTGCCTCATGTAGTTATTAATGTGCTACAATACAACGCTTAACTCATTTAAGATATTGGTTGCGAAATAACGGTTTACACTATCATGTAAAACCGAGAAGTCTACCTAGAAGATGCTTACAAATTTGTGGATAAGGAGTGAATTCGGTTCACCCCACTTCCGTCAATATAGGCATTTAGGACTTAGTGCTTGAAGGTAGGATTTGGAAATTTTTGCGTACACATTCAGATGATGACTGTTCGTGCAATATCTTATACGTTGAGTAAAGGTTGGTTATAAGATTCTTAAGATCAGAAAGTGACGGTTATACTGTCAACACCCCTTTTGATAGAGTCTATAAATAACAACCTTGGACCTTGAAGTACGGATACTCAAGGTAGTTACTAACTGATTTGTTCAGCCCACGTCCAACATCGGATGTTGGTGATAACACTAATAATTACTCTTGTATTAGATCGAATATCGATCCACCTAAACGCAGTGGGAGTATGGTTTAACCATTACCTTTTGCGATTTTTATGAGACTTTGAAGTTTCTGAGAGGTGATTGATAACCTATGGTTCCTTGTGGGTTGTATAGGATTCTGATCATAGAGGTTGGTTTAAAAACCCAGTGTATGGAGTTTTGGTACTCCAGTTCTGTTCACACTCTAGTAGAACCACCTGAGTGTCTCAGGCCCAGTGGGAGTAATTGGATTTACATGATAAGAGTCGAATGAATAAAAAGTTTAACTTTCGGTACAAAGTGAGTTGTTCAGGGGTGATTCCTAAGAAGTAGAGAGTTAACTGATTTGTGAACTCTCTCACCACTCGGTCTTGTTTGATTTCGTTAGAAAGCAGAAAATAGGAGTGATTCCCTGGGATTTTCTTGCCGAACAAACGGAATCTGAATTCATTCAGAAAAGAAGGGTTTTAGCTAAGAACAAATGGCAGATTCATTAGAAAGCAGAAAGCAGGGGTGATTCCCTGAGACTTTTTTGATGAACAATCGGACTGAATTTATTCGTAACCAAGGCTTATATCCTTTGTGGATTAAATGAAACCTATAGGTCATTTAAAAGTCACATATTTCAAGTATGTGGACTTGACCAAAATATTGATAAGTCTTTCATAGACTAGATGTCAGTATTGGTAAAGTATAATATACATTAGTGTTCATAAATGGTAACACTGAAATAGTTGGAAACAGCATGGGTGTGTTATCTGAAGTCGGAAACTGACACTCCAAGATTCTCTTTATGAAAGAATCGGACTACATTCTAAAGGATTTGATTCGGTCAAATTCCCGAGAATATGTGACTGGAAATCCCATCTATCCTAATGGTTAAGATGATTTTGCATATCGGTATGCAACATTCAACGTAGTAGTCCTACCCTACCTCTCACGGAATGCTTCTCTAAACCTAAGGATGAATAGAAAATGGGATAGACTCTCTTTTGATAAGAGAAAGTCAGGTAATTACAAGTTAATCGAATCTTGGATTCGAGTATTAAATAGTAATAGTACGTCCTCAAGTATCTTTGGAGAACGAGGAATAATATGCTAGTATCTTCGGGTGCGAACTTGGATATAAGTGATTACACTGATTCTGACTTTAAGTCAGATTAAGGATGATTGTTGAGTCGATTAGGGCTTAGTGTTTACTCATGGGATATGTCTCATTTGCTTTTAGAGCAAGTGGGAGAATGTTGTGAATAAGGGGTGTGCTCTAAAACAATTAATCACTTGCCTTTCGTGCAAGTGGGAGATTGTTAGGTGTAGTGCCCGAAAGACAATTTCTGTAATTGTTTTTGACAGGATTTATAATTCATCTTAATATTTGCATTTATGCTTACATTAATACACTGCAGAAAACCCTAAGTATATCGGTATGTAATCACATAACTCAGTGTATGGCATACACACGAGGATTGAGTTAGTGATGATATGCTTAAAACTAGTTAGTCTGTGGTGATTTAATCAGAGTATGGGTCTCATGATTAATATACCAACAATGTGCCCAGAACACTTAACGGTGTGACCGTCTTATCCGGACCGTCGGTATAGGGTACCTAGTGGGGCATTTATATATGATGTCTATCATATAGGACTGGACCGATATGATTTGAATTCTCGATATAATTCCGTGATCGAGAAATCTTATCGAACACAAGATGATCATATATGGATTAATCTCAATCCTGATGTGATCACAATCTACTGCTTGGTTCAAAGTAGGGTTTGATGTGTTAGTTAAGGATCACTTGGATACATGTGATTTGAACACTTCTCGTTGGCTATATTCTGGAATGAGTGAGTAGTCTGTGACTTCACAGATATGGAATCCATTCCTTCCTGCGGGAAGTAGATAGACAGTTCCCTTATTTGTTAATCCTAGAAAGCGATCGATGGGCCCGATTCATATTATATTAGTTATGAACTAATTGATCACTAGGGGTTAATGGTAAATAATGATAAGATGTTTTGAGAAGGGTTTACGGAGATATCACGAATCAAAGCGAAGCGATCTATGGAGGATTTATCCGTATGTAATGATTATATCAATGGACGCTTATCGACTCAGTGATTAGAGTGTAAGTATATATCTATAATCGATAGAGTTCAGTTTCGGGTTTATGGTGGCGTAATCCCGGAATTGATAGATTGAATAAGAATTGTTACATTCGATGAATAATTTTATTTAATTTATTGTAGCTCTTTGGTTATAGTCCATGGTCCCCGATGTGGCTCCTAACATGCATATGTTTCTTGACGTTGGGCCTCAATGATAATTAAGTAGTTGGACTATTTAATTGATGTGCGAATAATTATTTAGTGGGCTAAATAATTAAATACATGGAAAAGACATTTTTTGTGGACTCGGCCTATTATGTGAAATTTCGTGTGCTATCCTTATTTGACTAGGGCATGGCGTGTTCAACATGTTGTGATTAGAGAGAAATTAGTTTTCTTGGATAATTACATGTCATGTGATTAATTGTTTATTTGTTAAATAATTAATCAGGAGATATTGGATATTATCTATTATTATATATATCGAAATTAGTTTTAGAATATATCAGATTTATCTTATATTTAATAAAGGATTATTATGATTGATTATTTAATTAATTATTAAATCCTTGAAGGACAAGGATTTCTCTCCTATATAAAGAGAGTTCTCCTAAACCTTTTATTAGGACATAACACACGCATATACACACAAAATAAGCTTGGAATTTTTGGCCAAGCTTAGGGTTTCGAGTTGGGAAAATCTTCGGGATTTTCCGGGTAGCATATCAAGGAGGTCAAGCATCAAGGATCAACATCCACCGGTTGTTGCTTGGAGATACACATCGGAAGACTGTGGCATCTCAACTATTTGGATCTCGGCTTCTCAATCTTCGGATCTAATCTTTCGATTGGTAAGTAGATCCAACCTTCTTGTAGTTTAGATCTATTTATTTATATGTTTTAATTTATATTGATCGTGATCCTTGTTATTCCGCTGCGTAATCGGACGGATCTAGATCCGTCCGGCAATATTACATCCAACATCTAGGACCAATACTATTGGGGTTTTTGGATACATAACATTGCTAGATGTAACACTTTTTAGTTTTTTATTTTTTTTATTTGTGTTTAATGTTTATGTTTAAACACTTACACGACTGACTGTTTTGTAATATCTTTTTTTACAGGCATGGGTGTACTAACACTTTCCAAAATTCCGACCTCCGTTGAACAATAACTTCAATCCAAGGGAGATGATACGGTCATTGAGGTGGAAACCTGTTATTGGAATTAATGAGCATGTGGCATTCACATCGTTGAAGCATATGAGAGAGGACATAGACTTGATGAAGGCACGAGATGTAAGTATGTACTTTCACATTAACTAAGATAATGGCTCGTTCAGTTATATTTAAAGCATTTTCCATATTGCAGGTTATTTGGGATGCTTATAAGGATGTGAGAACGGTCCCTGATGACGACATATGCTGGTTTTATGGTTGCATATGGACACTGGACATTATAGAGGTGTATCACCCAAACCGTGTCGTCCGTCAGTTCGGACTTGTTCAATCTATACCACAATCACCGATTCCTCCAAAAGCATCAAATAGAAGTGGGAATGTGAAGAAATACAACGTCACACATGAGTCACGTGATGATGACTTCATTCATTAAGTGAATCATCTTGTGAATAAGGTTCAGAGAATGGGGAAATCGAGATTTGATTGCGAATGCACGGGTGATTACATGAACTGGTATCGAGGTGTTGCCATACTTCGTTTGACTGGAGTGAGCAAAAAGAAGCAGCGGGATCCACGAGAGGTTTGACCATATCTATTTACGAATATACAGTCATTTGTTTTGTTTCTTTAATGAATGTCATAAACGTTTTTTCTGTTTCACATATAGGATGTGTCAAGCAAGGCTAAAGTCGTTGATGTTGTACGAGACACAGTTACGAATGCTACAAAGAAGAGCAAAAAGGACCTGTTGAAATCGCTTGAGATGGCATTGGAGTTCATAACTACGGGTGTATGTAGTCAAGCCGAAGCCGAAGCCGAAGCCGAAGCCGAAGCCGAAGCCGAAGCTGAAGCCGAAGCCGAAGCCGAGGCCGAGGCCGAGTCCGAAGAATCAACTCAAGTACAAGATCAACGAACAAAGAAGCGTGCAAGAACCACGAAAAAGAGATAGTTGCATTGAATGAACATTCAGAGTTTGATACATCGTATGCACATTTTCTATTTGATACATTGTATGCACATTTGCTATTTGATACATTGTATTTGTTCGTATGTGATTTGAATTGGTTTTTTGATTCCTCGTTGAATTTCTATTTGTTTGTATGTGATTTGGATTTTTGGCTTTTGGTATTTGAATTGGTGTGAGTTGGTATTCTTGGCTTGTGTTTTTTGAAATGACACTTGTTGGTTTGTTTAAAACGCCCACTGCTAGCGTTCATGTGCCACTAGGAACGATGGTGGTACTGGCATTTCCAGTAACAGAGACTTGTAATAGGGTATTGGCTCTGTTATGCAAAACGACACCACTAATGGCGTTGGTGACAAGACATCAACGTCAGTTACATTGGTGTTTGGAGAAACGTCAGTTACAGTGGCGTTGGTTATATACCAGCAACGTCCCTGTAGCTGGCGTTGTGATGAAATAGAGTGGCTATGACTCAGTTGTTGAAATTTCTTGAAACGCCAGTCACCCCGTCGTTTCATATACCCTAGGAACGTCCCTGTGGCTGACGTTTTGAGGTTTTTTTTTTGGTACAGAGACTCAAGTAAAATCTGATGTTTTTGTTCTTAAACTTCACCCTGAGTGACGTTGATTCCTCACTAGGAACGCTAGCCATGGTGGCGTTCTGTCTCATATAACCAACATTTTTCCCTCGGTTAGCACATAATTATACCACAAAATTACACCAAATATCACACATTTCAACAACAAAAATATCTGACTAGAATGTTAAACACACATTCACACCACAAAATAACAACATTACTAGCATACTTCACAAAATGGTCATAATTCATGAGCGTAGCTCAAAATACATCACATAAGCTCAAAAGTATGATCTAAAAGTATTACAAAATAGATCATTGTGCATCCACAAAATGAGTATCAATACATCATTGGAATTTACAAAACCATGTTCACCTTACTCGTTGGACAAATCAACATGATTCCCCATCTATGGATCCTTGACCACATCATGCCATAAACCGATCATATCCCGTAATTTCTCATACCATTCATTTGCTTCCAACGTCCTAACTTCATGCCAAATCACGTTCACCCTAGGAATTGGACAAGTACCTTTCATAAACAATTGAACAAAATGATTTCCTTTGCACAAACCCATCCATATATGGTTACATGGCCAAAACGAAGGTTTTTTCTTAGTGGGAAGGAACGTCTGGCTTCCGTGCGTTGATGATAATATGCTTAGGGACACACCATATAAATTGCACACATCCCAACCAAGGAAACTGTCATAATACTTGTCCTCCAACCACCCTCCATCTTCATGATCAATTGAGGACATGCATTTGTCGTAGACATATTGTTGTCCATCAAATATGGCCATATTATGATCCTTGTTTGCCATCAATTCTTGTTCCACCGCTTTTCTCACCTGTGGCCATGCACTCTCTCCAAGCCCTATTCCGTGTGCTATTACTCTAAAGCCACAATTTCTATCCAGAGCTACATTAACCATTGACGAAATGTGCTCATGAACATTTGGTGGAAAATATTTAAGATACCTCTGTAAGTATCCAATGGTAGAACATATAGCCATTGAAACCTTTGCACGTTTGGATGGTGCCCGAGTACTTGGAGATTTTTTCTTTTTGGAAGAAGAAACACCTTGAGATGAAGGTAGAGTTGGGGTAACACTCGATAATTCTTGCTCAACTGGTTCAAACATACTCATCTCCCTCTTGGTTGAGTTTTCCTCCAACAACTTCCTCTTGTTTCCTGATCCCTTAGGCCGGCCACGACCCGTCTTTTTAGTTTTCGGCTCTTGCAACACCGTATTAATCGGTTGACAAATTTCCCGTATCTTCATTATCAACCTCTGTCTCTCCCACACGTCTGCCATCTTCAGTTTTTCATCTAAGGCATGGATAACTGGCACGTAGTCTAAATCCGCTTCTTTTGGAGGTGGCCCTTTGATATCTAGGGTCTTCCAATGAACATCGATGGATGACAGAGGGATGCATCCGGGCTTCTTCTTAAACCTTGCCATGTCATGTCTACACGGCAATCCGTGTGTCTTTCGAATTGTACATCCACACTACTTATCCAACACATCGCTATCATTGGTTTTTTCCAACTCATCATACAACAAGCCCAATGTGTATATAGATACATGATGTTTAAGCTCTTTAAACAACGGATTATCTTTGAATTTCTTGGCTCCTTGAAAAGAGATGTCTCAAAGGATTTTTGTTGTTTTGATCTCTTGATCAATCAATCGAAGACCGCTTCCCACTCCGCAACCAAGTCCCAAGCCCGTTTTTAGCCAATTTTTAAACACTGAATGCATTCCCTCGACTCTCGAGGTTGATGTGTTTCCTAGATGAAACACCGAGTTAGTCCATGCCGAGACGAATGCCTCATCATGTGCATTCAACCATGTAGAAGAAACATAACTCATTGCGTCTTCACTAAAAGTCTTCTTACACTCTTCCAATCGCTCATTCAACTCCTCTTTTGAGTTTGCTATAACAACCTCTATCCATGCTGTCATTAAATCCTCCCAACCTTCCCTCGTAGTCTTTGTCTTCAAATTCGACAAGACCTTTCTCGATGTGCCACCGGCATAACAAGTTCATTGCTTTTGGAAATACAACACGTATTGCGTTCATTAAAGCTTCTTCCCTATCTGTCACAACACAACATATTCGCTCGCTTTGGTCACCAATTGCTTGGCGAAGCATAGTCAAAGACCATGTGTAGTTGTCTTCCCTATCCAAACATTGCTAGATATACAGAAACCCGAATCCGGATCCGATCCATAATTGGATCGTCAGATCTGATTCACAGCACCGATCGAGACACTCGATCATGCACAACGGAAGCTACGAATTAAAATTCGTTTTTTGATTTTACCACGATATGATTCACATAATAATTAATAATCTACGAGAAGGTTAGTAGATTTACCCAACCGGAGAGAATCCGTAATCTACGAGTTGTTTTTCTTCTCCCAATGGTTAAGACAAGAAAACAAAATTTCTCTCATTTTTCAAAAAAAACTGGCGTGTTTTTTTCTTCATAAATGGCGTCAGTTTTTTGTGTCCATTTTGTGTTGGGAGAAACTCTCTTTTTATAGGAAAATAACTATTAATTTGAGAGTTTATCTTTTACACACAAATTTATCTTTTTCTTTTAGGAAAATAAAACCTTTATCCAATAGGAAAACAAATTTCCTATTTATCCAATAAGAAAACTAATTTCTTATTTATAATTATTTAACACATAAATAATTACATAATCCACAATATGATAATTAAGAGAAAATTTCTTTTCCCAAAAACAAAATAATATGGCGCCATTTTATGCTATTTGGGATAATAGAAAATATCCTTTCTATTTTACATATTATTTACCAAATAAATAATATTTGCATTTTAATTAAATATACCAACTATTTAATTTATTCTCGAGGTTCCACAAAACGAGAAAACACTCACGTGTTAGGAGCCAACTCGGGGACCGTAGACCTATAACCAGTAGCTACAATAAATTGAATAAAATATTCATCGAACAGAATATTTCTACTCAATTTATTAATTACGGAATTATGCCACCATAATCCGAAACTGAACCCTATCGATTATATATATAACTTATTCTCAAAGTGTCGAGTCAATAAGTGTCCATTGATATAATTATTACATACAGAGTATCCCTCCATAGACTATCCGTAACGAAGCGGGATTATTTCCGTAAACCTTCTTCTTACATCTTATCCTTATTTACCATTAACCCATTAGTGATCAATTAGTTCATTACCAATACGAACTCGGCCAATCGATCAGTTTCTAGAATGAACAAATAAGGGGATTGTCTTTCTACCTCCCACAGGAAGGAATGGATTCCATATCTGTGAGGCACACACTCCTCACTCATTCCAGAATAGTGCCAACGTGAAAGTGATTCGGACCACGCCTCTTAGCGATCCTTAACGAACACATCAAACCCTATATTTAAACAAGCAGGCATCTGCAATCACTTCAGGATTAAGGTTAATCCATATATGATCATCTTGTGATTTAATAAGATTTCTCAATCACGAAAGTATATGAGAAAGGCAGATTAAATCGGTCCAGTCCTATATGACTACATCATATATAAATGCCCTACTTAGATAACCAATATCGACGGTCCGGATAAGACGGTCACACCTTAAAGTGTTCTGGACGCATAATGGTGGTTTAATCAATAGACCCCATACTTTGATTAAGTTCACCACGGACTAACAATTCAAGTGTATCACCATAAACTTAATCCTCGCATGTGACACACACTAAGTTATATGGCTATATATGATACGACTTGGGGTTTTCAGCAGTGTATTACTTACAAGCACGAAGCAAGTAATAAGATGAGAATAAATCAGTCATTTATTAAATATAAAAACAATTACATAAATTGTCTTTCGGGCGCTACTTCCAACAATCTCCCACTTGCCCGTAAGGACAAGCAACAATTGTCTTTCGGGCACTACATCCAACAATCTCCCACTTGCCCGTAAAGTCAAGCAACAATTGTTTTAGGGCACCACACCCTTATTCTATATATCCACAACATTCTCCCACTTGCTCTAAAGCAGATGAGACATATCTCCCAATTTCATACCCGCCAAGTGCTTAGCAGTGACATTGGATGCCACACAACTTGGTAAACTGCTCAGTTAGGTTGTCGGCTCGAGGAGATCTTTAGGACCGAAACATCACCTCTCTGCACGTTCTGTCTAATCAGGTGGTACTCTCTCTCAATATACTTTTGACCTCCTGTGACTGTGAAGATCATTTGCATGAGCAACCTCTCAACTGTTTTCACAGTAAAATGGTATCGGCTCATCGAGATCTAGAATCACTTCCCGATCCAACAAAGAACTTCTCAAGCCACACTGCCTCTTTAGCTGCTATGTATTCAACTAACATGGTCAAATTGGCAGTGCTGGATTGCTCCAGACTATAGCTCCATTACTATAGGAAAACACTGAGCCCGAGATCAATTAACGATCATATTTAGTCTGATTGTAATTCAGAATTAGTGTAGTAAAAAACACTCAGGTACGCACCTGAATATATACACATATTACTCCTCGTTCTTCTAAGGTACTTGAGGATGCACTATACTGCTACTCAACGTCCGAATCCAAGATTCGACTGTTATTGACTTTTAATAACCTGACATTATCTATCCAAAAGAGAATCTATCCCATTTTCTCTATATCCAAAGACTAAGAGAAATATTTCATGAGGGGTTGGTAGGAAACCTCTCGTTGAATATTGCAAACGAAAATGCATTATCATCTTAAACAATAAGATGAATGGGATACTGTCAAAGAACTTGTTCTCATGATTCGACCGAATCGATTTCTAAGAATACAGTCCACTTGTCTGATTCAGAGAAGCTTTGGCTGGTCAGTTCTTGACTTCAGATAACACACCCATGTTGTTCACAACTGTTGCAGTGTTACCTTGTATTTACACAAACGTCTACTCTTTACCAATATTGATTCCCTGGTCTACAAAAGACACATCAATATTCTGGTCAAGCCCATATATTTCAAACATGTGGCTTTTAATGACCTAGAGGTTTGCTTTAATCCACCGATGGATATAAGCATAGGCAGTCAATCTGCCATTGGCTTAAGCTAAAAACATTTCTGTTTCGAATGAATTCAAGCTCCGTTGTACGGCAAGAAAGTTTTAGGGCATCACCCCTGGTAATCTTTATGCTTTCCATGGAGTCAAGCAAGGCTGAATAGTGAGAGAGTTTCTGGGCATCACCCCTGGTTAACTCTCTACTTCTTAGGGAATTACCCTTAGACCACTTGGCTTTGTTTTGAAAGATAAACTTTCCCATTCATTCGACTCTTTTTCACGTAGATCCAATTACTCCCACTGGGCCTGAGACACTCAGGTGGTTCTACAAGATTGTGAACAGAACTGGAGTACCAAAACTCCATTTATAGGTTTATGGCTTTAAGCCAACCTCCTTTTATCAGAGTTCTATACAGTCCTTCCGAAAGACCATAGGTTATCAATCACCCCCAGCAGACTGTAAAGTCTGCATAATCACAACGAGTCAATGGATAAACCATACTCCCACTGCATTTGGGTGGTTTGATATTCTGATCGGGTTCATTAGTATTTATCAGTGTTGCCTCCAACAACCAATGTTGGATGTGGTCTGATTAAATCAGATAGTAACTCCTTGAGCAACTTTACTCAAAGGTCCAAGATTGTTATATATATATTCTCCTAGAATGGCTGTGACAATACAACCGCCATCATCCGATCTTCAGAATCTTATAACCAACCTTCACTTATTGCATTAAGATATTTCATGAACAGTCCACAACTGAACGTGTATGCAAAATCTCCAGTCCTACCTTCAATCACTAATTCTAAATGCATCTATTTACGGAAGTGGAGTAAATGTACTTCACTCATCATCCACAAATTCATAACCATCTTCCAAGGTAGACTTCTCGGTAGTACATGATAATGCAAACCGTTATCTTGCAATCAATGTCTTAATTAAGTTAAGCAGTGTACTATATCATATCAATAACTATATAAGGCAATCCATGGTTTATCCTTTCAGTGAAATCGTTTCACTCGGAGGTAGGTCAAGCATCAGTGCCAAAACTATCAGGATTGAACCCATATACTACCTCAAAAGGGGTAAAACGAGTAGCAGAATGTTTACAACGATTATAAGCAAATTAAACAAACGCCAAACATTTTTCCCAATTCCGCAAGTTCTTTCGAACTACGGTTCGAAGCAACTAACCCAAAACACGATTAACTGCATCAGTTTGACCATCCGTTTGGGGATGATACGTAGTAGAATATAACAATCTAGTACCCAGACGCTGCCATAAAACTCTCTAGAAATGACTGAGATCCGACTGTCTAGGACTCACTCCTATTGATAGATGATAAAATGATTTAAAGCCACAAATGACTATCTAAATTTATTTGTTTCTCCATTTTTTGTTCCTTTTTTTTTTTTTTTTTTTTTTTTTTTTTTCATTTTTACCCCCCTTCACCTCTTTTTTTTCAAACTAATTGTCAAGGAAGTTGCTGACCTGATGACAAGGGAGCCGGCGACCGCCGTAACTATAACGGTCTTAAGGAAATGTATCTGTTTATCATAAAGATATTCGTCGTTCTTGAAAGTCAATATTCTTGCATTTATTGCTACTGCACTATTCATTTTAGTTCCTAGACCCCAGGATATGACTGATTGGTCAATGTTTCAAAGTTTGATAAAATAACAGATGCCAAGAAGAATAAAAGTCCTTGGACACGTAATGGGTCTTGAAGTACTATTTCTGCATCTCCCTGACCAAATCTGTCAATGGGGTATAAATAGAATATTCGTTGGGGGGGTATGCTAATGAGTGGAAGGAAGATAACTGTAATATCCCAATTTTTCGAAAAAGGGCAGACGTGTCTTTTTGAGAAAAATGGAATATTATGATTTATGGATTAAAGTATTTTATGTGTGTATAGATATATATTGGGGAAACTATGATTTTTAATAATAAGGGTAATTAAGGAAAATAAGGGATTAGGTTAACTATTGAGATTTTGTCTATTTAAGGAAAATAGATCCCATTAGTTCCCACAACCTAAAAGAAATCAGAATTTACCAACGTTGAGAGAGGGAACGGCGTGGAGCTTTGAGGGCTGAGGGAGTTTTCGATTAGTTTCTAAGTCGAATCTCAACGGTTTTTGGATCAGAGTACAGCAACGGAATCATCGTGAAGAGAGCGTCGATTCAACACCCGAAAGTTAGGACCTTGTCAAGGTTTGGTGGGAATAGCTTGCTAAAAGGTAAGAGGCTCTTCCTATAAATTAATTATGGTTTATAGAGGCTAGTTCGTGTTTTGATTCGTTTTGTAAGAGGCTCTTCCTTATGAGTAATTATAGTTTTATAATGATAGGTTGAGTTTTGGTGTTGTTTGGTGATATAATTCATGCTAAGTTGTATTTAATGAGATGTGATATGTTTTGGTATATTTGTGTTGAGTTTTAAATTTCTATTTTTTGATTCAATAACATTAATTAAACCTAAACAAGCCTCGATTTAGTTTCTGATGTGTTTAGTTCCGGCATCGGACGTACTCTTAAAGGGAGTTGAAGTTCGGGACCGTCGGAAAGGCATGAAAGGGCTTGTGCTTTGATGAACTAGAGTTCATCAATGTCTGTGTATGTGATAGACCTTGTCCGTGTCTAGTGGTCTAAGAAAGAGATTAGTGTATGTGAGGGATCTTACTTGAAAGCACTTAGGTGGCTAGTTAATTCACAAGAATAATTACATAAGTGTAGTAAAAGATGAAACGTCATATATTCTCGGTTAGGCACTGATTCATATCGGCGAAGTGATACATTCAGTAAAAGCAAAAAACGCTGCTCGCCTATAAACGGCTGAATGGCAGTGGAGGAAATTCGCCGAACGTATACGAATACCGGGTAGATCCCGGGACTATCGTTGCTATTCACCGTAGTTGGCAAGTACATCTCGTGGTGGAATTTTCATCATGCATATTGCCCTTGAGTAATGATGTAACCAAGATAAGCTAAGCTAGAAACGTATATTCATAACATGTTGATGGACATGAAGTGAACCCTAGATTGATTCGGTATCATATAGATAATTTAATAATAATCACAATAATAACCTTTTGTTGTAGAAGTTAGTTATTCATTAGCTTCTAACTTTTACTAAGTACTTTGTACTTACCTCCTTTGCATTTTCTTTTGTATGCATTGTGGGGTGAGAAGACGAATAGGCTGACCACGAGTTTGTTGAGGACTACGAGGAAGACTTTCGACGATGCTTTGTTTTACTTTTAATTCTAGACTTTGTAGACAAGTTGTACTTTCAAGACACCATACTTTGTAATCTTTGGAGAATCTTTGTTGTAAGTTAATTATTTCCATCTTTAGAATGATTGTATCTATTCTTAGTAGCATGTATATTTTTACCCGAGTCTTTTTAGCTTCCGTTTGCTTTTATTTGATATGACGACGTAGAGGCTTGCGTATAATATTAGATTTATTTAATTCTATATGCGCGGTACGTTTCTCTTCCGGATAAGGGCTCGGTATCCGGGAGCGGGGCGTTACAATAACTTTAGGAAAAAGATCAAATTTTTTGTCTATTTCCTTTTTTTTTGCAACTCTCTAACTTGGGGCTGTAGTAAACTTCACATCGCGATCACTCACAATAGTACGAGGCACACCATGTAAACGAACAATTTCTCTAAAGAATAAATAAGCTACATGAGATGCATCATTCGTTTTAGAACAAGCTATGAAATGTGCCATGTTAGAAATTCTATCCACAACCACCAAAATAGAATCATTGGCACTTTTAGAATGAGGTAATCCCATTACAAAATCCATAGATAAATCAGTCCAAGGGGACGTGGGAATAGGTAGTGGTGTGTACAAACCATGAGGGGCTGATTTCGACTTAGCATATTTGCACACAATACAAGCATCACAAAAACGTGTAACATCGCTTCTCATATTAGGCCAATAGAAATGTGACTTAAGCATATCCAGCATTTTAGTGACACCAAAATGACCCATAAGACCACCACCAAGTGCCACGTATGGAACATTGGGGAATACACAAAGCATGCTCACGGTACAAAAACTCATCACTCCTATAAAATTTCTTATGGGCCGACTCACTAGTGGCAGCAAACGGTTTGGCAAAATCAGGATCCAAGACATACAATTCCTTAATAAATCAAAGCTGAGAAATTTAGTTGCATTGTAGTGATTAAAGTGTACCTACGAGACAATGCATCAGCTACCACGTTATCTTGGCCTTTTTTGTACTTGATCGCATAAGGGAAAGATTCAATAAATTCCATCCAACGAACATGCCTTTTACTCAATGTACCTTGGCCCTTAAGGTATTTAAGTGACTCATGATCAGTGTGAATAATGAATTCCCTAGGCCGTAAATAATGATGCCATGTGTGAAGACACCGGACTAAGGCATACAACTCCTTATCACAAGTAGCATAATTTAATTGAGGGCCTTTCAATTTCTGACTATAATAGGCAATAGGCCGACCCTCTTGAATAAGCACACCACCAACACCCACACCCAAAGCATCTTATTTAAGTTCAAAAGCTTTATTAAAATCAGGTAAAACAAGTATGGGGGCTGAAATTAAACAAGTTTTATGAGTTTCAAAGGACTCCCTTTGCTTTGGCCCCCAATGAAATGGGATGTTTTTCTTGACCAACTCGTTAAGTGGTGCTGCAATGCTCCTGAAATCCCCTAATCCCTTCCAAAAACTCTGAAATTTTTACCACATATCCAACACATCTCTATCTACAATTTTTGTCTTTGCACCCAACCCAGATTCAACGTAAATCTTGCTTAAAACCGCCAATTAATCCAAATAATCTGTCCAGAAAAACTGCAGTAGTAAATCGTCGATCGAATTCTTTTTCAGTGGGTTAAACAAATCGAAATTACCTGAAAATTGGTGACCTTATAGGAAATTTGTCAGATTTTGGAGGTAAAATGCAGAGGAACAGAAAGAAGAACAAGTGAAATGTACAAAAAGGAAGAGAACTAGGGGTAGGGGAGAAAGAGAGAAATTTAGGAGGAGAATAGAATTATCATTTATCCATGTTCTTCCTGTTACAAAACTTCCATCCTTATACCACCCAGACATTGCTCAACTTTCCCTCAAGGAAAACTAAAAACAAACTCATCGGTAAGCTGCTGATTCACAACAGACTAACAAACAGTGACATTAGCATTACGATTATGGCACTTATAAGAAAAGGTATTAAAAGCAAACTGAACTGGGCTCGGCCCACTATTTATTTGACTCAAATCATGACAAATCCCTCCTCTTTAACAACAACCTTGTCCTCGAGGTTGGACAAATTCTGGAAATTGCTTGTTGATGAAAGTGTAGTCTTCCCAAGTGGCTTGATCAACATCCAAATTAATCCACTTTATGAGCCACTGAACAACTGGTGCATTATGCCTCTTGATAGTCCTAATGCCAAGTCTTTCTTTAGGATGGTACTACTGGCCATCTGGGGATGTAATAGGAGGTGAGGAAGTAGCAGGTGGAGCACTCCCAATGAATTTCTTCAACATGGAGATATGGAAGATAGGGTGGATCTGTGAGCTTGCTGGTAATGTTAGTTTATAGGCCACTAGACTTATCTTTGCTTCAATGACATAGGGACCAAAGAACCTGGCAGAAAGTTTCACATTTCTTCTTATAGCTAGTGAGGATTGCCTGTAGGGTTGTAATTTAACCAACACATGATCCCATACCTGGTACTCCTTGTCAACCCTTTTTCTATCTGCAAAAGTCTTCATCCTGTACTGGCTTGATTAAGATGGTCCTTCAATTCTTTAGTGATGGCCTGTTTCTACCTCAAAAATTCATTAACTGAAACTGGTTCAGAAGAAGAAAAACTCCCAAGAGGCAAGAAGGAGGGGAGTTGTCCATAGAGAGCTTCAAAAGGAGTCCTCCCTAGTAAAGTGTGATGGTTGGTATTATACCAATATTTAGCAAGTGGGAGCCATGATTTCCACTGGAGGGGCCTCTGGAAAGCCATACACCTCAGATACATCTCCAGGAATTGATTGACTCTTTCTGTTTGCCCATCAGTTTGGGGATGGTAAGAGGAACTCATATTAAGGGAGACACCCACCTTTTGGAGCAATTTGGACCAAAATTCTGCTGTAAAATCTCTATCCCTGTCTGATACAATGGTCTTAGGCAGGCCATGTAGCTTATAAACCTGCATGAGGAACTCAGTTGCTACTAATTCAACAGTATAGGCCTTTACCAATGGTATGAAATGCACAAACTTGGTGAGACTGTCCACAACTACCATAATAACCTCCTTACCATTTGACTTGGGTAACCCTTCCACAAAATCCATCCTTATACTTTCCCATGCTTGTCCAGGAATGGGCAAGGGCTGTAGTAGACCAATAGGGTGCTGGTGACTATCTTTGCACTACTGACAGGTCAGGAAACCTTTGATCATGTCCTCAATATCCCTCCTCATGTTTGGCCTATAAAAGATAGAAGCTACCCTCTTAAAACATGCCTGAATGCCAGAATGGCCCCCAATAGGGGACTGATGCAGCTGGTGTAAAATAGAATGCCTCAAACCCCCTGTTGCACCAATGAAGATTTTACCATTACACTTCAGAATTCCTTGATGCATTTCAAACCCTGGAACAACATTAGCATCTAATGTCAATTTTTGTATGTGCTCCTCTGCCATCTGATCACCATCATAGCTGTCAATAACCCCTTGCAACCAATTGGGGACTAAGGTGGACACAGCCATAAGTGCCTGCTCTCCTTCATGTATCTGTGTTTGGTCATTATGGGTTTGCCTAGACAAGGCATCAGCCACAATATTGTCTCTCCCTTTTTTGTATTCTATCTTAAAGTCTAGTCCCATTAACTTGGAAATCCCCTTTTGTTGTAGAGAGGTGGTGGCTTTTTGGTCTAGGAGAAACTTCAGGCTTTGTTGATCAGTTTTTATGGTAAATTTAGCCCCCTGAATATAATGTCTCCATTTTGTCACTTCTATAATGACTGCAATCAGCTCCTTTTCATAGGTGGACAGTCCTAATTCTCTAGTTTTGAAAGCCTTACTTAGATATGAGATAGGTCTTCCCTTTTGTTGTAGCACAGCCCCTACTCCGGTCTGACAGGCATCTGTTTCAATACATAAATGGATAGAGAAATTAGGTAATGCCAACACAGGTACCTCACACATAGCAAATTTCAGAGCCAGGAATGCCTTTTCTGTATTATCTGTCCAACAAAAACCATCTTTCTTCAAAAGATCAGTGAGTGGCCTAGCAATGCATCCATACCCTTTTACAAATCTCCTCTAGAATCCAGCGAGTCCCAAAAATCCCCTCAATTCTGTCACACTTCTAGGACTAGGCCATTCCTGTACAACAGCTATTTTCTTGGGGTCTGCTTGTACTGCTCCATCTTGTATGATATGCCCTAGGTATTCAATTTGTCTCTGCCCAAAAGAACACTTGCTTGTTTTTGCACATAACTTATGCTCTCTCAAAACCTGTAGGACTTCACTGATGTGCTTGATATGTGACTCCCAATCTGCACTATATATTAGTATATCATCAAAAAAAACTAGGACTCATTTCCTGAGAAACTGCTTCAATATGCCATTCATACATTTTTTGAAAGTAGCTGGGGCATTTGTCAAGCCAAATGGCATGACCTTGAACTCATAATGCCCTTGGTGTGTCACAAAGGCTGTCTTCCCAACATCTCGCTCCTTCATTCTGATTTGATGAAATCCAGACCTTAGATCAATCTTGGTAAACCACTTAGCATGCCCTAGTTCATCAAGCAACTCATCAATGACAGTTATTGGGAAACTGTCCTTAACGGTGTACTCATTCAATCTCCTATAATCCACACATAACCTCCAACCCCCATCCTTTTTTCTCACTAGCAACATAGGGGATGCAAAAGGACTGTTGTTGTTCTGTATGATCCCTTGTTTAAGCATGTTCTCAATTAACTCCTCTATTTCCCCTTTTAAATGGTGTGAATATCTATAAGGGCTTGTTTTAAAAGGTGTGGTGCCTTCCTTAAGGTTGATATCGTGAACCCACTCTCTTTCTAGAGGTAAATCTAGTGGTTCCTGGAACACATCAGCATATGAATCCATCACTTTTTGCAGAGAAGGGTCAGTGTCCTTATCATTGTCATAAGACATAGTCTGTAAGGAATAATTACAGCCTAGTAAGCCACATGATCCTTCTTTGAGAGACTTCTTCAAATTCTTACAGTTCATAAACTTGAGTTGTGCATCCCCCACACTCTTTAAGGTGATGTCCTCACCATCCTTTTGGAAAGAGAGCCGTAAATGATCAAAATCAAAGAGGAGTGGACTATATTGTTTCATCCAGTCCACACCTAACACCATATCACAGCCACCAAGTTTGATGATCCTGACATTGTTGACAAACCTATGTCCACCCATCAACCATGGAAGATTTGGGCACATAGATTCACTCCTCACATGATTTCTATCAGCCACTTTAACTAACATAGGTTTTGCAGGTTCAATCACACATTTCAACTCTTTTGCCAAATTACTGTCTATAAATGTCTGAGAGCTCCCACTATCTTTTAGAATAGAAATGTACCTCTTCTTTAATTGTCCCTGGATTCTGTTAGTGCTAGCTGATGTTTGACCAGTTAATGTGCTAAGGGATAGTGGTGTGAACTCACAACTACTGTTATCTGTGATCCGTCCAGCATGGGTCTCCTCTTCTGCTACAATCTCTCCATAAAGCGCATCCCCATCTGTTAAAATGAAGTTTAACTGCTTTTTTTACACTTATGGCCAGAAACAAACTTTTCATCACACCTAAAGCAAAGGCCCTTGGCCCACTTTTCTTGTAACTGAGCAGATGATATGGTTCTGTTGTACCCATTCATGTTCCTACTAGAATTGGTCTCAGGTGGTTTGTTTGTAGTAGACTTTTGTATTGGTATGGACCTAACCCCTCCCTTGGCTCTAAGTACAATAGTGTCTGCTATGGTTTTCTGTACCCGGGCTAATTCCAGTGCCTTCATGGCTGATTTCGGCTCCTTTATCCTGACTAGGGGTCTGATTTCATCCCTTATCCCACCCACAAATCTATTGACATAGTATGAATCAGGTAGTCCTGGGTTCATCTCCTTGACTAGTGCCTTAAGATCCTCATATTTTGACTGGTAATCTTCCACAGTTCCTTGTTGGGTTAATTTCTCAAATTCATCCAGAGTATCATCCAGGGTTTGATCACAAAACCTCATGCAAATTTCCTTACAGAAAAAGTGCCATGAAGCCTGTGGAAAATCAGGTCTCCATCCTTCATACCAGGAATCAGCCCTCCCCTTCAAGTATATTTTGGCTATTCCCACCTTATGATCTTCTGGTGTCCTGTTAATGTGAAAGTAACGTTCACACATCCTCACCCAACCCCTAGGATTACTGCCATCAAAAGTGAGGAAATCTATTTTGGGGTGTTTAACCTCATATGTGTCATACTCTGGTTTCATAATCTGGGAATGGGAAGTATGCTTCACAAATGCAGAAGTAGGAGTAGGAAGGAGAGGAGCAGATCGGTCCTTGAGTGTAATTTGTTCCTTTTCCTTCCCTTTGTTCTGATTCTGTAGAAGAGAGTGTACCTGTTTCATTTTCTCAGTCAGGAGATCCACCTTCGAGCTCATTCCACTCATTTCTTTTGTATTCCGATCACGGTATTGAGAATTTCCGGACAGCTTCTCCCTAATCTCTTGCTGGAATTGGCGGAGGTCTTCATTAAACTTTGCTTGCATATCATTAATTTTTGCTTGATTTTTTGGGATTTCATCTGTAGCTTTTGATTGAGTACCGTCAGCCATCGTCCAAGGATTGATTGGCTCCAATACCACTTGTCAGATTTTGGAGGTAAAATGCAGAGGAACAGAAAGAAGAACAAGTGAAATGTAGAAAAAAGGAAGAGAACTAGGGGTAGGGGAGAAAGAGAGAAATTTAGGAGGAGAATAGAATTATCATTAATTTATCCATGTTCTTCTTGTTACAAAACTTCCATCCTTATACCACCCAGACATTGATCAACTTGCCCTCAAGGAAAACTAAAAACAAACTCATCGGTAAGCTGCCGATTCACAACAGACTAACAAACAGTGACATCAGCATTACAATTATGGCACTAATTAAAAAGAAATTAAAAGAAAACTGAACTGGGCTCGGCCCACTATTTATTTGACTCAGATCATGACAAAATTCTCAGATCTACAACTTTTATCTTTTGGGTTTTACCAAATTCGCTGTAGTTTGGTCGAAATTGGAACCGTAAGACACTGCTATCAATCTAAAAATTTCTGACAGATTGCACCAGTTCCCGAAAAATGATTGTTTGAGCGACTTTATAACTCCAAATAATCTGTAATTTTGACATCCTTTATAAAACTCTCTTCTCTGAATCTTTCATCTTTTTAGTTTTACCTGGTTCGTAATAGTTTGTTCACAATATGCACGAGACTTCACTGTTTAAATTCTGGAAATCCTGACAGCATCATATTTAGGGTTTGCTCATTGTTGTGATTCGTTCTATGGTTGATCTCTTTATATGAGTGAGCGTAAACATGAGTGAATTGTGAGAAGATAACGTGTGTCAGATCAGAAAAATAAAAGGATCAGGGTTAGGGTTCTTGGAGTCTGGATTCTTGATGTCAAGATTATGATTCTTGATTACAAGAACCGATTTCTTGATAGGAGGTCGGGCTTGGTTTCTTGAGGGGAGGGGTCGATTTTATGCTTTTGGAGTTTAAGGAAAAATTAGGGTTCTTGGGGAAAACTTTGAAGATATGAAGAATCTTCAAGTTTTCCGGGCTGGATTATGAAGATTTGAAGATATATGGATGTTCTTGGGGGGGGGGGGGCGAAAATAATGAACTTAAGAACAATTTTATTTTTGATAATAATCGAAATAAACAAGAAAAGAAACAACTGGATATTTGATACCTTAGTTGCTGTGCTCTGCTACCAACTGATGTGATATGTTCCCAGGAAATAACTAAGGGACCAATAGAGAGCTATGAAAACCTAGTCGTAGAGTCTCCAACCTAGGATCAAGGCTAAGAACACACAACGTTTTCTCAACACGCTGATTCGTTCTTAAAGGTGTATCCTCTACGACAAAGAAGATACTCACTCGCAAGTGATGGGTTTAAGCCAATCTTGACTTAAAAGAAATAATTTAACTGAAATTTCAATGATAAGGTGTGTTTTTACAATGATAGTAGAATGCCTATATATAGGCTACAAATAAAAGACCTTCCAATCTCCTAAGCAATGTGCGAGAAGGAAAACTAGTAAAAATCCTAAGTAACCTAGGAAATAAAAGAGGCGCCACTTTGTGGGCCTTTCTAGTGTTTTTCTTGTGTCATCTAAGCCCACAAGATAATTATTAAACAAAAATCCATAATAAAAATAGTAAAACAAGCCCAAAAAATCCTAATAATGGCGCCACTCTAGATGGACCAGTCTTATTGACAGAACAATTAAATAAAAGACTTCCTTGCAATTTTACCAGACCCATTTATGTTGTCTTCAAGCCCAATAGCATAAATGGTGCATTTAATGGACCGTTCTTCCTCCGGCTTGGGCTGCTCTTGCTCCAAATAAATATCTAAGACCAAATTATTCAAGGCCTCACGAATTCTCTTCTTTTGGAGCCTTGTCATAGGCCCATCTTGAATCACAAGATGATCAGTCGGCTGCATCGGAGCCAAAGGGCCGGGAACCTCACTCGGGATCACATCAACTGGGCTTATGAACTTTTCCCATGTTTGCATACAAGCTTTCAACCTTTTTGTGTGCGTGTGGACAATGATGCCATCCCTGTTGAGATGGAAATGCGTGGATAGTACACCGCGTGGACCCACGATTGAAGCGAAAGTTATACCCGAGGTAATATTAATGACATTCCATTTAGTAAAATGCATTAAAGATTATGTCACTACCATGATTAACGATTCTTTTAAATGTCTTGATATTTTTTGTGTTCAGGTCGGTATGTTCGATGGTATGACAACCGACAACGTTGAAGTTGAATTTCTACGTGCGCTCGGTTTACTTGAAGAGCAAATTTCACGTACCCCATGCATGTTTCCATAACCGCCCCGACAACAGCCCCCACAGGGATTCGAGCAAGCCCGGCCGCTCTTGGCAAAAGCGGATAAATCTTCTAGAATTGCCACGACTGCAGGAACTAGTCAATCTCATGTTCCTCGATTAGACCATTGTTGGACATATTTTAAGTTTTAGTGATGAGTGCCAGACTAGCTGTTATACAGCAAAGTCAAAAATTTGTCTCGATTAAATGTATAGGTCTATTAGAGTTTGATCTTTGTATAAGTTTGATCAAACAAGCATTGTAAAAAAAAGGTGACTTTCACTTTCAATGCAGACTTTGTCTAGGTCGATAAAAGTACATGAGTCAGTAGACTAGTTTAGGGACCTGCTGAAGACTGAAGGCTGAGGGGTCAAACTCAGTTATTGAAGGCTGAGGGGTCAAACTCAGTTATTGAAGGCTAAGGGATAAAACTTAGTATTTAAAGTCAAGGATATGGAATTAGAATTTAGGGAAGTCTGTGATGACCTAAACTGATTTCATATTCCTTGTGTACAAGGTCTAAGTTCCATAAGTTAAGTGGTGATTGGAACTTAGTTATGTTCAAATTGGTGTACTCTAACTTCATAACAAAAAGTTAGATGAAAAGAAGTCAGCTGCAGTGTTTTATAAACACAGCAAACTTGGAACAACTGACTGACAAGTATTTCAGCAGACTTGCATACACAAGAACCTGCTGAATATATATTTCGATTTAATCAAATGTTACATTGGAAGATTACAAGGATAAGGACATATAAAAAGTCTTGATTTTGTCAACAAATCAATGGCTCTGATTAAAGGGATGTTGGAAAGATTCAGAGCCTTATCCAATGGACACAAGTCAAAGGAGGCGATCAGCGACAAAAGAAAAGAAGATCGATCGTATGAGCGATCGAATCAAATGAAAAAGCAAGTCAAGATTGAGACAAATCTGAAACGACTATGTTTGAAATTCAAACATAAGTCACAGGATTCTCTACTATATAGGGGACTCCTGATTCAGATACAGATGATGAAAATTGATGAAAAACAACAATCAATTTTAAGCTATCAAGTTTACTATCAAGAAATTCACCCTGCTGACATTACTGAGCTTAAAGCTACTGATCCAGTATATTCTTCAAGTGTAACCTGCTATCAATTTACATCAAGTATACACACTTGAAGATTCCAAGCTGCTGATCATTTCATCCTGATCAAGCTGCTGAAAGCTGAATCACTTACTTGATTCAAACCTTTTTTACAAGAAACCTGCTGAACAGTGAAGCATCTATTGGGTGTCAAGGACTGTTGTTTGTGGTGGAGCTGGTGAAGAGGCAATCCTACCCTTCAAAGACCAGTGGAATACTTTGGAGCAGCAATCCTACCTGTTTCAAGTGTTCAGTTTGTGAAGCCATAGTTATTGGTGAAGGACATACAACTTAGGGATTTTTGTAACTGCAACGTCAAAGATCTCTAGTGAATTACCTCCAACATCATAGGAGAAGAGTGGACTGATAGGATTACACCACCTGAAACCATTATAAATATTGCCTACTACTTTCTGCAATTACTTTTTGCATTTATTTACTAAGCACATCAACCTACTGAAACTAGCAACTGAATAACACACTCACAGTACTAAGTATATAATGCTTGGTATCATATTTTAACAACAAGTAATAAGGCTTAATTTGAATATATTCATTGCAACAAATTGATAAAATCAACGATCGGCCAGACTCATCGAAATTTGTCGGTGAGCTCTTGAACTTCTTTGAGTTTGTTAACTCCAAAAAGTTTTAAGTGTTAAGTTTATTCACCCCCATCTAAACTTAACCAAAGCCTTTTCAAGGGACCAACAATTGGTATCGGAGCAGTGCTTTTGTTCTGAAGTAATCCTACTTGTTGTGCTTGTGAAAATACTTTGAAAACTCTTTCAAGTTTCTGATTTTCAAAGCTTTGCATCATGGATAACAACCATTATGCTAGAACAATGTTGATGTGTTCTTTAGAACATTTTGTTGAGTATAAACGTCGTATGCAGGCTTTTCTAGCTGCAACACATGATGAGATGATGGATGTGTTGACTGATGGACCACTGGAGATCACTAAGTCAGTAACAATGGGAAGTGAAACTCAGTACATTCCAAAACCAAAAAGAGAGTGGAATGCTGAAGATAGAAAAATAGCAAACCTCAACAATATTGCTATTGATATCATATACAGAACTTTGGATAGCAGTACATGAAAGTGAAGGATTGCAAGACTGCAAAAGAACTTTGGGATAAGTTACAATTAATCTGTGAAGGTACTGATGCTATCAACAAAAACAAGATCAGTGTAGCCAAAAAGAAGTTTCAAGATTTCAAAATGAAACCAAATGAAACTATTGAACAAATGGAGTCAAGATTCAATGCTATCATGGATGAACTCACCCTACTGAATCAATTCTAAAATCTTAGAAGCCCTACCTGCAAAAGAAGTTTGGGAAATGAAGGTGACTGCAATAGAAGAAATGAGAAGTCTACATGAAAAGGACACCTTCAAATTATTTTCAGATCTCAAGGATTATGAATTCAGTAAGAAACTTACACCAGAGACTGAAAAGGAATAACCAAAGACTACTGCATTGGCTGCCACACATCAAGAAGAAACATAAGGAGCTCAAGATGATCTACTGGATGAGATGCAAGAGCAAATTGCCCTACTGAGCAAGAACATCAAAATGATGAAAACTGGAAGAAGTTCTCCAAATAATTTCACAAAGAAATCTAGTGAAAAGAAGAAGGAGGAATCCAAGAAAGACAATGACTACTTGTGCTTTCAATGCAAGAAACCAGGACACTTCAAACCTGACTGTCCTGAACTAAAACAGAAAAAGGAACCTGATTATATTTGCTTCAACTGCAAGAAAACTGGACATTTCAGACCTGATAGTCCAGACCTACTGAAGAACAAGAATCAACAAAGAAGACCTGGCAAGAAAGCAATGGTTGCTGATGATGAATCAGGATATGAAGTTGAATCAGAAAAAGGAAATGAATCTGATGATACTGCACTTGTTGCTGACATGGAATATTATGCCTTAATGGCAAACATGGATGAAACAGAGGAGGTACAATTTTGTATCTATAAACACTCCTGCTGAAAGTGATTATGAATCAACTTGTGGTTCAAATCCTAAAAATTCTGACAATGAAGAAACTTTGGATGCCATCCTTAATCAACTGAGGATAATACAATCTGGCTCTGAGATTGTGAAGGCTGAAAAAGAAGCTCTTCAAGAAGAAGTTGAAAGTTTAAAATCTGAATTAAGAATTCTCAAGGGAAAGGAAAAGGAGTTTGGACAGAATCAACATAAGTCTGCTTTGTACATTGATAGAGCTTCTTTGAACAATCTTGTTCCTCCCTTTGCATTCAAATCTGGAAAGCCTTATGGTGATAGAACATGCCTTGGATTTGGAACTCAACAATCTAATAAGAGTGGATCCATAAAGTTTATGAACCTAGTACTGAGGTGGTCCTAAGTTTGTACCGCACAAGATCCAACTCCCAAAAAAGGTCTTTGAGGCAGTGAAACCTCGAGAATGCTTCAACAGAAGTCAAAAGGACATCGATTACCTAACAAAAGAATAAATCTAAGAGTAGGATTCTTTGTATCTTCTAGACCTATTGATAGCAGACCTGCTACCAAGTCAGCTGGACCACAAAAGGGAAAAAATCAGAAATATTCCAAGGATAAGAATCCTAAACCTAAAAATGTCAATCATTCTAGGGATACTTATCTCAGGGGGAAAGGTAGATTGTTCCCTGCTGATGAAGATTGGAATATTCCTACCTCTACTGCTAGAAACAACAGGAATAACCATACTGCTAGGGTAAAACCTTAGCAATGGACTCAGCAGAGGACTTATACAAGATCTCAGCAGACTCCATATTATAGGGCTGCTCCTAACAGACAGCAAACCTATGGTTATGCTAGTGCTTCTAACAATAGAAATCACTCCAAACATCATTACATACCAAAAGGCTAGAAAGCATATTCGAGTCCTACACAACCAAATGTTAGACCTTATGGATGTGTAGAATACATGTATGAACAAAAGTATAACACTTTTCAAAGAAGACCTTATGGAAATTTGCCAAGGGTCATGCTTACCACTGACCACTATGGACCCAAACAGTTTTGGGTACCTATAATACATTAACTTTGTTTTGTAGGGTGTCTGGTACTTTGACAGTGGATGTTCCAGACATATGACAAAGAATAAGCACTATTTGACAAATTATGTGGCAAAGGATGGTCCAAGAGTGAATTTTGGCAACAAGAACACACCAGGATACACAAGAGGATATGGTACACTGGTGAGGAATGGATTAACTATCAGGAATGTTGCATTTGTGGAAGGACTGGACTACAACCTACTGAGCACTGGACAGTTTTATGACATGGGTTACAAGGTTACTTTTGACAAAGGCACCTGTATTGTCATTAGTGAAAGAGGTGATCAAGTTGTGTTGGCTGAAAGAAGACAACAAAACATGTATGTTGTGGATTGGTCTACTGCTGTTCCAGATACATGCTTGATTGTGCATACCAAGTCAGAACTAAATTGGTTATGGCATAAGAAGTTGAATCATCTAAACTTTGATGATATCAATCAGTTGGTGAAGAAGAAAGCGGTGATTGGTTTACACGAGATCACATTCAAAAGGATGCTATATGTGATGCTTGTCACAAGGTAAACAAACAAAATCAAGCTTCAAGTCAAAGACTAAGCAATCAACAAAAGAGTTTTGGAACCGATGCACATGGATCTGTTTGGACCGATAACACCAACAAGTGTGACAGGAAGAAGTACACTCACGGTAGTTGTGGATGATTATTCAAGATACACTTGGGTAGTATTCATGAACAAGAAAAGTGAAACACTTCAAAAGATGCTGAACTTTTGAAAAGATTTCAAAATGAGAAAAGTTTGTGATGGTGAAGATCGGATCGGACAAAGGGTAACTGAATTTCTCAATAAAGTTATAAGAGAATATTGTGAGAAGAATGGTGTCTTTGCATCAACTAGTCAGCTCTTTGGTACACCTTAGCAAAATGGAGTTCTTTGAGAGAGAAAGCAGGACTTTGAAAGAAGCGGGAAGGACTATGATTTGTGAAGCATTATTACGAAAGATATTGGGTGAAGAAGTCAATACATCATGCTATACACAAAATAGGACCTCAGTGAACAAGAAGCTCACGAAGACACCTTATGAGATTTGGAATGGAAGGAAACCAAATATATCCTATTTCCACCCATTTGGAAGCAAATGTTTTATACTAAATCATAAGGAGCAATTGAAGACATTTCAACCAAAATCAGATAAAGGACTCTTTTTGGGATACTCTTCTGTCAGCAAGGCATTCAGGGTACTGAATAAAAGGACAATGAAACATGAAGAATCAATACATGTTGTATTTGATGAACCAAAGTTCACTGGAATGGAAGATGAAGTGTCAGAACCTGTTGAGAATCAACAAGTCATTGATCCAGAATGTATTGAAGTTTTGGAAAGGATGAATGATCTAAAAGTTTTGACTCCCCTCTTTGAAGAAGAACTGCTTGGTAACACTCTTGATGCAACAAATCGAAGCAATTCAAGGATCTGCTGAACCCCTCATCAAGCAGCAATGAGACTCCAATCAAGATGATGTTCCTAAGAATCAAACCAACCAAAATACACAATGGTTAAGGGATCACCTTGCTGAGCAAGTTATTGGCCATATACAGCAAGTTGTGAGGACTGGAAGACAATTAGAAGCAACGTTTACTTGTTTTCTATCTCAAATGGAGCCTAAAGTTGTTGAAGAAGCAATATCAGATCTAGATTGGATAATTTCTATGCAAGAGGAATTGAATGAATTTGAAGTTTGGACACTAGTGGAAAGACCTAATCATGCAAATATAATTGGAACAAAATGGGTATACAGAAACAAATTGGATGATTCTGGTACCATTGTAAGGAATAAGGCCAGACTTGTTGCAAAAGGTTATTCTCAAGCAGAAGGAATATAGATGAGAGACATGCCCCAGTTGCAAGATTGGAAGCTATAAGATTATTCTTGGCATATGCTGCTTACAAAAACTTCAAAGTATACCAGATGGATGTCAAGAGTGCATTTCTGAATGGCATTCTGGAAGAAGAGGTTTATGTTCAGCAACCTCCTGGCTTTGAAGTTAAAGATCAAGAAGATAAAGTGTACAAACTTAACAAGGCACTTTATGGTTTGAAACAAGCACCAAAAGCATGGTATGAAACCCTATCTCAATTCTTGGTCGACAATGGTTTTACCAAAGGTACCATTGACAAGACTCTTTTCAGAATCAATGAAGGGAACAACACCTATTGATGTATGATTTATGTTGATGACATAATTTTTGGTTCTGAAAATGAATTGCTATGTGAAAAGTTTGCTAATCTCATGAAAAGCAAGTTCCAAATGAGTATGATGGGAGAGATGAACTACTTTTTGGGATTCCAAGTCAAACAAATGAAAGATGGAATCTTCATTCATCAAACCAAATACACCAAGGAGTTACTGAAGAAGTTTGGTATGGAAAACAGCACCAAGGTATCAGCTCCTATGAGTACAAACATCAGACTGGATGAAGATAAAGAAGGCAAAGATGTTGATCAGACCTTATATAGAAGGATGATAGGCAGTCTGCTGTACCTTACAGCCAGTAGACCTGATATATCCTTTGCTGTAGGTGTTTGTGCAAGATTTCAATCAAAACCAAAGGAGAGTCACCTAGCTGCAGTCAAAAGGATTCTCAAGTATCTAAAAGAGACTTTGAGAGCAGGGATATGGTATTCAAAAGATGGAATCTTCAAAGTTATATCCTTCTCAGATTCTGATTATGCTGGATGCAAGATTGATAGAAAAAGCACTACAGGAACCTTTTCAGTTGATGGGAAATAGACTGGTTTCCTGGTTTAGCAAGAAATAGAATTCAATATCAACTTCTACTGCTGAAGCTGAATATATAGCTGCTGGAAGTTGCTGTGCACAAATACTTTGGTTAGGCAACAATTAAGGGATTATGGAATTGAAGAAAGAGAAATTCTTATAATGTGTGACAACACAAGTGCAATTGCAATCACAGAAAATCCTATTTTGCACTCAAGAACCAAGCATATTGATGTGAGACATCACTTTATAAGAGATCATGTTGAAAAGAAAGATGTGGTGGTTCTTTACATCCCTACTGAAGATCAACTTGCTGATATATTTACTAAGCCATTGGATAGTGAAAGATTTGCTAAGTTAAGGACTGAACTTGGAATCATAAAATTTGACTGATATACTTTAATGATCTGCAGTCTACTGGAATTCACCAAGGGGATTAGTCTTTGCTATGTTGGGTGAGCTCACTTAGCAGACTAGTCATTGGTATCAACAATTCCATGTACTCATTTATGTTTGGACAATTGAGCAAATGAAGTTGCTAAGGGGATTGGTCTTTGTCCTGTTGGGTGAGCTCACTTGAGCGGATCGATCGTTGGTATTAAACTTCACTTTGTATTATCAATTGGACAAAACAAGACTAATTGAAGATCAAAGAGATATGATTGAGCCAAAGAGTCTTTGAGGAATCTTGTCAAGAGCGGCCGATACAAGTCTACTGAAGGCCAAGGTTGCTGAGTTATACATTACAAGACAGTCAAACTTAAATGAAAGTCAACAGTAATTGGATATTATTCTTATCCTTTATAACCGCAGTTACAAATATCCAACGGTTACAACTTTTATGGAATCAATTAGTGGGACACGTGGCAACATCACATTTATTCCAACTTTAATCATGGTTAAATGCTACAAGATGCGTGTGCGACTTTATCGCGATTACTACCCACTACTTTTTCGCTATATATACGTAAATATATACTGAGAGGATACATACAACATTCGGATCGATTTTCTCTACAAATATACTGTGTGAACACAGATTTGAAAGCTTTCTTCTTCATCTTTTTCATCTCTAATGGTGGACAAGGATGATATTCACATTGGAACAAGCCAAAGTGTCAGAGGATTTGTTGTTGATGCTAACAAAACTGAGTTGGCTATCAACATTGGAAGAAGAATCAGAAGATATGAAGGACTAGAGGATGTCCTAAATCTTAGATTGGAAAGCATCTCCTACACGAATGTTGCAAATTTTTGGAGAAACATTGTGATAAGAGATAATAGAGAGGCATTTACTACCACAGTTAATGGCCAGGAGATTGAAATTTCCTCAAACCTGCTGAGGGAAGTGTTTGGCTTTGGACCTGGTAGTGATGCTCCAACCAATCCTAAAGAAATGGGGTTGTCAAGATTGGATTTTGTTGATAAAATAAAGACCAACAATGCTATCAAATCATCTCTGAGCATCAATGTGAAGCATATCAGGATGGAGTATAATCTGCTGAGTAAGATTATAGTCAAGAACATTTTGGGATTCAGTGGAAGTCTTGACACATTGTCAGGACCCAAGATTGATCTACTGATCATCATCTGCAAGAGTATGAAGTTTGATTGGGCTGGATTCTTTGTCCAATATATGAAGAAGGTGATAACAGAGGATAGAGATGGGACAAGAAAGTCCAAGACACTGCCTTTGGGCTTGATGATTCAGGCCCTGCTGACTCATTTGAGGGTTGCTGATGTTGCACCAGAAAAGATCAACAAGTCCAGATACAAAAAGGAGATCAGTTATATCATCCCTGGTTTGGATGATGATGAACAGTTGGACACTGAAAGGACAGAGAGTGACAATGATGGAGATGATGATTCTGGTGGTGAGCATGTTAAACAAGTTGCTAAATCTGCTGCACCTAAGAAGGCTACTGAGAAGAGAAAGGCTATTGATACTAGGAAGATAACTGAGCTGTTAAAGCCTAAGAAAACAAGGAAGCAATCAGTAGAGACTGTTGAGTCTACTGAGGGTCCAGTTGAAGTTGAAGTTACTGACCCTACTGATGTTGTAAAGAAGAAATCTACTGTTGAGATCTTGAAAGAGCAACAGAAGGAAGACAAAAGAAAAAGGAAAGCTGCTAAATTGAAGCTGAACGACCTTCAAAGAGAATGAAGGAGATTGTGAAAAAGAAGAAACATGGAAAAGGCAAAGTGTTAAGGATTCTGGAGGACCAAAGGGAATTGGAAGAAGAGGCTGTTGAGCCTAATGCTGATGCTGGTGTTGTTGTTGAGCAACACATTGAAGAACCACAACACCATGCTGAGGAAACTGTTCCAGTACCTGCTGTGGAAACAACTGAGGTTGCAACTGAACAACAGGGTGAAGCACCACACAAACCTGCTGAACCAGAACCTGTTATGGAATTTATTGAATCCGAGCCTATAAAAGCTGTTGAGCCTACTGAGGCTGGAGAAGTTGTTGTTGAGAAACTTACTGAAGAATCACAGCAGACTACTAAATCTGCACCTGCTATAGAAATTGATACAACTGTACAAGACCCTGCCATTTCTGCAATAATTCAGGGGGAAGAGTAATCTGTTGCTAACCCTGCTGATGAGCATATAAGTCAGGGGAACCTAGTATTGAATAGATGGAGGTTGTAGGGACAAATTTGCTATCTGAGGAGCCTACTGACCTGAGCCTACTGACCTGATGGCATCTACTGAGGAAACACTGAATTTGCTTGTTGAGACCTTTGGAGGACAACAAGCTGAACAAACAGCTTCTAGAAAGCCATCTATGCCCTTAGAGAGGAAGGAGAAGAAAAAGAAAGAAGGGTATGTTGATTTTAAACTTAAAATGGTTGCTGATTACTTTCAATGGAAGTTTGGCTACTACAATGACAAAAACCAGCTGCTGAGCCAATGCCAAATTTTGAGGAATGGGATTTCGAAAAGTTAGAAGTGGATAATCTACTTGACTTGGTTAATACTTCTTTACTGGAAATGAGGTTGATGGAAATCATTGAAGGAGAAAAGGGAGAATGAAGTATATTGTTTAAGGACCCTAGGGATGCACCAGATAGTGATGATTCATCATCATCTGATTCTGATGATGATCATCCTACACATCAAGGAGAAGCCAGTGGAACTGCATTGCCAATATCTAATAAAAAAAGCTGGGACAGGGTCAATCGAACCAAAGTAGAAACGATCTGCTTTAGTGCGAGACATAAGTCTCATTGAGTGCGGAATAAGTCTCTGTGAAGATCAAGAACCGAGCAAATGGATGAAGATCTAGAGGATCTTACCATAGATGAGTTGGAGGCTCTCATCAATGATGGAATAAATTTTGGAGATAATAGGCTGGTCAGTATGTCTAATTCATTCTTAGTTGTGGAAACTGATGTGAATCCTGATGATCAGCAGACTGAAAGTTTGGATGAGGAGATGGTAATAGCACATAGTGAGCCTGACATTAGTTCTGAAGATTCAGCTCAATATCAGGAGTGGTTTGAGACTCATGACACTTTATCTAAAACTGCTAATATTCTACAAAAGATTGCTGATGACAGAGGAGTGCTAGAGGAATATTTGGCTGTTTTTCCTTTTATTCTGGTTGAAGAGAGAATCATGATCACTGAGGAACAAACAGTGACAGGACAGAGGTTGGATTTGGTGATGGGTTTGGAAGATTCACCCACACATGCTGTTGAACTGAAGGTTCAGGTTGCTGAGGAACAAACAACACCTGAATACAGATTGGAACTTAAGGTACATGTTGCTGAGGATCAGACAGCACCTGGACAAAGGTTGGAACCTTTAATGGGATTGGAGGAATCCCTTGACATTGTCGTGGAACAGTCTCTTTGTAATCTACGCTTCATTGTGGCAAAAGATGCATGAAGGAAATGATAGTCAGCAGGCTGCTGTTAATGAGGATGAACAACTGTTGGACTATGATTTCAGTGATGAGGAGTTCCAAGTGCCTGAGAAAGAACTAGTAGCTGCTGAACCTCTATAGGCACATATAGCAGTATTTGAAGAAGAACCTATCTTGGAACCTCAAACCAGCACAAGATCCCATTCTGGAAGATATTTTTGGTGCTATGGTTGAAGGAGGTCCTGACCCTGCTGGAAGGGATAGGATTTGGGCCATGGTTGTCAGTACACAGAGGGAAAATTATAATGTGGAATAACCTGCTGATGATGCTGCGGGACACATGGATGAAGGTATGGCTGGTGCAGTACCAGCACATGTTTTGAATGAGTTGAGGGCAGTCAGAAATGACATTACACAGTTAAGAACTCAACTCAATAGACAAGAGCAAAGATTTGAAGATTTGATGAACTTGGTTGAAAATAGAGGGAGGACTACTGAAACAGTTGCTTCCAATATCACATCCACTCAGTTTGCTCTTGTTGATCTAACCAAAGATGTGAGAGGTATAAAACAAGGCAATTCACTCAAGGAAAAGTTCTTGAATGAACAGTTTGCCTCTATTCACAAGAAACTTGATAAGCTTGCTGAGTCACATAAGTCTGCTGAAGCTCAACCTGCTACAACACCTCAACCTGCTGTATTGGATCCTAAGGTAACTGAGAGGATCAATCTACTGGAGCAAACACTAGAAGGAAGGATCACTGCCGTTGACACTAGAACCGAAATTATGGAAGGTCAACTAAATAACTTAGTGATCACACAGGAGAGTGTTCATGGTCTACTATCCCGTTTTGTTGATGATGTCAATAAGGGGGAAGAGGGCCAAACAGCAGTAGCAAAAGAAGCTGCAAGGATTTTTGCTCAAAAGAGATGGGAGGCTGATACAAATGCATTTAGAGAACCTGCTCCTGGCAGACTTCTGTTGACTGATAACCTCTTCAAAGAATATAAGAAGCAATACTACAATAAGAGGAGACCTTACCATGACAAGGGTTTCCATGAAGGGCTAAATTCCTTTTTGGGACTTAAGTTCTGGGAAGCTAGAGTTGAAGCTTTAAGAGCTGCACACAGAGGTGGTAGAGGTGGAAGAGGTGGAAGAAGTCTACCTACTACATCAGCAAAAGAGTCACTGGAAGAGTTCAAACAATTGTACATGCGTCTAGGATTCAGAGTACACCAAATCAATCTAACTCTACCTGAGGCATGGAAATGGTGGAAGGAAGTAAATCCCCATATTGATTTTTCCCTTGTTGAAAATCAATGGATGAGAGACATGGTCAGAGAGATAAGAAAATATCAAGAGAGACAAGAAAGAGAGAGACAAGAAAGAGAGAGGCGGACCTAGATCAGCATACTTACACTTGTGTTTATCTTTTGCTGAATCTAGTTTGTAATAATGATGAACAAATATGATTATAATGAGAAATGATTGAATTTGTTCTGTTTTTGTTTCTATCCTTTTTGCTTTGTTGTAAGGAGGGTCATCATCACCAAAAAGGGGGAAATTGTTGGACATATTTTAAGTTTTAGTGATGAGTGCCAGACTAGCTGTTATAGAGCAAATGCAAAAAGTTGTCTAGATTAAATGTATAGGTCTATTAGAGTTTGATCTTTGTATAAGTTTGATCAAACAAGCATTGTAAAAGGTCAGCTGACTTTCATCGCCAGACTGTCTCTAGGTCGATAAGGTACACGAGTCAAGAGACTAGTTTAGGGACTTTTGAAGACCAAGAAAATTTGAGGGGTCAAACTCAGTTATTGAAGGCTGAGGGGTCAAACTCAGTTATTGAAGGCTAATGATCGAACTTGGTATTTAAAGTCAAGGATATGTAATCAGAATTTAGGGAAGTCTGTGATGACCTAAACTGATTTCATATACCTTGTGTATAAGGTCTAAGTTCCATAAGTTAAGTGGTGATTGGAACTTAGTTATGTTCAAATTGGTGTACTCTAACTTCATAACAAAAAGTTAGATGAAAAGAAGTCAGCTACAGTGTTTTATAAACACAACAAACTTTGAACAGCTGACTATTTCAGCAGACTTGCATACACAGGAACCCGCTGAATATATATATTTCGATTTAATCAAAGGTTACATTGGAAGATTACAAGGATAAGGACAGATAAAAAGTCTTGATTTTGTCAACAAATCTATGGCTAAGATTAAAAGGATGTTGGAAAGATTCAGAGCCTTATCCAATGGACACAAGTCAAAGGAGACGATCAAAGCCGACAAAGAAGATTGATCGTGTCGTGCGATTACTATGAACAGTCAGAAAAAGCAAGTCAAGATTGAGACAAATCTCAAACGGCTATGTTTGAAATTCAAACATAAGTCACAGGATTCTCTAGTATAAATAGAGGACTCCTGATTCAGATACAGATGATGAAAATTGATGAAAAACAACAATCAATTTTAAGCTATCAAGTTTACTATCAAGAAATTACCCTGCTGACATTACTGAGCTTAAAGCTACTGATCCAGTATATTCTTCAAGTGTAACCTGCTATCAAGTTACATCTATACACACTTGAAGATTCCAAGCTGCTGATCATTTCATCCTGATCAAGCTGCTGAAAGCTGAATCACTTACTTGATTCAAACATTCTTTTACAAGATACTTGCTGAAGACAGTGAAGCATCTGTTGGGTGTCAAGGACTGTTGTTTGTGGTGGAGCTGGTGAAGAGGCAATCCTACCCTTCAAGGACCAGTGGAATACTTTGGAGCAGCAATCCTACCTGTTTCAAGTGTTCAGTTTGTGAAGCCATAGTTATTGGTGAAGGACAGACAACTTAGGGATTTTTGTAACTGCAACCTCAAAGATCTCAAGTGAATTACCTCCAACATCATAGGAGAAGAGTGGACTGACAGGATTACACCACCTGGAACCACTATAAAAATTGGCTACTTATTTTCTGCATTTACTTTCTGCATTTAGTATATTAAGCACATCAACCTACTGAAACTAGCAACTGAATCACACACTCACACTACTGAGTATCTAATACTTGGTATCATATTTTAATAACAAGTAATAAGGCTTAATTTGAATATATTCTGCTGCAACAAATTCAGTAAATCAACGATCGGCCAGACTATCGAAGTGTCGTGAGACTCTCTTGAGTGGTCGGAAAGAGGCTACTAAACTTGCTGAGTTTGTTAACTCCAAAAGATTTTAAGTGTTAAGTTTATTCACCCCCCCTCTAAACTTAACCAAAGCCTTTTCAAGGGACCAACAACCATAATGATGCACCTTCCACTATTAGACATGAATCGACATCTTGGGGATGCGGCCTATAGGGTGATGATGACGATAATGGGGATGATGATATTGACGGTTAAGGAGAAGAGCGTGATGAGGTCCATATGCAGTCACTTGTGCAGCATCATACTAATGTTGTTGATGGAGGGAACACTGTTCGAGGAGACTCGGTAATTGATGCGGTTGGTAAGTTGATCGATGCGGCAACAAAGAAAATCCAAGAGTGAATCAATGCCAAATTCGCTGTCATTAAAGCAAGGCTCGACACACAGGTTGAGGTGTTAAAAAATCACAGCACCATTCTGAATCGATTTTATCTTGCAGCGAAGGGTAGGCAGGTATGATTTTATTGGGATTTTTAAATACTTTTTTAACAAGTATAATATTTGTTCATAACGAAATACTTATTCGGTCGTTTGAATTATAGGGTCCAAGCAGAGATAGGTCGGGGCCTTCCAGTGGCGGCGCTAATAACACGGGGACCGGTGCGGACACGGCGAAGATCGAGCGTGGAGCGGCCAACCGACCCCTGATCTGCCGACACATCCCACATAATCAAAATCTGCAACAGCCACCTCAGTCTAATCAAACATCCACATCCAGTCAGAGGCCTGATGAATAGACTCTTCACATGAAGACCGCCCAGATATTCACGTCAGCTACGACTAGTTGTGATGTAGTTCCTCATATGTCCGCGGATGTTGGAATCACCACGCCCGTGCCCATTCGTTCGGATGGACAAGTTTCATGTGATAGTGCTTCAGAGCCGTATGGCAGTCCAACCAAGCATTATTTATTATCTGTAGGAGATGGATCCGAACTTGAAGGGCCAACGAATATTCCATATAGCAGTAATCAAGTATCCACGGTCAGTGATCCGATGGTCGCTATAGATGAACCACGTAAGCGTGCTCTTCAATTAAAAATGACCATTCGTCCGAATACGAAGCCAACTGAATACCGTAAGAAGAAGAATACCGTATGGATTGTGGATGAAAATCCACCGGATTTAAGTAGATACACACCCTTTGTTAGGAAATCTACGCGGGAACGCAGTGGAATTCAAAATTTTATTTCCTTTTAACCAGGATCGACTTCGTTTAAGAAATAAACATAAAAGTAGTATACGATAAAATTACCTTGGATGATCTAAAAGAACGAAGTTTTATCGTCTATAAAGGAGTAGTGGTGCACGGAGCCGCCCAAGTGTTCGGCCTCTACCGCTAGTCCACACGAACAACCCGCCGCAATCCACCATTGGATTGCTACCGGAAAAAGTCAGCTGCTTGGCTACATTTTTCTTCCTCCCAAAACTCTCTGTTAAGAAGCTCTCTTTTTATCTCACTAAAATTTTGCAAGAATATTGTGTTGTAAAAGAGTTGGCACAAATCCCCTTTTATTGGGAGTGGGACGCCATATGCCATTCCAATTTGATTGGGAAAAGCTTCCTAATGGATAGAGGAGAAAGAAAATCAATTTCCGGAAAATAGATATTCTAGATTTATCTCATTAATATTCAGTATCTTATATTGAATATTTTCCAAGATATATATTGACAATATCTTATATTGAATATATCTTTATTATATTACCACAAATCAATTTACACATGTGTATATATCACATACATATATATATATATATATATATATATATATATATATATATATATATCACATATAAATCTATATACATATATTTAACACAAATGTGCACATACTTACATGCACGTCACGAATGTAATTATGATTAATTAATTTGCAAAATCCATATGTATCACATACACATAAATTTCGACCCATATGCCATTAATTGGCTTCTGGAATATTCTTTAATTAATTAATATAATTAATATCTTGTATTTAATTTATTCATAATAAATAAATACCACCATATTAATTCAGTCACTATTACACTTTATAGTCGAGATAAACTTTTCTTATTTGGTTATCACTATAACCACATTTTAATCCGGCTAGATATTCTTATGTGTGTGACCCGATAGGCTTCTGAATATGTTGGCCGTAGACACAAAATGCAAATTACGAAAAGCCCTTCATATCTAACGATCACGGAATAGCGTCTAGCAACACACCGTGACCCCCAATCATCGGAAGAGTCAAATGCAATGACTACTACATTTCATGTGAAACAGTTACCGTGTAAATAGAATCTTATCGCTGTAATAATATGCATACAGTCGTACATCGAGTGTCAAACATTAACGACCGTATCTTATAAACTAGATATCATGCTCTCTTGAAGTAACTCATTCACTTCCACTTTGCAAAGATTCACAAGAGTAAGACAATCCTTATAAGAAGGCCCTTTCGGATATTCACTCCTAATCACAGGGTACATGATTTCCGGACGAGCAACATGAATCCTATGCATGCTTCAGTATCACACCCAATCACTACCGCATGTTCGCCCCATGGCTAAGAGAAATCTCAATAGTGTCAAAGTATGACAATCCATACCATGATGTCATGAAGACTCCGGTCTTAGGATAATTACACAACCACCACATGGCGCGACACTTCATAAAGTAAGTGGGTCAGTCTAACGTATGCATTCACTAATACATGTCCAAGTACAGTCCAAGTGTCTCAACACTTTGATAGACGAGATGTATCCCTAACTTCAATAAGCTAGAAGACATCTAATACGTGCTAGTCTAATCGTACTATTAATGTCCTGTTTAATAGTACATATGACTAGAGACATTTAAGTATCAAACCTTTTAAAGTGAGTCGAGATCTCATCAACAATAATCACTATCATGGTTTCTCTCTCACAGTTTGACACTAGGATGTTATTATATATACAATCACAAATTGGTTCATATAGATAAAAGTAATATATAATAACAGAAAAGCCATTTATCATATGTATAAAAACATAAAGAAATAGTAGAAATGATCCGACCCGGTCGCTTCTGCTCCAACCCGATTGGGTTTAGGACACTATTTCAACACCCTTCCGTAGGGGTAACGATGAGAAACATAAGGAACTGAGAAATGGCATCAAAAGCAGGTGATACCCGGAAATTAATACATGGGATGCATGTTGACGGACACACTTTTGATTACCCTGTGGATCGAACCTTCTTCAGCCATCTTATCGATGCAGATGGCTATACTGATTGGGAGGTAAACTCATTAAAACTTGTTTTCTAATTTATTTAACATATATTACGAATTTACGAATATCGTAATATGGCGACTGAGTAATAAACATTCCATTTGCAGCACATTGATGCATATGTGGGTCTATTATCTGCTCGTATGGAGGCTTTCCCGCAATGTTATCAAAAGTATGCTAGATTGTGCTATTCCTCTATCGCAAGGACTCTTGTGTCCGAATTAGATAAATGGGAGGGTAATGTAGATGTGGAGTGTCCATACGAGCTATCGTTAGAAACTTCTGCATGGACCCAGAAAACAATTGCTTATGCTATCTAGACGATTAACGATCTGCATTGGGTGCTTGTGGTCATGTCGATCAGTGAATGGACTATCAGGGTATACGACAGCCGATACAGACAAGATAACTCAGATCGCATAGATCCAACCATAGAAGAAGTGGTCTCGATACATGAGGGTACTATTATCGATCTCAACAGATTGCAAAAAATCACAATGGATGCTTGATCCAGATCAACGATCATTTTTGAGTGCTGCACAACCACAAAGAATGTCCACAGATGATAAAATGATACGTATAAAAACTTATTCAGAATTGTTAATTTCAACAATTCGATTTCAAAATTTATGGCTTTAATGTGCAGGAGCCTATGTGGGATTTTCACGCTGAAGATTAAGGAGCTTTTAATCATAAGTGTGGCAATGATAGAAGAGCTGAATGATCTAACCATACACAGGTTCTGGAGCAAAATGGTAGTAGATTTGTTTTCACGGCATATATGAGTTTGATATGTATATTAGATATTATGAACTTATGACGTTGTAATATTTATACTCTATTAGATATTATGAACTTTTGGCATGGTTTTTTGCATTATCTCAACTTATGACGTTGTAATATTTATACTCTATTTTTTTAGTTTGTTTTTCAGATCGAAGCAGTTAATTATTATTATTTCGAAGATTTTTAATATAGTTAAAAATGAGTATAATCGTACTAAAAATGTAGTTTGACCTACATCCGGGACTTACAAAAATAAAAGAAAGAGTAATGACAACTCAAAAAATAGGATGGCGCTTAAATAAACAAAGGGTGCTCATTAAAGACGATAGGGAAGGACTTCCAAACAATGTCATCCGTGTCAGACTCCGGTACCCCAAATCGATGCGGTTTTTTCTTATTATTTTGATTATTTTGAATATAATTAAAGACGAATAATTATTGTGTAATTGTCGAAGCAAACATAGTAACTGGGAAATGATAAGTAGGAAAAGCAAACCTAGTTTAAAACAAAAAAGAAAGAAAGAGTAATGATACATTGGCTTACATACGGGGCTTATAAACATAAAAAGAAAGAGTAATGACACATTGAGATAACAATAAGATGACGCTTAAGTAAACCAAAGGTGATCATTAAATGCGATAGGTGGGGTTTGCCAAACAATGTCATCCGTGTCATATTCCGGTACCCTAAAGCTTCTGGCCATAGTTGTGATAAGAAATAGTAAAAAGATATAACCATCACCATGTCTCCCCCTCGCTATCCTGTTAACCCTATCCACGATGTATCTTCCCACGTTAACTCGATTATATAAAACTGTGTATGAAAGGATGTACATATCCAAGTTTGGTTGAATGATATGTATGGTACCGTGGACGCGATTTGCAAGAAACATAAGCATGACACGTACCCACTCAGCAGGCAATTTAGCAGGAATATATTCAACCAAACCATCATTTGTCCTTTGTTTAGGACCATGATGGCCAAATCCTAGGTGTCCAATCTAACCGGTAGTGTACCGGGTCGACTGTAGTCTAGTACGGTGGGTCAAGGTCGAATCCACGGGGAATTTACTTGTGAGGTCAACCACTTAATAGTTTATATTAATTCGATCTAGGTCACGATTTGCAATATAGTAATAGCATGCATAAATAAAGTCTCTTATGAAAACAAATATGATAAAATGATAAAAGAAACTAACCAAGACAACGTGTAACATAGCCATCCTCTTTATAGTATCATGGGAATGATTTCTACATTCCTACCATTGGTGTTTGAAAGTTTGAAACGGTGCATTCATAAGCAAGTAGTTTCCCCACATACGAGTGTATGAAACTACTCTCTACCTCCTCCTTGGTTTAGGGGTCCTAAACCTAATGAATTGGTATGCTACGCACATGAATGCAATGACAATGTCAACTATCCCCGGATAAGAAATCGAATGCCATGAAGGGTTGATTTTACCTTCCGGTTTTCCTACCCTATTCCCACGACTAACATCTCCTTTCGGTCTCCGTCAAACATGTAGATGCTAACACTTGGAAATTACTCCAATGTAAGCAATCAATACAACACAAGTAGGAAAAGCTTCACAATAATCAAAACTAACAACACAAACAATCATTCCCCAATCAACATAAGAGGATAAACTAGAGTTACAACATAATCTTGGATAGATAATTCTAGCCACTCATGTCTACAAATATAAACATCTCAAAATTAATATTCATAACCGTAAGAACAATTGAATGAAAATAAAGATTAAGGATTACCAAACCAAAGAGTACAATTTCAAGTTGGTGTTCTTCATCCAACTTCCAAGAGCTTCAATGAACACACACTAGTGTGTTGAAATCCAATCAAGTAATAGAGTTAAACTAGAATCCTTAGCCTTTACAATCAAGTTCAATAGCTAATTTCTACTAAAATTCGGCTATAAGAGCCTGGGGTGGGGGTGCCTTCAAGAGGAAAGAGTTGAGGAAGATGAAGTGTATATGTTATTTTGTGTGAATGGAAGAATAAAAGAGATCAATCCTTATTGACTCTGCAAATTTGGTGCAGGTGAAAGGTAACTGGCGCGCGTCATGTTCAAATGTGGTATTGGCGTAGGTCACTGATGTTTGGCGTGCGTCAAGTCCAATATGTAGTAGTTGGCTGAATGACATTCACATTAAATGCTCAGTAGAGTGTGTAGCTTCACTTGGCGCGGGTCAAAGTCACATGGCGCACGCCATCTGTATTTGAAATCACTATGATCAAATTTACTCTTCACTTGGCATGGATCGAACCCTCTAAAGTGTGTCAACGATCCTCGTGGGTTGAAATCCTTGCCTCAATCAGCAAAATCATCACTCAATAATCCAAGGGCACCAACAGACCAAAAATCCACGCTCCCCACCGTGATATCTGTGCTGTAAAATAGATACAAAGATACCACACGTAAATATGATAACAAAATCGGCTAATAACTAATATAATATAAGTAAAAGCATGGTTTTTCTAAAAGTTTCTATATACACAAAAATGGTTCAAATCATTGTAAAATTGCTCAAGTTGATGTCAAAATATCACCAATTGCATTAGAAAAAAGGGGTGAATCATCGGGAATTGTATCATCAGGTTGACCTACATCAGACCCCAAAGGTGAGTCCCACCAAATGCATTAGCCAGTTCAAACATCAAATCCATCCCATTGTCTAGCACAATCGTAGGATGACGCCTAGAAAATTCTTCATCGTCTGGGACTTCTGGAAGGCCATAGTAGCGGTTGATCCACCCCGTATCTCGATGCGTCACGATCCCAGGAGATCGACGAAAGGATCAATATCTGAGCGAAAAACCCCTAACCTAAGCGGGGCGTGAGTCTAGGAAGAGGGCCAAGAATAACTCAACGCTTTGCTCAAGAAGAGCGATAAGCTCGAGAAAGGGGGTGCAATCTCTACGACAAAGAGATCACTCGCTCGCTCATAGCGATGTTCTTGATCAATCATGAGACCAAGGAAAAGAAAACTCTCAATTTCATTATAATAGATTCATCATTGGTTGTTCATATAAAATTACAAGGAATGCCTTTATATAGGCTACAAAATAAATGACTAACCAACTCCTAAGCAATGTGGGATAAATTACATAGTAATTTTCGCCACTTTATTTTGCACTAAACCTAACCTGCCCCAAATAAGCCCAAATGGCTTTTATTTGCTAAAAATAAACACCTGGCCCAATATACTAACATATGGGCAACTTTTGACACGGGTTTAAGGCCGTTTTATTCATTAAAACACTGAAAACTAAAATAAACAAAACAAATAAAATGTCTCGGGATGGATCACATCATTCCCTCCCGGTTGGAAATGATTTGTCCTCGAATCAATAGGACGTCATAGAAGTCAGCATCCGAAACCAATCCCGAACAACCCGCAAGTAGAAGCAAAGATATACCGGGATCAAATATGAAGTGGACAGATGACATCACAACAATGGTGCGTGGAACGAACGAGTCATTCTTCATCAGTGCAACAAAAGAAAAGTCCAACGGCTTGAGATTGATGTCAAGAACACTCGGCATAGAAGCAATGTAATCAGAACAATATGGTGTAGGGGCGTCGTCAACACGCACATCAAAAGGATCCATAAAACAATGCACCGGTTTCTCACAACAAACTACCTTCAAAGATAAACCGGGAACCTCAGATGGTGTATCAAGAACCTCAGTATGCTCATCACTACACTCAACAGGTTCTTCAACAACTGTCTCATCGATGCGCACTATCTTGTCCACAACAATTTCCGCCTCATCATTAACTACTTTGGGCACACTCTCTAATTTCTCATCCACAAATTCAGCGCATTCACAAATTCAGTTCCGCATGGTCAAAATGACTCTCCACTACTTCTTCCACAATCTCATTCTCCTCGGTGATTGCATACGCCACCATAGACTCTTGGACTACCTCCTCTTGAATGTTAACACTCTCTTCGTTGTTTGCTTCAACCAAGGCTTTTTCCCTTCAGATTCACGTTTCAAAACGAGCTTCCCATCGTGTGCATTTGCCAGTTTGAGTTGATCTTTGTGGGCATCTTCAAGGGATAAGGAACGGAGTGTAAGTCTCATCCTCTTATGGCGCAAGGTGTAGCTATTCAAATACCCATCATCATACGTAACCCTCCTATCATATTGCCATGGCCTCCCAAGTATGATATGACAAGCATGCATAGGGGCTACATCACATAAAACTTCATCATCGAGCCTACCAAGATTAAAAGATATTAAGGCCTGTTTGGTAACTCAGACTTGACCAACATCACTTGAGTCCTTGCAGCGTATATGGTTGAGGATGAGGTGTCGTGAGGAATAGCTAAATCGGAGACAAAACCAAAGACTTATGACATTGGCACAGCTTCCCGCATCAATTTTCATTAAGCAAACCTTCCCACTAACCAAAACCCTCGTATGAAAACTATTTTCTCGGTGCAAATCATTCTCCACGTTCACCTCACTACTCAAGGCTTTCTTTATCACAAACATCTCTCCTTTCAATGATTCATACCCTCCAGATGCCTTAGTTTCACAATTGTTTTGACAACAGAATTTCACAGGTGTGAAAATGTTTACACCCTGGGTGTGAAACCCACGTATTTAAGCACCAAACGACTACGAATTTGGGAAAACTCAAAAGACAAAAGTTGTAGAACTGAGAGTTTTATAAAGTATGTCAAATTTTCAGATTTTTTGGAGATACGGAAGTCGCTCAAACAATCGTTTTTCGGAAACTGGTGCAATCTGTCAATGATTTTCAGATTGGTAGCAGTGTCTTACGGTGCCAATTACGACAAAACTATAGAGAATTTGGAAAAACTCAAAAGATAAAAGTTGTATATCAGAGTATTTCCTATACGATCACCAATTTTCAGGTAATTTGGGGTCGTCTAAAGCACAAAACCTAAAACGATCGACGCTTGACGGCTGCAGTTTTTCTGGACAGATTGTTCTGAGTAATCGGCGGTTTTAGGCAAGATTTATGTTGAATCTGGATTGGGTGTAAAGAGAGAAATTGTAGAACGAGATGTGTTGTATATGTGGTAAAAATTGTAGAATTTTTCGAGTTGTTTTGGTTAGGGAACGAACTGATACAAAAAAAACGGGATCTGGAAAATAATTAGGGTTCTTGGGATGAAGGTTTGAAGAATCTTCAAGTTTTCCGGGTAGGATGGCTGAAGATTTGAAGATTTTGGATGTTCTTGGGAGAGGGTGGACGAAATTAATGAACAAAAAAACAAGGAACTAATTTTTTTTTATTTTTTTTTGAATAAGAAAATTAAAGAAGGAAAATAAACAGGATATTTGATACCTTCGTCGTTTGAGCTCGCTACTAATCGATGCGATCTGATCCGGAGATCGACGAAAGGATCACATACGAGCCGAAAAACCCTAACCTAACTGGGCAGCAGTCTAGGAAGCGGGCCAAGAACAACTCAACGCTTTGCTCAAGAACGCTGATAAGCTCTCGAAAGGGGGTGCAATCTCTACGACAAAGAGATCACTCGCTGCATAGCGATGTTCTTGATCAATCATGAGACCAAGGAAAGAGAAAACTCTCAATTTCATTATGATAGATTCATCATTGGTTGTTCATATAAAATTACAAGGAATGCCTTTATATAGGCTACAAAATAAATGACTAACCAACTCTAAGCAATGTGGGATAAATTACATAGTAATTTTCGCCACTTTATTTTGCACTAAACCTAACCTGCCCCAAATAAGCCCAAATGGCTTTTATTTGCTAAAAATAAACACCTGGCCCAATATACTAACATATGGGCAACTTTTGACACGGGTTTAAGGCCGTTTTATTCATTAAAACACTGAAAACTAAAATAAACAAAACAAATAAAATGTCTCGGGACGGATCACATCATATCCACACTGATGGAAACAACTCGCAATCTTCGCGGGGTGATTGCAGTCCTCCTCCAAATTCTCTCACTCTGAAGAATTGCATAGTACTCACGAACGATAGACCTATTCATACTCACCTTTCCATCGGGGGTGTTTGTGAAACCAGACCACCCAATTCTGAGTAATCTGTCTCTCAAGCATATAGGCAGACTATCCCACAATAACCTTCTCTCTGCAACTACAGCTCTAGCAATCCAGTTTGTCTCGAAATAATGTCTATCATCTTTATCAGGGAACCTAGTTAAGAGTGTCTGCTCGACATAGGACGCATCTTCCCTGCCCTCGTTATCAATCACAGGGGCATGCGGGTCCACGTAAAGAGGGAATATATAATCCGAGTTAGACATTTCGATGGAAGCAAATAAACAAATGTATTTGTAAGGAGATTTTGAGTGAACAATTTGTTTGTTCTTGCATGAATATAGGGGATGTCTCATAGTATATATAGGGAGAATGGGGCGGGACTGAATATGTACAGTGTGAAGTCAATTCACCAGTCATGTCATGCATGGGGTTTAGGGCTTTTACGTCAATAGTATTATCGTCAAATCACCTCTTACGCCGATAATATTGTTGTCAAATCACCTTTTACGACGATAATATTGACGTGAACTGAGATTCCCTGTCTTGTGTGGTCGCTATCGGTGGGTCCCACACGTCAAGTGGTGGTGAGTTATGACCGTAGGCAGGACACATGGGTACAATGACAAGTCTTGTCATCAGTCGTGCATGGGGTTTAGGGATTTTACGACGATAATATTGTCATCAAATTAAGGCTTTTACGTCGATAATATTGTCGTCAAATCACCTCTTATGACGATAATATTGATGTGATATGAGATTCCCTGCCTTGTGTGGTCGCTATTGGTGGGTCCCATACGTCAAGTGGTGGTGAGTTATGACCGTAGGCAGGACACATGGGTATAGTGACAAGTCTTGTCATCAGTCGTGCATGGGCTTTAGGGATTTTATGACCATTATTGTCATCAAATTAGGGCTTTTACGCCGATAATATTATCGTCAAATCACCTCTTCCGATGATAATATTGACGTGAACTGAGATTCCCTGCCTTGTGTGGCCATTATTGGTGGGTCCCACACGTCAAGTGGTGGTGAGTTATGACCGTTGGCAGGACACATGGGTACAGTGACAAGTCTTGTCAGCAGTCGTGCATTTGGTTTAGGGCTTATATGTCAATAGTATTGTCATCAAATGACCTCTTACGCCGATAATATTGTCTTCAAATCACCTCTTACGACGATAATATTGACGTGAACTAAAATTCCCTGTCTTGTGTGGTCGCCATCGGTGGGTCCTACACGTCAGGTGGTGGTGAGTTATGACTTCCCATAGGCAGGACACATAGGTACAGTGTCAAGTCTTGTCATCAGTCGTGCATGGGGTTTAGGGGTTTACGACGATAATGAAGTGTTTCTTCTTCTTTGTCACTTTTACTTGTTCTGAGCTCGCTATGATGTGTTTCACATAAAACCAATATCAATGGTAAATAACTTGCACGGGTAAACATAGACAACTTTTCTAGAATGACAACATTTTTATTGAAAGGAATCATTGATAGATTTGTAAAACCAGACAATTAATATGATAAAGTACATAAATAAACCTAAGGGTGCTCATTAAAGATGATAGGGGAGGTTTCCCAAGCAATGTCATCCGTGTCATACTCTGGTACGTGAAAATCTCTTGCGATAGCCGTGATAAGAAATGGATAATAGATATAACCATCACCATGTTTGCCAATCGATATATCACGAATCCTACTAACGATGTAACGCCCAAAATCAACTTCATAATGGAGAACTACGTACACAAGGGTGTAAAAATTAAATTTCGGTTCAACAGCGTGTATAGTACCATAGACGCTATTGGCAAACCATTCGATCATGACACGCACCCATTCGGTAGGCATTTGACGGTGAGCAATTAAACAATGCATTGCATCAGCGCTGTAATACCTGTTGAAGAAGTGACTGGATTCTTCGACTACTTGTACACCATAGTAGTTATTGATCCATGCCAACTTGCGCTTTTGACGGGATCGCTCGTATCATGAGTAGTGAGGCAGTTGAGAGTAGGGGTGTACACGGATACGGATAATCCGAAAACCGAACCGAACCAAACCAAACCGGGGTAATTCGGTTCGGTTCGGTTAATAAGTACTACGGTTCGGTTTTCGGTTTCCAAAATGGAAAAACCAAAATTTTTTGTTCGGTTACGGTTAGTGCTTTAAATTATCCGAACCGAACCGAACCGAAAATCAAACCGTTTATATCCGAACCGAAACCAAACCAAAAACCAAATAGGAAAAGCCAAACCGTTTATAACCATATAGTGAATCAAACTGTTGTAATTGTATAATTTGGATGAAATGTGGTTATTTCGGTTAATCAACCGGTTATTTCGGTTCGGTTCAGTTTTCTTTTACAAACGGTTCGGTTTCGGTTCGGATTTTCAATTAACCAAAAATTTTGGTTAACCGAACGAACCGAACCAATTATTTAGGTTTGGTTTGGTTCGGTTCGGTTTTCTTTTGCTAACGGTTTTGTTTCAGTTTGGATTTTTAATTAACCGAAAATTTTGGTTTGGTTTTGGTTACGGCCATTAACCGATCCGAACCAAACCGTATACACCCCTAGTTGAGAGGTCACATTGTGGCCCTAGATAAGAGGTAACCGCCTCAATAACTCCCCCCCGTAGTTACTTGAGTATCGGTTGGCGCCCAGTAATGATGACAATTTTTTGAAATTCGAATTTTTAAATGACTGCGTGAAACTGAACCATTGGATGCTTTGAGTTGCTGTCGTTAGATCTGTTGATTCCTCACCTATATAAAGCCCTCCGCTCTATACTCCAAATACTTTCGTCACTTTGATTTCTCGATATATTTCCCCTAGCTCTATAAAAGGAGAGGCTTCTCTGATATTCTCTTTCACTTGCTAATCTTGAATTTTTAGCAGTTATAATTCCTCTACTTTTTCCTCGATCCTTTTCTCCTTTTATCATATATTCTTCCACTAATCATGATGTCTCTATCTTTGGACATATGGCCTCTGTCACTGCTTGTGCCAACTTCCGGAGGTATTTTCATTTGATGGATGCTCAGTGGGAAAGGCGTTTGAACATGGCCAAAGTTGAAGAAGAAGGAGGCTCTTAGTTCCGTATCCAATATTCTAGGTGGGGGAATTTTATTCGATGTCCCCCCGGGGCAACATATAACATCCGACTGGTGAGTGAGTTTTACTCGGTCCTGGCGGAGGTTGCCCTCGACGGCAATGTCAGCTCGGTCACCCTTCGGGGTGTTTTTGTCTTCTTTACCCTAGAGGCTATCAACGGGCTCTTTGACCTTCCTGTTTTTGATCCCGTAACCCATTATGAAACGGCCTGGGCTCTCAACGATGAACATAGCATGCGGGCCCGAGTGGTCCGTGCATATTGCTATCTAATCTCTGGTAGACGAGGTCCCCTGACTTTGGGACCTACATCCAAACTGTCTCAAAGTAATCGGGCGTGGAAGTAGTTCATCAACTCCTGTGCTATCTTGACTCAGAATTTTGAAGAAGTTACGGAGGATGAAGCCCTTCTCCTTCATGCTATCATTGTTCCAAATATGAATATTGCTTGGGGGTTTTGATCCATCATGCGGCTATCAGATTTGATACTTCTATAGTCAGTGATGGCGCCGTCCTATTTGGTCGCCATGTCCTTTTTGGTGGGACAATCTCCAACTTATGTACCAAGACTTCCGGAATGCCGGTTTGCTTCACAGACGTGTATCTTCTTACTTGATTTTGTAATGATCTGTAGTCTGTATGTTCTTATCTTGGTGTTTTGAATGAAGTTTATCCTTTGCTTTGTTGCTTTACTTGCTCTTGATCGATTTGACGAGCTTTCCGTGACGCGTTCCATATAAAACCTAAATCGACCTTCAAATATTTAGCCGTCGCTTTTGAAGAGGTTACAGAGGATGAAGTTATTCTCTTTCATTCTATCATCGTTCCTCGTGTGAACATTGAATGGGGGATCTTGATTCATCCTGAAGCTGATAGGGTTGATGCGGCTGTGGGGGCTAGTCGTCGTATTCCTTTTGGCGGGATGATTTCCAACCTTTGTGTTAGCACTCCAGGGATGCCAATCTGTTAGGCGGATAAGAATGATTTTTTTTTGATTTCAAAATTATACGCGGCTTGTATGTTTGTCTTGGTGTTTTGAATGAAGTGTTTCTTCTGCTTTGTCTCTTTTACTTGTTCTGAGCTTGCTATGATGTGTTTCACATAAAACCGACATCGACTTACGAACACTTAGCCGTTGTATTATGCTTGGTGTAGATGTATATTTATTAAATGAATCAAAAATCTCTGTATGTGGCCTCATTGTTTTGAGCGGGTCTGATTTGGTCTTCGTGGCGCGGTTAATACAAAATGATTTTGTCGATCTGATGTGACCGGTCATCTTCCTTGTCATCCAGCTGATACCTTGCTCACTCATATTCGGTCGTGCATGAGGTTTAGGGATTTTACGACGATAATATTGTTGTAAAATGACCTCTTACGATGATAATCCTGTCTTGCGTGGTCGCTATCGGTGGGTCCCACACGTCAAGTGGTGGTGAGTTGTGACCGTATGAAGGACACATAGGTACAATGTCAAGTCTTGTCATCAGTCGTGCATGGGGTTTAGGGCTTTTACGACGATAATATTGTCGTCAAATGACCTCTTACGATGATAATATTATCGTGAACTGAGATTCTCTGTTTTGTGTGGTCATTATCAGTGGGTCCCACACGTCAAGTGGTGGTGATATGTGACCATAGGCATGACACATATATACAGTGTCAAGTCTTGTCATCAATCGTGCATGGGGTTTAGGGGTTGTAAGACGATAATATTGTCATCAAATGACCTCTTACGACGATAATCCTATCTTGTGTGGTCGCTATCGGTGGGTCCCGCTCATCAAGTGGTGGTGAGTTATGACTGTAGGCATGACTAGGGCTGTAAATGAGCTGGGCTACTCGTGAGTTTCTCATACTCGACTCGTAAGAGAGACCGACTCGATTCGGTTCTTTTCGAGTTCGAGCTCGAGTCGAGCTACTCGAATAATTAACCGAGCCGAGCTCGAGTTTTAAATTATATTAATCGAGTAGCTCGCGAGCTTAATCGAGCTTGATTAAATAATTATTTAATTAATTAAATTAATTAAATTTATTATAAAATATTATTTTCATAATTAAAAAATATTATTCGAGTCGAGTATTAGACGAGTCGAGCTCGATCTTGCCATATTTCATTAAATATTGAATGAATTCTACGAAAATAATTGAGCTTACGAGTCGAGTCGAGTTATATCGAGTACTTAGTGAGTCGAGTTCGATCTTGGTTTTTTAAGGCTCGATCGAGCTCGAGCCGAGTTTCGAGTCCGAACTTTTTTAGTCGAGCTCGAGCTCGAGCCCTGGAGAGTATCGACTCGGCTCAGCTCGATTACACCCCTACGGCATGACACATAGGTACAGTGTCAAGTCTTGTCATTAGTCGTGCATAGGGTTTAGGGCTTTTACGACGATAATATTGTTGTCAAATAACCTCTTATAACGATAATATTATCGTCAAATGACCTCTTACGCCAATAATCCTGTCTTGTGTGGTCACTATCGGTGGGTTCCACGAGTCAAGTGGTGGTGAGTTATGACCATAGGCAGGACACATAGATACAGTGTCAAGTCTTGTCATCAGTCGTGCATGGGGTTTAGGGCTTTTACGACAATAATATTATCATCAAATGACCTCTTAGGGCAAGTCCAATGGTAGGGGTCAAAATCAAATTTTGACCCCTATAAGAAGGTATTAGCATCTCCAATGGAAAAATTAATAGGTATCAAAATTAGGTGTGGTACTAGGAGAGGTACCATATTTGAACCCTTGGCTAATACCTTCCCATTCACTACACGCGCGCGGGTGGAAGGAATTTGGCCAAAAAGGTGCTGCCAACCAAAGCCACATGGGCTTGTCCCTCCTTGTCCCCCCCTTGTCCCCTCATTTGTTCTTTTTTTTGATTGGCTAACACATATTTTTGTAACGGAAATACTTCCTCCGTTTTTTTTATCTGTCACATTTTATAATTTACTCCTTTTTTATTTACCTGTCATTGTACATTTTTAATGCATTATTTATTGCTTTTTCCTCCTTTACCAATAAAATATTTTATCTTTAATTTATCCAACCAATCATGACACGCTTATGGCGAATTGACTAGTCAAGAATTTATTTTCGCAAATTTGGATATTATTTTACTTCTCGTATATAGTTTTTCAAAATTATTGTTAGGTTATTTAAAAAAATTATGGTTAAGTAAAAAATAGGTTAATTAGTACGACATTATTTTTTTTTTGAGTTAAGACAATATTTTTTATATTATTGAAACATTCATAAATTTAATCAAAATGGATAAAAAAAAATGATACTACTAAATTTTGATATTTTGGGTTGGAGATATTGTTTGTAGGTATCAAACTCAAATTTTGATACTTTGGATTGGAGATGAAAATTTGATACCTATCTTTACACTGTTCATAGGTATCAAATTTTAAAATTTGATACCTATGGGTTGGAGTTGCCCTTACAATTATCATATTGTCGTGAACTGAGATTCCTTGTCTTGTGTGGTCTCTATCGGTGGGTCTCACACGTCAAGTGGTGGTGATTTATGACTTCCCATAGGAAAAAGTCTATATATTGACCGATCCTTTATGAAATGATTCATCCCTCTCATTTCCTGTCTAGTCTATTCAATGGCTAACCTGCATGCTCTTGTGTTCATTCCCAATGATGAAATGGATTTGTCGTTGGATGAACAGTCTCTCATAAGCCGGTAATCAGACCGTCCATAAATTATACATCCATAAATCTCATGCATTTATACATTCCTTCTAACCTAATCAGACCATCCATAAATTACAAGGACGATCATCCTGGTAAAAAACAAATTACTAGGTTCATTCTTTTACTCATATGATGACTTTGTTACAAATGGTTGATCAAATCCAATTCAGAGTCAAATCCAACCCTTTGTTTAAATAAACTCACATATATAAAATGGTCAGACCAAATAGCATGGATGGATCCGTTTTTAGTCAACCTTTCTCTTCCCCCTTGTTGCTGCTGTAGATGACCCACTGGTACAATGAACGATAAGCTTAAGAACCTCATCAATTAGAATGACAGGAAGAGAAACCACAAGTACCAGAAATCACTCGTTCAGGCTGAGAGGTACGATTCCAAACACTTAGCAAGGAAAGGCATGTAAAGAATCATGAAATACAATCCGAATGATACCACTAGATACGGGTTATCCCACGTAGGCATTGACAGGAAGCTTCCATCTTCAGATAATGCGTTCAGGGAATTGAACATTTCCTTGGATGACCCATTAATCATACCAAGTATATGCATCTCTTATGCTTCCTTTTTATTTGAGTTTTGATTTGTTAGAAGCTTTTATTCAACTCTTGGAATATGTACATTATATACAAAAACTTTTTTTTTGAATGAAAATAAAGATTTCCGACACCAATGGGTTCCAAACCAAAACTTCACAGGATACCATCTCAACTCGTGCTAACACAACTCATCCAACTCTTAGTTCCTATCCACCGCCCACACAATTGATAGACTCTTGCTACGCTTGCGGGAGGCCAAAGGAATTTAGACCAAAATTTGGCTAAGGGTTGGACTATAATGAGGCTAAATACGAACGGCTAGCTCAAGTGGGGTCTCACCACTCTACAAGGCTGAGATGGGGACAGAAATGAAAACTTTGTGTTCGGACAGGCCATTTGGCTATGGCTAGTCAAAGTTATGCCAAACATCATCATTCCTACTCCGATTCCAAGTAGCTGTTATTCGTCTTGAAAGAATACATTCTTAAGTTCAAGTTGCAAGTAAGAGTATGCATGCATGATTTCATGAAAAGTTGTTTGTTAACAAAAGATTAGAATATACGTGCACAGTGGATCACACTACCATCGAAGATTAGTGAATAACATGTACTTATGCTCCATCAGAGTTGTTTGTTTAATTGAAAATACTCACTCTATCAATTACAAGAGTACAATTCATGCCAAAAGATAGTTTATGCAGCTCTAAATTTCTCGGAGATGATCAAAGCTAAGTTTTTTCTCAAGCAATTAAAGGCATTACCCGTTGTTGGACTTGTTGGCCCGAAAGACAATTTATGTAATTGTTTTTATAATTAATAAATGATAGATTTATTCTCATCTTATTATTTGCTTCGTGCTTATATATTATACACTACTGAAAACCCCAAATTGTATCATACGTAGCCATATAAGTTAGTGTGTGTCACACATGAGGATTGAGTTTATGGTGATACACTTGAAATGTTAGTCCGTGGTGAAGTTAATCAAAGTATGGGGTCTATTGATTAAACCACCATTAATTCGCCCAGAACACTTTATAGTGTGACCGTCTTATCCGGACCGTCGACATTGGTTGTCTAAGTTGGGCAATTATATATGATGTAGTCATATAGGACTGGACCGATTTAATCTGAGTTTCTCATATAATTCCGTGATCGAGAAATCTCATTAAATCCCAAGATGATCATATATGGATTAACCTTAATCCTGAAGTGAATACAGATTCCTACTTGTTTCAGGATAGGGTTTGATGTGTTCGTTAAGGATCGTTAAGAGGCGCGGTCCGAATCACTTTCACATTGGCACTATTCTGGAATGAGTGAGAAGTGTGCGTCTTACAGATATGGAATCCATTCCTTCCTACAGGAAGTAGAAAGACAATCCCCTTATTTGTTAATCGTAGAAACTGATCGATCCACGGAGTTCGTATTGGTTATGAACTAATTGATCACTAGTGGGTTAATGGTAAATAAGGATAAGATGTATTGAAGAAGGTTTACGAAAATAATCCTGCTTCATTACGGATAGTCTATGGAGGGTTAGTTTATATGTAATGATTATATCAATGGACACTTATCGACTCGACTCGACGTTTTGAGAATAAGTTATATCTATAATCGATAGAGTTCAATTTCGGATTTATTGTGGCGTAATTCCGGAATTAACGAGTTGAGTAGAAATATTCTGTTCGATGAATATTTTATTTAATTTATTGTAAAGCATGGTTATAGGTCCATGGTCCCGGGTTGGCTCTAACACGCGAGTGTTTTCTCGTTTTATGGAACCTCGAGAATAAATTAAATAGTTGGTCTATTTAATGAATATGCAATATTATTATTTGGTAAATAATATGTAAAATAGAAAAGATATTTTCTATTAAATTTAATGACTATATTGGCGCCACTTTATGTGATAAATTAGGAGAATAAATTTTTCTAGATTATGTCACATGTGTAATTAATTAATTATCTATTTGTTGGATAATTAATGGAAAAATAAGAGATTGATTTTTTGGGAATTATCTCTTATCTTTTGGCGAATATCTTTTCCTTGTGGGAATAAGTAATTGTATTGTGAAAAGGATAACTCTCTCTTTACTAGTTATTTTCCTATATAAAGAGAGTTCCTTCCAACACAACAACATAACATTATTGGCGCCATCATCAAAATAAAGAAGAGAAAAATTAGTTTCTCATTCTAGTCATTAAGAGAAGAACATATTCGAGGAGGTTCTACGGCGAGGATCGGCGTCCACCAGTCGTCGCTAGGAGATACAATCCGGAAGACTGCGGCTTCTCCATATGTCAATTTACTATTCCTCTTTTAATAACGTAAATCTTCAACCTTCTCAAAGTTAGATTAATTATTATGCAAATCGAATCATGGTATAATCGCATGCGAATTCATTCGTAGCTTCCGCTGTTCAAGATCGAGTGTCTCGATCAGTGCTGAGAATCAGATTTGACGATCCAATTACGGATCGGATCCGGATTCGGGTTTCTGTATATCCAGCAGGACAAACTATACTCTCACTCCCCACTTACGAGATTGCATTGCCCTAAATGCAAAGTGAGTATTGAAAACATAGTTAGGGAAACAATGGGGAATTAAAATGAGCAAAATCATGATAGAACCATATGCAAAAATAGGGCCAAATCTAGGAAAAATAAGGCGTGTGGGCGCACGCCGTAACCAAAATGGCGCACGCCAAGAACACTATTGATATACAGGAAGTTTGTCTACAAAAACTGGCGCACGCCAGAAAGATTCTTGGCGCATGCCATTCCCTAAGAAAGGGTAATGATGCACGCCAAACCACTTTGGCGTAGGTCAGTGGTGTAGGAATCTCAGAAAAGGGAGGGTTTTCATGTAGGGGGTGAAAGAAATAACTATGTATGGGTGCAAGATAACAAAACAAAGCAACTTCAACCAAATAAGCAAAGCAACAAATATTTTACATTATTCAAATTAAATGGAAAGTACAGGAGTGTTGTTTAGAAACAGCCAAAGGAAATGTGCAATAATTATTCAAATCAACCAGCATAATAGAAAAAGGAGATAAACACTAAACCAGCCCAGCCAACAACCAACCAACACCACAACCAGCAGCCAACCAGAAACAACTACTCAGACTCAGACTCATCGGAAGACGGAGGAACACCAAGGACATCCTGCGGAATAAGGCCACGACGTGTAACCAGACTGGGGAAGAACTTGTCCTGAGAGTAGGCGGGAACGTGGGCGACCTGAGTGCAAAGATGAGACACGATACATGCAAAGGGGATGAAGGGTAGGGTAGATGTGGGCTGAGCACAAGACCATGTAGCCTGATGAATCAACTTACCCGAATTGATGTACACCCCGCGCTTGATGGCAAACAGCAAAAGAATTTCATTGTTGGTCAGCACCTCGAAATTATCAATAGGGAGAATGCGATTATTGACAAAGCGTTTCCAGGCCCGCATATTAGGGGAAAGAGCATAAACCGAGTAGTACATACGAGGCCTTCCCGTCCTGGGAAAAGTGTAGCAGTGGCAGTAGACAGATGAGCAATAAAACTACCAATGTTAGAGAGACCCCAGTGGTCCTCGTAGTGGCGGTAGGGTGCAATAGTAGTGGAAGAAAGATGAAAAACATTGTTGATGTCCATCCAATGGAATGGAACCTCAACCCCACGAACCATAACAGTATTAGTAGACCTTTCTTCTGGCACAGTAGATAACATGGCAAAGAACTCACGAACTATGGTTTCATTGACTCGTCCCCGAAGTGGTGCGACCAACTGATTCCAACCTCCCCACTCTATGCGGTACTCCGAGTACTCCTCAATCTTCTTAGAGTCGATATCCCTCTCAAAAAGAATAGGGCAACGGCTGAACAACTCGATGTAGTTATGCACGCCAAAGACCTGGCTAAATCGAAGAAAAGAACGGGGTGGTCTTCAGAGGAGAAGACATGGTAAAAGTGAAAGAAGAAGAAGAAGCGGTAGAAGTGTGAGAGAGAGGAATATGAGAAAGAGAAAATTATGATGGTGAATGAATTTGAGTAGGAGGGGTGGGTAAAAAGAATAAAATTACGGTTTGATGGGTCAGTCGGTGGTAGAAAACGCGTTACTGACGCGCGCCAAACCGATATTGGCATGCGTCAAGGGGACAAAAGCTGAAAGCTAGGGTTCTGTGGCGGCAGAGGCATGACTGCAAGGGGTCAAGTCAATTGATGCGCGTCAAAAGGGCTGACGTACGCCAGACTTGTCGTGTGTGTGCGATGTGTGCTAAAGGGAAATGGAGTGCGTCAAGGGAACTGGCATACACCAAGATCAGAAATCAAATGATGCACGCCAAAAACAATTGACGCATGCCAAAACGCCTGGAATAGAAACTGCAACTCTGAAATTATGAATGTCACCCAATAACCGACTATTGCTACACAAGGAGCTAAGCACTGATAATCAAACAATATTGGGGAAAAATACAAATGCAACGCAACAAGAGCTAGCAAGTTTCAACACAAAAAGATCTAGTCATGGGATCACAAATCAAATACTGATCAAACATTTCCAAAAGCAAAAGAACAACGACAATAATATCCGAAGAGTACCAAAATGACGAGAATAGTTCAACAAAACAATAAAAGACTGCAAAAGTAACAAAGCCACAAACGGCTAACAAAATAAGTGAGAACAAAGATTTGTGAACAAAAGTACTAATCAACATCGGGAGTGGACGTAGGAACAAAAGTAGAACTAGGAAGCAGATCCTCAACATCATCATCCTCATCAAGTAGCACACCGGCATCCAACGGAGTGACTGAGCGGGACGGAGCAAAAGTCGTAGGGTAGAACAAGCTAGTGCCCTGGTAATCGGTAGCAAAAGGATTAGACAGCAACTAGATGGGATCAGGGAAAGCAGAAGAGAACAGAGCCTAAAAACTCGAACTACCAGCGCTTTCACCAATGGACGTTATCATCGAACCTGTCAAACCTTGCCCAGCAAACGTAGCAAAACCGGTGCTAACTGAGCCTGTACACTTTAGATGAAAAAGCAGAAACACTACCCGGAGCCATGGAGTACGGTGGGGTCCTAGCGGGAACAGGGAAAGGTGGAATCCAAGTAGGGAAAGTGTAAGGATCCTCAGAACAAGAATCAAAATCCTCAGCCAGATCCGCAAACTTGGGATCACAAGCTGCATCGAAAGCACGCTGACCACGGTAACCGACTCGCAAATCGTTCAAACCTCTCAACAAACTCTCAAATCCTAACCTCGAATTGGTGTCAGATGCCACCAAAGCTCCATGCATAGCTGTTATCTTGGAATCAAGGTTGTCAAACCTAGCTCTCACGGCAATTTCGAATGTGAGGAAGTGGGGAACAGAAGGAGCCGGGCCGACCGGAGGTAAGGGTGTCAACAAAAGATGGATCGCTGGCTGACACAGGAACATCAGAGAGGGAGTGGACGGCTTGACATACTCAGGAATGTGAGGACCAATCATGAAAGAAGCTGGTGGAAACGTAGAGTCATCGGAGAGGCTCGGAACTTGAGCTCGGGTGCAAAGCTCATGAATCAGCCATGGCAATGGCATGTTGCCACCCACACGGCGATGTAGAGCAAAGTCCACCGCTCCCTGGTAGATATGATACCCGGAGTTCACAGGCACTCCGGTGAAGATGGCAAGGGCTAGGCAAGCCTCAGGAAAATTGAAAGTATTGATTTTGTGGGAGGGCATGATATTGTGACTAATGAAGTGCTTCATCACCCTCACATCCTTGATCGCATTGCCATACTTAAAAAGTTTGTCCATCCAAGTAGTAGATGAACAAAGATAAGTCTTAGCCTCCTGGGCCTTGGCAAAAAGATTGCCTTCCTCACTCAGTTTCCACACACTAGAAAAGGTAGTCTCAGCCGGGACGTAAGGAATACCGAAGAAATCATTGATAGCCTTGACTGAAAAAAGGACGACTTTGCCACGGACGGGGACTGAACCCTTGGCCGCCTTAACAGATCAGTGGCAAGATTGGCATAAAATTCAGCCACAATGGTGCCATTGACAGTAGATGTACGATTGGCTGCTAGATTCTCCCACTTACGATCCTGAATAATTTTCTGAATCTTAGCACTAACCGACTTAAATTCTATCCCACGCTCAAAATACAAAGTGCACTGACTAAAGTACAAAACAAAGAGTCTCTTAGCCTTCCTGCCAGTGTTGGTTGGGGGGAAAGAAATGACAGACTCGGTCGGGGGTGGTGTTCGGGATCGTGCATGCGCACTCAAGTCACTTAGCGGGCCGGGTTTTCCTTTTTACTCTGGCCACCCTAACGACTACCACTACGAGCAGATGATTCAGACATGGCTACGGGTTTACGACAATCCAACAATACAACAAAAGCAAAATTAAGCCCTTCCTCCGGTTTCAATCACAAAATAAAAAAAACTAAAAGAAATTAAATTGAAAGAGGAGGACTAAGCCAAAATACCTTGTTGGATTGAGGAACACCGCAGACAGAGATGGAGGTCACCGGAAAATATGTAGTCGCCGGAAATGTGGAAGAGGTGCCTTGAAACCAAAACGGAGTTCTTCCCACTCAAAAGCAAATAAGAGAGAAAGAATGTGAAATGTTGTAAAGTCTGATAGGTTTAGATGAATGGAGTAAATGGATGGTGGGTTGGAGAAAACTGATGGAAAATGGGGAGAAAAAGGGTGAGAATTCGATGGTAAATGGAGTTATGGGGGGGAGAGAGAAGAAGAATCGTTTTTAATTCAAAAACTTCCGAATTGACGCACGCCAAGCGACATTGACGCACGCCACCTCCTAAACAACTGTCAAATTGACTCACGCCAGAGACAAAATGACGCGCACCACAAAAAATGCCTAAAACTCTCAGTATGTCTACAGTGACTTTGGCGCGCGTCAAGAGCGAACCGGCGTACGCCAAAAGGTTTCCACAAGATTAAAAACTACTAATGTTCACCAAACTTATCAAAATAGTGACAAAATGACTTTAAATTATCAAATAATGGGCTGCCTCCCGGCAGTGCTGTTGTTTAAACGTCGTTAACTCGACGAGATTATATGGTAGAGAATATGGAATTATACAGATTATCAACTTGGGACACTACCAAAAACTACCCACATAAGTATGTAACAATTAAGCACATAAGCCAACCAAAAGATAATGCTTAGTAAGTAAATCAAAAGATAGTACCCGTGGTGTGCTACATTTATAGTCTATAGCTAGACTATGCCATTTTTCAGTCCAATGGGGGGTCTTCGAGGAACAACACCTCCTCTTGAGGTATGCCCTCTCCTTCAATGAAATGTTTAATGCGATGACCATTGGCTATGAAAGTTGTTTTGCCATCAGTAAGCTCAACTGCACCGGAAGCATACACCATTGTAACAATAAATGGACCTGTCCACCTGGATATAAGTTTGCCTGGAAACAATCTCAATCGTGAGTTATAAAAGAGCACTTTATCATTTACATGGAACTTTCAATCAAAGATCTTCCTGTCATGAAATAACCTGGTTCGTTCCTTGTAAATTTGGGCGTTGACGCACGTTGAGTTGGAGCAACCGATGATCACCCACAAGCTTAGGGTGAAAGTTAAGAAACTTAATAGCCCAATAAGTGAAGGATGCAGGTTCTTAGATCTAAACGAGTTAGATCTACGCGCAGCGGATGGATCACGACTTATACATCACAATACATAATTAAAGGACTTAAACTACTACAAGGGGGTTAAGATCAAGTTACCAATAGTAGGAAGAGAAGCCAAGATCTTCCGATGTGTTGTCCAAACGGCGGTTGGTGGACACCTTTCTTGATACACGAACCTCCTCGATATGCAACACCAAGAAAAACTTGTAGTTTTTCTTCTTCTAAAACCCAAGACAAGAAAACTAATTTTTTTTCTCTCTTTTTAATGATGATGGCTGAAATTTCTTAGTGTAATTTACAGTTGGAATAACTCTCCTTTTATAGGATAGTAAATCCTTGGTCTCCAAGTTTTAATTAATTAAATAAATAATTAATTAAACAAAATAAAAAGATATTTTCTTTAATGAATAATTGTGACATATTATTGACCAATAGGAAACCAAATAACATGTCATACAACCAATCACATAACAAGAATATCTTTTAATTTATTTTCCATAACACAAGAAAATTAATTCTTGTGCTAATTAAGACCATAATGGCGCCACCCCTAGGGTTTAAAAACCCACACAAAATTTCTTTTATGTGTATTATATTATTTAGCCCAACTAAATAATATTCATGCATATCAATTAATTAGCCCAACCAATTAATTATCACTGAGGCCCAAATAACAAGATTATTAGTCCGAATTACAGAAGCCACATCGGGGACCATGGACCTATAACCAGTAGCTCCAATAATTAATTATTCATCGAGCGAATAAGTACATTAATTATTAATTCCGGGATTACGCCACCATAAACCCGAAACTGAACTCTACCGATTATAGATGTATACTTATACTCAACCCATAGAGTGAATAAGCATCCATTGATATAATCACTACATACGGATTAACCCTCCATAGACTGTCCATTCTGAGTGGGAAGTCTCCGTGAACCCGACTCAGAATATCTTATCCTTATTTACCATTAACCCCCTGATGATCAATTAGTTCACATATCGACTAGTGATCAATTAGTCTAATATGAACTCCGGGATCGATCACTTTCTTAAGGCTAACAAATAAGGGATTGCTCTCTCTACTTCCCATGAGGAAGGAATGAATTCCATGTCTGTGAAAATCGAACTACTCACTCATCCGGAGATAGTGCCAATGAGAAGTGGCTTGGAACACATATTTAAGTGAACCGTAACTAACACATCAAACACTACCGGGACAAGCAAAGACTCGTGATCACCTCGGGATTAAGGTTGATCCATATATGATCATCTAATGATTTAATAAGATTCCTCGATTACGGAATTACATCGAGAAATACAGATTAAATCGGTCCAGTCCAATATGAATACCATCATATATAAATGCCCCACGTAGGTACCCTCTACCGATAGTCCGGATAAGACTATCACACCCTAAGGTGTTAGGCGCATTATTGGTGTTTTAATCAAGAGACCCTAAACTCGATTAAGTTCACCACGGACTAATGATTTAAGTATATCACCACTAACTCAATCCTCACGTGTAATCCATACACTTTGAGTTAAGTGGTTACATCTGAGATATACTTAGGGTTTGCAAAGAGTGTATTACTTTACAAGCACAAAGCAAGTAATAAGGTGAGGTAAGTTCTGTCATTAATTATTAAAAACAATTACACGAATTGTCTTTCGGGCACTACACCTAACAATCTCCCACTTGCACGAAATGACAAGCAACGATTGTTTTTGAGCACACCTTTCTCATCTTATTCACAACACTCTCCCACTTGCTCTAAAAGCATATGAGACATATCCATCAATGCCATACCCTCCAAGTACTCGACTTGGTAATCGATTAGTTAGGTTGTCGACTTAGAGGCGATCTTTAGGATTGAAACGTTGTCGGTCCTTCCAATCAGTCGGTACTCTCTCTCAATATGCTTTTGACTTCTTGTGACCGAGAAGATCCTTCTAAGCTATCTCTTTACTGTTTTCACAATGAAGTGATATCAGCTTATCAGACCTGGAATTACTCCCAGACCAAAAAAAAAGGAAATTCTAAGCACTATGAGTAAACACTGAGCCCGAGATTAACTTAATAATCATCCTTAATCTGACTACAAGTCAGAATTAGTGTAGTCAACCATATTCAAGTTTGCACCTGAATATACAAGCATATGATTCCTCGTTCTCTAAAGGTACTTGAGGACGTACTAAACCGCTATTCAATGCTCGAATCCAAGATTTGACTACTATTGACTTGTGATAACCTGACTTGCCATTATCCAAGAGAGACTCTATCCCATTTTCTCTTTATCCGAAGATTTAGAGAATCATTCCTGAGAGGTAGGGTAGGACTACTCTCGATGAATGTTGCATACGTATATGCATGATCGTCTTATTCAATAAGATATGTGGGATAGCCAATGACTCATTCTCATGAATTTGACCGAATCAGATTCTTAGAATATAGTCCAATTCTCTCATCCAGAGAATCTTGGCCTGTCAGTTTCCGACTTCAGATAGCACACACATGTTGTTTCCAACTATTTCAGTGTTATCATTCATGAACACTAATACTATTATTTTACCAATATTGATACCCAGTCTACAAAAGACTTATCAATATTCTGGTCAAGTCCACATATTTTAAAACATGCGACTTTTAATGACCGAGAGGTTCTCTTACATCCACAAAGGACATAAGTCCCGACAGTCAACCTATCATTTGTTCTAACCAAGACCATACATTTCGAATGAATCGGACTCTGTTTTATGGCAAGAAAGTCTCAGGGAATCACCCCTATTTTCTGCTTTCTAACGAAATCTAGCAAGACTGAGTGGAGAGAGAGTTCAAGGTCTGGTTAACTCTCTCCTTTGTAGGGAATCAACCCTAGACCACTCAGCGTTGTGCTGAAAGTTAAACTTTCCTATTCATTCGACTCTTTTCGGCGTAGGACCAATTACTCCTACTGGGCCTGAGACACTCAGGTGGTTCTACAAGAGGCTGAACAGAACTGGAGTACCAAAACACCATTCACAGGGATAAGGTTTTCGAACCAACCTCTCTAATCATAATCCTATACAGCCCACAAAGAGGCACAGGTTATCAATCACCTCAGCAGACTATAAAGTCCACACAACCATAATGGGTCAATGGTTAAACCATACTCCCACTGCGTTCTGGGTGGATTGACATTCTGATCTAGTAGTATTTATCAGTGTAATCACCAACAACCGATGTTGGACGTGGTCTGATTAAATCAGATAGTAACTTCCTCTGGGTAACCGTACTCCAAGGTCTTAGGCTGTTACTTATAGATTCTATCAGAAGAATTTGTGACAAATTGTCGCTTTTTCGATCTCAAGAATCTTACAACCAACCTTCACTCGTCTCATTAAGGCATTTTACGAACATTCAAAATCTGAACGTATGCGCAAAATCTCCAGTCCTACCTTCAAGCATTAAATGCTAAATGCCTACATTTACGGAAGTGGTGTGAACCGAATTCACTCCTTATCCATAAATTCACTAGCATCTTCTTGGTAGACTTCTCGGTTTACATAATAATGTTAACCGTTATTTTGCAACCAATTATCTTAATCGAGTTTAGCAGTGTATTGTAGTACATCAATAACTATATAGGGCAAGTCAATGGTTTCTTTCTCAGTGAGAAACATTCCACTAGGAGGCAGGCTGAGCATCAGTCCCAAGACTATGCTATAGCCTATTTATGAGCATGGAATACTCTATTCTCTCGCTAAAATCGAGAGACTCCTCCTCGTATTCTTTTGATAAACTAAATCGCGTTTGAGTAGTTATCGAGACAAAATGTCACCACTCAAAAACTCCTACTAGCTTGTGTCTCTCACTAGACCCGAAGGTCATGATGAACAAACTATGTTACCCTTCAAATCTATTACCCTCTCCCGATTGAAAGGAAACTTAGTCATTGTTCCTTTGAGATAGTGTTCTAGACTCGGGAGATAGGAATCACCCTTAGCGATCGTCGAGGTCTTATCTCTAGGATATATGCACTAATTAATAGATATTGAAGGGTCGTTTATCTTAATACGGAAACCTTTTACCTTTAATGGTTTTAGATGTGTTACACATACCTATTCGACTTTTCTTAGTGGTTCTGTCTTTTATCAAACAAAGTCCGAGTCATGATTCGTACTACAAATGTCATCTTCACTTTGTTTAAGGCAATCGTAGTATCGAGATGAAAGTGAATCCATTTGTTTCAACGAATCGTAAACAGAAAAATAAATTTTTACGTGATATTCAAGGATAGAATTCAAATTCATTTCCTTATATCAACGCTTACTATTATATTTGAAATAAGCGCCCGTTGTCTACTTTATTAATTCTAATGCACGACTTCCTTGTTCTTCCAAAGAACTAAGCTACCGAGTCAAGATACTCGGTTTAAGAAAGTCGCTATGATTCATTGGTTAAGTGATCCGAAATCACTTTCCTTATCCTATACTTTCGTAATTAATTTTTCGGTTTAGCCTCAAAACTTTAGTTAAGATGATTAACACTTATAGACATTCTTTCCCATTCTCAACGTTCCTAAAAGGAAATAGTCTTGAACTAGCAGTTCAATTGAGTAGACACTACTCGTGAAGCGTGGGATGTCTAATGAAAGCGTTACCAGTGGGACTAATTTTCTAATAAATTAGAAAAACAATGAGATAAAAGCTCCCACTAGTTTATCGGTTCCAAATACCGTCTAACTAGCGACACTTTAATTTATGATTCTCCAATTTTTCTATTAGAAAATTTCTTGTGTAGACACTACACCATTAAAATTCACTAGAAGAATTTTATCGTCCCAATCATCTTTCAAACTGACTACAGTCGTCTCTCGTTCAACACGATTGACAACAGTGACATACTTATTTACGTCACTTAAGTCTTGAAGGCTCCAGAGAAATATCTCTTCCGAAAAATTAATCGCATGTAAGATCAATAAGTACAACGTCTCTAGTTACTTACCACTTTTAACGAAGTCATTACTAGTCAATTTTACACTAGCGATCTAGCACCCTGTAGAGATATATAAATAGTTGTAAATAAAATTGACAGAAGATAAATCCAAATCATACACTACTAATAAATTTTAGGAACATAAACTAAGTACTTATAGTCTATCCTACCGTTCCAAGGATTTAATCTAACGCCTCAGTGCCGCCTTAGGGTAGGTCAAAGAGGTTTCGATTAATATTGAAGATCAGATTGAGAATCGAACATCTCATTTGTGATCGTCAATCACCTTTCCTTTTTCAGCCAATGTACTACCAAAAATACCATTTATGAGTGTGACCTACTGTCTCAGATTTTTAGGTAGACCCCGAGTGTGCCGCCTTAGGGTCGGTCAGTGACCCGGCGAGTACCCAAAATCCTATCCTTTTGGAGACCAAGCCTTGAATTTTGATAGCGGTGAAGGCCTTCCTTAGGGGGCCGAAATCAAAGCTGGCATGAAGCGTCACCATTCTCTCACGTTGCTTGTGTCAACAGTAGAGGCCGTGGGGTCGGCTGTCGCCTCTCCCGCTCCCACTCAATATTTTGAAAAAAGTAGTGGGTTTACTGATCACGTTTTTGGACTTGATGTTACATTAAGGAACAATAAATCATAGGCCCGAATGTTGTCGGTTACGTGGGCTAGCCCACCCGACCTATTCGTTGGAACATATGTGGCCGTCGGACGGGTCAAGACTAGGGGAGCTCACAGCCGTAGTGGCTCTTCGGATGTCTCACCTTGCTGCACCTCGTGCAAAGCCACACGTGGAGGGTGAAGTCGATCGAGCCGTAGCTATTGTTGACCACACAACCGTGGTTAAACCACTTTCGAACCATATTTGCCCGTGATTATCCAATCCTTAAACATCAAACTTTCACGTAGACACTACGGAACAAAAACGTAATCTCGTCTAGGTAAGGTGGAATTCACCAAGAATCCAACACCTTAACCACGAGGTTTCGGGATTTTACTCCTTATGCTTTCGCAGAGTGGGATTCACCGAGAATCCATCACCCAACCTCGACGATTGAAAAAACCCATGTTCCTCGGTTTTTACCCTAATTAGTTTCTAATTAATATCCAACTATTAATTAAAACTAATTGCGTGTTTTATACATGCCTAACTAATTCCTCGAATTAATTTCTACATGTATGCATATGAAGTGGAATTCATGAAGGATGCATGTCATGGCAATTTTCCGGTTCTTTTCATATAATCTAAACATGTATACTAGTGCGGACACCCAGATGGACCGTTGGCACCCCCGTATCTAATCTATTAAAAATAAATAACCAAAACCCTAACTAGGGTTTACTTCTTTCTAACATAATCTGCAGCTGTTTAAAATCTTCGACGATCGGCAAACCAAACGAACTCGGATCACGAATCTGTACGGTTGGGCTTTATTATGGACGGTTGGATCGGAGCTTTGACTTGTCAATCTTCTCCAGTGAGCCGCCCAACTAGCTGCTGAATCTGACTTTTACAGCAGCGCATCAATGACTTCCCGAGGCCGATTGGGAATCGAGATGAATCCCGATCGACCTGAAATTTTTATCCCACGTCTAAAACTCCATATTTTTAGATCTGACCGGTCGGATTTGCGTTTCAACGGTCCAAACTCTCCCAGAAATTCGAGAAAGTCACAGGTAGGGTTTCTGTGAATCCTGCGTTTTTCTGTTACAGCAGCTTCTTTGAAGCAACGAACGGATATCAAAACGGACTCCGATCGATGCCAAATTTTGTGGAATTGTTCATCATCTTCCAATCTTGATTCTGACCGGAGGGATCGTCGTTTCAACGGCTCGATCAACGGGAAAACGAAATAACTAAACAGCTACTAAGCAGATCTATTTTCTGGAAATTAAAATTGCAATAAAATAAATTACATAATTTTCTATACTCATATAAACGAATTTTCATCGTTTATATGAGTTTACAATTGATCTAACGGGTAAACAATGCCAACCCCCAATCCATCTCTTCAACCACAACAACTAATCATTATCAATGCATAAAACAATAAATAAAATTTACCTACATGCAATTCCAATCCTTTAAATCGTTTAATTATGATTATGACTATATAAATCGTGGAACCTGTCTCTGATACCACATGAAGGATGCAGGTTCTTAGATCTAAACGAGTTAGATCTACGCGCAGCGGATGGATCACGACTTATACATCACAATAGATAATTAAAGGACTTAAACTACTACAAGGGGGTTAAGATCAAGTTACCAATAGTAGGAAGAGAAGCCAAGATCTTCCGATGTGTTCTCCAAACGGCGGTTGGTGGAGACCCTTCTTGATACACGAACCTCCTCGATATGCAACACCAAGAAAAACTTGTAGTTTTTCTTCTTCTAAAACCCAAGACAATAAAACTAATTTTTTCAATCTTTTTAATGATGATGGCCGAAAATTCTTAGTGTAATTTATAGTTGGAATAACTCTCCTTTTATAGGAGTGTAAATCCTTGGTCTCCAAGTTTTAATTAATTAAATAATTAATTAATTAAACAAAATAAAAAGATATTTTCCTTAATGAATAATTGTGACATATTACTGACCAATAGGAAACCAAATAACATGTCATACAACCAATCACATAACAAGAATATCTTTTATTTTCCATAACACAAGATAATTAATTCTTGTGCTAATTAAGACCATAATGGCGCCACCGCTAGGGTTTAAAAGCCCACACAAAATGTCTTTTATGTGTATTATATTATTTAGCCCAACTAAATAATATTCATGCATATCAATTAATTAGCCCAACCAGTTAATTATCATCAATGAGGCCCAAATAACAAGATTATTAGTCCGAATTATGAAGCCACATCGGGGACCATGGACCTATAATTAACAAAGAGCTCAATAATTAATTATTCATCGAGCGTAATAAGTACATTAATTATTAATTCCGGGATTACGCCACCATAAACCCAAATCGAACTCTACCGATTATAGATGTATACTTATACTCAACCCATGTAGAGTGAATAAGCGTCCATTGATATAATCACTACATACGGATTAACCCTCCATAGACTGTCCATTCTGAGTGGGAAGTCTCCGTGAACCCGACTTAGAATATCTTATCCTTATTTACCATTAACCCCCTGATGATCAATTAGTTCACATATCTGACTAGTGATCAATTAGTCTAATATGAACTCCCGGGATCGATCACTTTCTTAAGGCTAACAAATAAAGGGATCATCTGTCTACTTCCTTCCAGGAAGGAATGGATTCCATGTCTGTGAAAATCAGAACTACTCACTCATCTGGAGATAGTGCCAATGAGAAGTGGCTTGGAACACATATTTAAGTGAACCGTAACTAACACATCAAACACTACCCCGGGACAAGCAGCACCCTGTGATCACCTCAGGATTAAGGTTGATCCATATATGATCATCTAATGATTTAATAAGATTCTCGATTACGGAATTACATCGAAATACTGATTAAATCGGTCCGAAGAACATATGAATGCCATCATATATAAATGCCCCACGTAGGTACCTCTACCGATAGTCCGGATAAGACTATCACACCCTAAGGTGTTTCAGGCCATTATTGGTGTTTTAATCAAGAGACCCTAAACTCTGATTAAGTTCACCACGGACTAACAGTTTAAGTATACCACCACTAACTCAATCCTCACGTGTAATCCATACACTGAGTTAAGTGGTTACATACAGATATACTTAGGGTTTGCAGCAGTGTATTACTTTACAAGCACAAAGCAAGTAATAAGGTGAGGTAAGTTCTGTCATTCATTATTAAAAACAATTACACAAATTGTCTTTCGGGCACTACACCTAACAATAAGCTCGGTGCTCCAATTCAACGGGCAAGTGACAAGACTTGCCAAAAACTAATCTGTAAGGTGAACATCCAATAGGTGTCTTAAAAGCGGCGCAGTATGCCCAAAGTGCATCGTCAAGCTGCACCGACCAATTCTTACGGTTAGTGTCCACCGTTTTTTCAATAATCCGTTTTACCTCTCGGTTTGACACTTCAACCTGCCCACTTGTTTGTGGGTGATAGGTGTGCCGACTTTGTGTTTTACACCATAACTCTCAAGAAGTTTAGTGAATGGTCGGTTGCAAAAGTGTGAGCCACGGTCACTAATGATAGCACAGGGAGTGCCAAATCTAGTGAAAATATTTTTCTTTAAGAATTTCAGCACCACCTTAGAATCATTAGTGGGGAAGGCTTGCGCTTCAACCCATTTAGAAACATAATCAACCATTACTAAAATGAATTTATTACCGAATGAGTGAGGGAATGGGCCAATAAAGTCGATGCCCCAAACATCGAATATCTCACACTCCAAAATAGGCTGGAGGGGCATTTCATACCTCTTGGACACATTTCCCCACTTTTGGCATGCAACACATGCACGTGAAAAACTATGTGCATCTCTGTAAAGTGTAGGCCAATAGAATCCACATTGCAAAACCTTGTATGCCTTCTTCCACCCTCCATGGTGGCCTCCGGTATCTTGACCATGGCATAAAGAAAGTATAATTGATATTTCATTATCGGGAACACATTTCCTTATGATGCCATACGAACACCTCCTAAAAATGTTCGGTTTCTCCCAATAGTAAAATTTCAAATCGTGAAAGAATTTTTTCTTCTTTTGCCATGTCCAAGTAGGGGGAAGATACTCACATGAAAAATAATGTACAATATTAGCAAACCATGGTGAGCTCTCCATCGGTTTTGAACCGGCATGAATAAGTTGCATTGTTGGGGGAGCATCCACCATCATGAGTTGTTCATCCAGAAAATAGTCATGAATCTCTCTTCGGTTCCCTTCTTCTTCAATGAAATCCAACCGGCTTAAGTGATCCGCCACGACGTTCTCACTACCCTTTATGTCTTTAATCTCAATATCGAATTCTTGGAGTAGGAGAATCCATCGGAGCAACCTTGGTTTAGCATCTTTCTTGTTCAATAAATACTTCAAGGCTGCATGGTCAGTATAGACAATGACCTTGGAACCAACAAGATAAGATCTAAACTTGTCGAGGGCGAATACTTGAGCGGAGTTCAATGTATGAGAAGCATTATAAATGGCCTTAAGTACCTTGCCATGGCGTTGTCCAAGCACGGCCCCAACTGCTAAATCGCTTGCATCACACATTAACTCAAAAGGTAGATTCCAATCCGGTGCTACCAGAACGGGTGCGCTAATTAGTTTCTCTTTAAAGTTTCAAAAGCCTCTAAGCACTTTTCATCAAAAACAAATGGCACTTCCTTCTCAAGGAGATGACTGAGAGGTTTGGCAATACAGGAAAAATCAGCAATGAATCTCTTATAGAAACCATCATACCCAAGAAATCCTCTCAAAGTCCTCAAATTAACCGGTAGGGCAACTTCTCAATCACTTCAATCTTTGCTTTGCCCATCTCATTACCCTTCTCAGAAATTCTATGGCCTAATACAATACCCTCTGATACCATTAGATGACACTTCTCCCAATTGAGCACTAAATTCATGTCTTCACATCGCTGTAACACACGCTTCAAATGAGAGAGACATTCCTCAAAAGAATCCCCAAAAACACTGAAATCATCCATGAAGATTTCCAAAAATCTGTCTACCTTGTCAGAAAAGATAGCAGTCATACACCTCTGAAATGTAGCCGGAGCGTTGCATAAGCCAAACGGCATTCTTTTGTAAGCAAATGTTCCCTATGGACAAGTGAAAGTCGTTTTGTCTCTGTCTCCTGCAGCAATGAATATCTGTAGATAACCCGAATAACCATCAAGAAAGCAATAGAATTTATGCCCACACAACCGCTCCAACATCTGGACAATATACGGAAGTGGATAATGATCTTTCTTGGTATGGTCATTGAGTCGTCGAAAATCAATACACATGCGGTAACCTGTGACTTCCCTCATCGGGATCCATTCATGTTTGTCATTTTCTTTCACAGTGAATCCATCCTTCTTGGGCACAACTTGAGTAGGGCTAACCCACTCACTATCGGATATTGGAAAAATAATACCCATCTCCAATAACTTGATGACCTATTTCTTGACAACCTCTTGCATATTGGGATTCAAACGATGTTGTGGTTGAGCACATGGCTTGGCATCTTCATTGAGGATAATCTTGTGAACACAAATCTCAGGACTAATTCCCCGGATATCAGCTACAATCCATCCAAATGCTCTCTTATATTTCCTAAGCATCCTCAACAACAAGTCTTCCTGCATATCGGTTAGTGACGAAGAAATAATAACAGGAAGGAGATTATCACTTTCAATAAAAGCATATTTCAAGTTATGAGGTAGAGTTTTCAACTCAAGATTCTTTGGTGGCTCATCCACTGAAGGTTTCAATAGTGGGCCATCATGTTCCAATTCCAGATATCGATGCCATGGTTGTCTGTTGAAGGTACGACCGGCATCCAAATAAGAGATCACTGCCTGCATCTCCTCATCATCACTTTCACTGTCAAAGACGGACAAGGCCAAGCATTCATCAAGCTTGTCTTCGTAGACCTGCAAGTTAGTATCCTCCATACAAGCAAAAGATAATGCATCTACAAAAGAACATGACTTTCGTGAATTGTACGGATGCTTCATGGCTTTGAAAATATTAAATGTGACCTCATCCTCATTAACTCTTAAGATTAATTCTCCACGTTTAACATCGATCATAGTTCTTCCCGTGGCTAGGAATGGACGACCAAGAATAAGGTGCGTTGAATACCCTTCTTCCATATCCATAACCACAAAAACAACTGGGAAGTAGAACTTATCAACCTTCACTAACACGTCTTCCATGACTCCCTTATGGCATTTTATAGACCTATGTGCTAATTGTAGAGTCATCTCAGTGTTCTTTAACTTTCCTATGCCAAGTTTGATAAAGTCCTCATAAGACATAAGGTTAATGCTAGGGCCCAGGTCATAAAGTACCCTCTTAAACAGAAAGCCCCCAATTTCGCACGGGATGGTAAAACTCTCAGGGTCTTTAAGCTTAGGTGGAAGCTTATGCTGCAACACGGCAAGTATTCCTCATTGAGACAAATGTTCTCATATTCCTCTAACCGCTTCTTGTTAGTAAGAATGTCTTTCAAGAACTTACCATAAACAGGCATGCTAGTGTGTGCTTCTATGACGGGAATACTAACATTTAAATGTCGAAATGTGTCAAGGAAGCGAGCATACTTCTTATCTAACTTTTTCTTCCTAACTTCTTCCCTAGGAGGGTAAGGCAATGACTCAGGATCAATACTTTTAGGAGTAGAGTTCATACCTTCCTTACCTTTTCTGCTTGATGAATTATTGGATGCTTTCCTTAAAGTTTGAGTTGCCGGTGGTCACCATTCATTCTCGGTATGTACCAACTTTTCCTTGCCTTTCTTAGAATTTGTCTGCTGGGTATTGGCGCGCGCCGAAACATCTTTGGCTTGCGTCAAACCTTCATTGGGATCTTCTTTGGCGTACGTCGGTGCATCATTGACGCATGCTGTTTTCTCTTCAAAACTCTCTGAATGTCTACAGTGACTATTGGCGGGTGCCAAATCTGCCTTGGCTGGCGTCAAAGAGACATGTTCCTTAAAAAGAGTCCTCAAATCGCTTGTTCTCGGATTCTTCAAAATCCTCGGGACTTTCACCCAATCCTCATCCTCTTTCTCTATATTGACATAACCGTCTTTCTGCAAAAAACTCATCAACAATCTCCTCCTCATCTTCACTTAATTCCTTCTCTTCATCGGTTTTGTGCAAATCATTTCAACCTCGTTTCCCACTTGATTCTCATAAAATTCCCGATTTCCACAAACTCTTCCACTTCGGGTTATGATAGCATTCACTCCCCTCGGGTTTCTTTCTGTGTTACTTGGTAGTCCACCCGGTGGTCTACTAGCATTCCTCTCGCCTTCTCTACTCAAGTGCTCTTCCATGTTACGCACGGATGCTTCTATGTTTTCATTCTCATGTCATGACCACTCATAGATGTTCTCAAAGTACCAACATCCTTGGTCACTGTGCCTATAGAAGACATCATCATTTTCATATTCGCAGCTTGAGTTGAGACAACACCCATAAGATTTTCCATCATCTTCTCCCATCTCTCTTCTTTTTCCGTAGATGAGCTTGAAGTTTGAGTGATAGGGATGTTTTACGTGGGCATTGTTGATAAGAATGTGTAGGTGGTTACGGTGGTTGGTATGAAGTATGGCCTTGGAAATTTTGGGTTGGAATGTTGGTGTTGAAGGAAGTCTTTTGTTGAGAGACGAAAGATGACGCTTGCTTGTTTGGGTTTGAAGACCAACGTTGAGTAGGAAAATCTCTTTGCAAATTATTATATGCATTGGAGTAGGCATTGTTTGGTTCTCGGTGTTGTTGCATATATCTCACTTCTTCATTAGAATAATCACCGGATTCATTCATCTCTAATTGTGCATAGTCCTCAATTTTCATTTCCCCACTACTCATGTCATTGGATGTATTGCCTTCCAAACTCTTACTTCCCTTTATTTCATCAACTTTCTTGCTAAGATAGGCTAATTGGGCTAACACCTTGGTTTGAGCGGTGGCTTCTCCCATAAAAGAAACTCTTCTTGTGCTTGAACCGGTTTCCCACATGCGGTTGTTCTGTGCAATATTCTCAATAGCATCATACACATCTTGTGCCGTACTCATCATCAACGAACCATTGCATGCTTGATCAACATCGGCCCGTGACTCCTTTCTAAGTTTCCGACAAAAGAATTGAATTTGCATGTCCAAAGGATAACCATGACCGGAACACGCTCTCAACAACCTTTTAAATCATTCTCACGCAACTTCAAGTGATTCATGTTCACCTTGCTTAACACTAGCAATCTCAACTTTCAATTCCAAATTCCGGCCCGAAGTGAAGTATTGTTTCGAGAATGCATTCTAGATTTCCTCCCAACTTGTTAAGGAATGGCGAGGAAGTGACATAAACCAATCCTCAGCTTTCCCATCCAAGGAGAAAGGAAACATAGACATTCTCATCAACTCTCTATTAGCACCTTGACTCTTGGCCGTATTACACAAGTCCTCAAAATTGTAAAGATGGTGATGTGGATCTTCGTCATCGTGCCCATGAAATTGAGCTCTTGTTCCAACCAATCCAAAAATATGAGCTTTAACCTCAAAATTAGCTACTCCCGCATTTGGTAAACGAATTGGATTGTTGGTTTCATTTATTCTCATGGCTGGATCACAAATTGGCCTTGGGTTTGGGGGGTTGTTATTGTTGTTCCGGTTATTTTGGTTCCGGTTGTGGTTGGGGTTTTATTGTTTATTGTTTGGCGGTGGTGGATCGTTGTTTGGTGGATTAAGGATGTGTAGGTTTGGGTCTTGTTCATGGTTTTGGGCATCCCATGCCCTTGATCCACTTGTGCATTTGCTATGCCTCCGTCCATTTCTATTCCTTGGGTAGATGATCATTGGGAGGAGTCTCCACTAAGTTCCAAACCACGACGAGCTTGACCATCTTTATTCACAGCTACTCGTTCCCTAATATACGTGTTGATACCCGGAATGAGAAGAGTAAGCGGTGCCTTACCACGTCGAGTCTTGGTCATCCACTACAAGATAGAAACAACAAAAACACAGTAAAATAACACTTGGTGACTCACCAAGGGGCAAGCACCAAAGAAATAAAACATAATTGAGACTAGAAAAGTCTGACCTATTCTTGAAAATTTTAAAACTAGTACAAGTATCAACCGTTATTCAAGTGAAAGAGTCCCCGGCAACGGCGCCAAAAAGCGTGATGGCCAAATCCTAGGTGTCCAATCTAACCGGAAGTGTACCGGGTCGACTATAGTCTAGTACGGTGGGTCAAGGTCGAATCCACTGGGAATTTACTTGTGAGGTCAACCACTGAATAGTTTATATTAATTCGATCTAGGTCACAATTTGCAAGATAGTAATAGCATGCATAAATAAAGTCTATTATGAAAACAAATGTGATAAAATGATAAAAGAAACTAACCAAGACAACGTGTAACCCAGCCATTCTCTTGTAGTATCATGGGAATGATTTCCTACCTTCCTTCCATTGGTGTTTGAAAGTGTGAAACGGTGCATTCCTAAGCAAGTAGTTTCCCCTCATACGAGTGTAAGAAACTACTCTCTACCTCCTCCTTGGTTTAGGGGTCCTAAACCTAATGAATTGGTATGCTAAGCACATAAATTCAATGACAATGTCAACTATCCCCGGATAAGAATCGAATGCCAGAAGGGTCGATTTTACCTTCCGGTTTTCCTACCCTCTTCCCACGACTAACATCTCCTTTCGGTCTCCGTCAAACGTGTAGATGATAACACTAGGAAATTACTCCAATGCAAGCAATCAATACAACACAAGTAGGAAAAGCTTCACAACAATCAAAACTAACAACACAAACAATCATTCCCAATCAACATAAGAGGATAAACTAGAGTTCCAACATAATCTTGGCTAGATAAGTCTAGCCACTCATGTCTACAAATATTAACATCTCAAAATTAATATTCATAACAATAAGAACAATTTAATGAAAATAAAGATTAAGGATTACCAAACCAAAGAGTACAATTTCGAGTTGGTGTTCTTCATCCAACTTCCAAGAGCTTCAATGAACTAACATTAGTGTGTTGAAATCCAATCAAGTAATAGAGTTAAACTAGAATCCTTAGCCTTTACAATCAAGTTCAATAGCTAATTTCTACTAAAATTCAGCTATAAGAGCACAAAGTGGGGGGTATGCCTTCAAGAGGAAAAAGTTGAGGAAGATGATGTGTATATGTTATTTTGTGTGAATGGAAGAATAAAAGAGATCAATCCTTGCTGACTCTGCAAATTTGGCACAGGTTAAAGGTAACTGGTGCGCGTCATGTGCAAATGTGGTATTGGCGCAAGTCACTGATGTTTGGCGCGCTTCAAGTCCAATATGTAGTAGTTGGCTGAATGACATTCGTATTAAATGCTCAGCAGAGTGTGTAGCTTCACTTGGCGCGGGTCAAAGTCACATAGCGCACACCATTTGTATTTTAAATCACTATGATCAAATTTACTCTTCACTTGGCATGGATCGAACCCTCTAACGTGTGTCAACGATCCTCGTGGGTTGAAATCCTTGCCTCAATCAGCAAAAAACATCACTCAATAATCCAAGGGCACCAACAGACCAAAAATCCACACTCCCCACCATGATATCTGTGCTGCAAAATAGACACAAAGATACCACGCGTAAATCTGATAACAAAATCGGCTAAAAACTAATATAATATAAGTAAAAGCATGGTTTTTCTAAAAGTTTATGTATATACAAAAATGGTTCAAATCATCATAAAATTGCTCAAGTTGATGTCAAAATATCACTAATTGCATTAGAAAAAAGGGGTGAATCATCGGGAATTGTATCATCAGGTTGACCTACATCAGACCCCAAAGGTGAGTCCCAACAAATGCATTAGCCAGTTCAAACATCAAATCCATCCCATTGTCCAGCACAATCGTATGATGATGCCTGAAAAATTCTTCATCGTCTGGGACTTCTGGAAGGCCATAGTAGCGGTTGATCCACCCCGCATCCAAACTGATGGAAACACCTCGCAGTCTTCGCGGTGTGATTGCAGTTCTCTCCCAAGTTTTCCCACTCTGAAGAATTGCATAGTACTCACGAACGATAGACTGATTCATACTCACCTTTCCATCAGGGGTGTTTGCGAAACCAGACCACCCAATTTTGAGTAATTTGTCTCTCAAGCATGTAGGCAGATCCCACAATAACCTTCTCTCTGCAACTACAGCTCTAATAATCCAGTTTGTCTCGAAATAATGTCTATCAGCTTTATCAGGGAACCTAGTTAAGAGTGTCTGCTCGTCATAGGACGCATCTTTCCTGCCCTCGTTATCAAACACAGGGGTATGCGGTTCCACGTAAAGAGGGAATATATAATCCGAGTTAGGAATTTTGATGGAAGCAAATAAACAAATGTATTTGTAAGGAGATTTTGAGTGAACAATTTGTTTGTTCTTGCATGAATATTAAGGATGTCTCATTGTACATATAAGGAGAATGGGGCGGGACTGAATATGTACAGTGTGAAGTCAATTCACCAGTCATGTCATGCATGGGGTTTAGGGCTTTTACGTCAATAGTATTGTTGTCAAATCACCTCTTACGCCGATAATATTGTCGTCAAATCACCTCTTACGATGATAATATTCACGTGAACTGAGATTCCCTGCCTTGTGTGGTCGCTATCGGTGGGTCCCACACGTCAAGTGGTGGTGAGTTCTGACGTAGGCAGGACACATGGGTACAATGACAAGTCTTGTCATCAGTCGTGCATGGGGTTTAGGGATTTTACGACGATACTATTGCCGTCAAATTAAGGCTTTTACGTCGATAATATTGTCGTCAAATCACCTCTTACGACGATAATTTTGACGTGAACTGAGATTCCCTGCCTTGTGTGGTCGCTATCGGGGGTCCCACACATCAAGTGGTGGTGAGTTATGACCGTGGCGGCAAGACATACGGGTACAAAGTGACAAGTCTTGTCATCAGTCGTGCATGGGGTTTTGGGATTTTACGACCATAATATTGTCATCAAATTAGGGCTTTTACGCCGATAATATTGTTGTCAAATCACCTCTTACGACAATAATATTGGCGTGAATCGAGATTCCCGCCTTGTGTGCTTATATAGGTGGGTCCCACACGTCAAGTGGTGGTGAGTTATGACCGTAGCAGGACACACATGGGTACGATGGAAGTCTTTTCATCGATCGTGCATTAGGTTTAGGGCTTTTACGTCAATAGTATTATCGTCAAATCATCTTACACCAATAATATTGTCTTCAAATCACCTCTTACGACGATAATATTGACGTGAACTAAACTTCCCTGTCTTGTGTGGTCGCTATCGGTGGGTCCTACACGTCAGGTGGTGGTGAGTTATGACTTCCCATTGGCAGGACACATAGGTACAATGTCAAGTCTTGTCATCAGTCGTGCATGGGGTTTAGGGATTTTACGATGATAATGAAGTGTTTCTTCTTCTTTGTCACTTTTACTTGTTCTAAGCTCGCTATGATGTGTTTCACATAAAACCGATATCAATGGAAAATAACTTGCACGGGTAAACATAGACAACTTTTCTAGAATGACAGCATTTTTATTGAATGGAAACATAGACAGATTTGTAAAATCAGACAATTAATATGATAAAGTACATAAATAAACCTAAGGGTGCTCATTAAAGATTATAGGGGAGGTTTCCCAAGCAATGTCATCCGTGTCATACTCTGGTACGTGAAAATCTCTTGCGATAGCCGTGATAAGAAATGGATAATAAATATAACCATCACCATGTTTGCCAAGCGATACATCACGAATCCTACTAACGATGTAACGTCCAAAATCAACTTCATAATGGAACTACGTACACAAGGGTGTACAAATCAAATTTCGGTTCAACAGAGTGTATAGTACCATAGACGCTATTGGCAAACCATTTGATCATAACATGCACCCATTCGGTAGGCATTTGACAGCGAGCAATTAGACGTTGCATTGCATCAACGCTGTAATACCCGTTGAAGAAGTGACTGTATTCTTTGACTACTCATACACCATAGTAGTTATTGATCCATGCCAACTTGCACTTTTGACGGGATCGCTCGTATCATGAGTAGTGAGGCAGTTGAGAGTAGGGGTGTACACGGATACGGATAGTCCGAAAACCGAACCGAACCGGGGTAATTTGGTTCGGTTCGGTTGTAAGGGCTACGATTCAGTTTTCGGTTTTCAAAATGGAAAAACCGAAAATTTTGGTTCGGTTACGGTTAGTGTTGTAAATTATCAGAACCGAACCGAGCCAAAACCGAACCGAAAATCAAATCGTTTATATCCGAACCGAAACCGAACCAAAAACCAAATAGGAAAAGACAAACCGTTTATAACCATATAGTGAATCAAATTGTTGTATTTGTATAATTTGGATGAAATTTGGTTATTTCGGTTTGGTTTTTCGGTTAATCAACCGGTTATTTCGGTTCGGTTCGGTTTTCTTTTACAATCGGTTCGGATTTTCAATTAAACAAAAATTTCAGTTAACCGACCGAACCGAGCCGGTTATTTTGGTTCGGTTCAGTTCGGTTTTCTTTTGCAAATGGTTTGGTTTCGGTTCGGATTTTCAATTAACCAAAAATTTCGGTTTGGTTTCGGTTACGGCCATTAACCGATCCGAACCGAACCGTGTACACCCCTAGTTGAGAGGTCACATCGTGGCCTTGGATAAGAGGTAACCGCCTCAATAAATCCCCCTATAGTTACTTGAGTATCGGTTGGCGCCCAGTATTGATGACAATTTTTCAAAATTTGAATTTTTAAATGACTGCCTGAAACTGAACAATTGGATGCTTTGAGTTGCAGCCGTTAGATTTATTGATTCCTCACCTATATAAAGCCCTCCGCTCTATACTCCAAATACTTTCATCACTTTGATTTCTCGATATATTTCCCCTAGCTCTATAAAAGGAGAGGCTTCTCTGATATTCTCTTTCACTTGCAAATCTTGAATTTTTAGCAGTTAGGATTCCTCTACTTTTTCCTCGATCCTTTTCTTTTCCTTTTATCATGTATTCTTCCACTAATCACGATATTTCTATCTTTGGACATATGGCCTCTGTCACTGCTTGGGCCAACTTTCAGAGGTATTTTCATCTGATGGATGCTCAGCGGGAAAGGCGTTTGAACGGGAAAAGTTGAAGAAGAATGAGGATCTTTGTTCCGTATCCATTATTCTGAGTGAGGGAATTTTATTCGATGTCCCCCGGGGGCAACATATAACATCCGACTGGTGCATGAGTTTTACTCGGTCCTGGCAGAGGTTGCCCTCGACGGAAATGTAAGCTCGGTCACCCTCCGGGGTGTTTCCATCTCCTTTACCCCAGCTCTTTGACCTTCCTATTTTTGATCCCGTAACCCATTATGAAACGGTCTGGGCTCTCAATGATGAACGTAGCATGCGGGCCCGAGTGGCCCGTGCATCTTGCTATATATTCCCCGGTAGATGAGGTCCCCCGACTTTGGGACCTACATGCGAACTGTCTCAAAGTAATCGGGCTTGGAAGTAGTTCATCAACTCCCGCGCTATCTTGACTCAGAATTTTGAAGAAGTTACGGAGGACGAAGCTGTTGGAAAGGTGTCCTAAACCCAATCGGGTTGGACCGGATCCGACCGGGTCGGGTCGTTCTGATCTATTTAGTTCATGTAATAACTTTATTATGATTAATAAAAGCACTTATGTTATTATATATTGTTTGTCTTCATATTATTTGTTGTATATATATAGTAACGTCCCTAGTATCAATCATGATGAGAGAAACCATGATAGTGATTATGGTTGATGAGATCTCTAATCACTATAACAAGGTTGGTACTTAAATGTCTCTAGTCTTACATATTATCAAATGGGACATTGATAGTATAATCGGACTAGCACGTATTGGATGTCTTCTATCTTTTAGAAGGTAGGGATAGATCTCGTCTATCGAAGTGTATAGACACTTGGGTATGCGTGGACGTGTATTAGAGAATGCGACGTTAGATCGACCCACTTACATTAAGTGTCACACTATGTGGCGGTTGTGTAATTATCCTTTTTGACCGAGTCTTCATGGCATCACGGTGTGGATTGTCATGCTTTGACACTATTGAGATTTCTCCTAATCACGGGCGATCATGCGGTAGTGATTGGGTATGATATTGAAGCATCGCGGAGTATACATGATTGGTCGTCCGGGAATCGCGATCCTATGATTGGGATCGAATATCCGAAATGGCCTTCTTATAAGGAATGTCTAGCTCTCGAGAATCTTTGCAAAGTGGGAGTAAATGTGTTATTCCGAGAGAGCATGATGTCCAGATTATAAGATACGATCGTCAATGTATTGACACTCGAGATACGATCGTATGGATATTGTTACAGCGATAGGATTGTAAGTTACACGGTAACTGCTTCACATGAAAGGTAGTAGTCATTGCTTTTGACTCTTCCGATGATTGGGGGTCACGGTGTGTTGCTAGACGCTATCCCGTGATCGTTAGGTATGAAGGGCATTTTAGTAAAATGCACTTTGTGTCTACGGCCAACATATTCGGAAGCCTATCGGGTCACACACATATGAACATCGAGTCAGATTAAAATGCGGTTATAGTTGATAACCAAATAAGGAAAGTTTATCTCTAGACTATAAAGGTTATAGTGGTGAATTAATATGGTGGTATTTATTTATTATGAATAAATAAAATACAGGATATTAATTATATATAAATTATATTAATTAAAGAATATTCCGGAAGTCAATTAGTTGACTAATGGGGCGCCACTTTTGTGTGTATAGGATACACTTGGATTGTGCACTTTAATTAATAAATATTGCCAAAATATTAATATAGGATATTAATTGATTTTGCAAAAATAGATTTATGGTAATAAGATAATTATAATCAATATATGATATTGACAAAATAAATTATAATTAAAGAGATAAATCAATCTAATTGATTTTCCTTATTTTATTAGAAAAATGTTTTCTTCTCCTCCACACTTGATATGGGGCGCCACCTCCTCTATAAAAAGGAAGTGGGTGTCAAGCTCTTTTGTACATCACAATTGCAAGAGTTCATAATTCTTGTGTAAAATAGAGAGCTCTCCATAGTGAGTTTGTGAGGGAAGAAAAGGTCCGGTCTAGCAGCCGGAGTTTTTCGATAGCAATCCAAGGAGGATTCGGCGAGGGTTCGTGTGGATTAGCGATAGAGGCCGGACGCGTGGGACGGCTTTGCGCGATTGAACTACTCTCCGTTGGCGGTCAAAGCGACGATCTTGTAGATCATCTAAGGTATAACCGTCAAACTACTTAACGTGTTTATTGCATTAAACGAAGAACGATCTTGAAAAGGAAATCAAATTTTAAATTCATTGCGTTAAACTAGTGATTTCCTAACAGTGGTATCAGAGACAGACTTCGAGCTTAAGCAATAAGCATAATTTAAATGGAAAATTAGGGATAAGGACACAATCAAAAATATTTTTAAGTAACAAGACAGCTACATATTTTTTATAGGGAGAAGGACAACTGCATAATTTTTATAGCGAGAAGGACAAACAAGTGAATCCCGAAAATCGGTGAATCTCCCGGTGAATCCCAAAATCGGTGAATTTTGATGATGAATCGAAAATCGGTGAATTTCGACAATGAATTTTGAAAATTAGTGAATTTCATGAGTGAATTTCGGCAGTGAATTTAAATGTTGAATTTCGAACACAAGTGAATTTCGACAGTGAATAAATATTTTTGTCCTTTATGCAAAAGTTTCAAAAGACTGTCCTTTTACTTAATTGATGAAATATTTTTGTCCTTCTCCCTCATTCCCCCTAATTTAAATGCGTAGTATTTAATCGATAGATGCAAGATTTAAATCACGAAACATTAAAACAAAAAAAAAAAAAAGGGTTCATGGGGTCGGCCGATTGGGCGGCGCCTCCTCTCTCAAGGGCGGCGGGCGGCGCGGCGGTAACCCTAGGGTTGCCGTCCGTCGGCTCTCCTCTTCCAATGGGGGAGATTAACCCTTTTCGTTTTGTGATATTATATTGTGCATAGATATCTCGTTTGTTTAGTTGTGTCATATGGCCAACCAATGGTTCAAATAGTTTGGACCATTGGGAAACCATATGGCATATTGGCCTTTCCAAATTTTGATTTGGAATAGGCTCAAGCCCTTTTCAAATATTTGATTTGGAATAGGCTAGTTTCAGCCACTTCCAAAATTTTGATTTTGGAAAGTGGCCTGAGCCTAAACCAAAACTATTTGGCCTTTCCAAATATTTGATTTGGAATAAAGCTCAGCCCTTTCCAAATATTTGATTTGGAATAGCTTAGTTTGAGCCACTTCCAAAATTTTGATTTTGGAAAGTGGCTGTGCCTAGACTAAAATAATTTGGCCTTTCCAAATATTTGATTTGGAATAGGCTCAGCCCTTCCAAATATTTGATTTGGAATAGGCTTAGCTTATGCCACTTCCAAAATTTTGATTTTGGAAAGTGGTGACTGCCTAAGCTAAATTTAGTTTTGGAAAGGAAACAAATAGGAGACTTTATAATTTTAATTTTATTTTGAATAGTTCAAATTTAATTAAAATTGAAATCGATTTAAATTAAATGTTAATTTTAATTTTAGGTTAAGTCATATAATTAATTAAAAGTTATTTAATTATTTGACGTGATAAAATAAAAGACGCATGAGTAGTAGTAGTTAAAATTAGAATTTAATCTTTTCATAAGATAAAATTGTATGGATTAGATGTGTAGATATAATGTGATTATATGGACCCCGATTGATCATGGACTCAACCAATAGGATAGATGAGAATGTTTTCTTTATGTTGGTTTTGAAAAATTGTCCTAGGCCGTTATGAAGAACGTGACCTAGTTTACTTTTGCATTTATCCCATTCCTCGAGCCTCGTGTGCGGCGGGTGTAATTATTTATTATGTAACAAGAATGGAGCAAGAAGTTGAAGACCAAGGAGAAATAAAGAACCCATTGGCGTCAAACAATAAAGATCCTATTGGCGGTTGCAGATACCCTTAGTTTGTGACCAGCTGGTTTTCATCGGTTTGTATTGAAACCGCACTAGGAAAAGTCCATGATCATACCGGTTATTTTATGCGCGGAATATTGTGTATGTATTACTTTATATGATATCGTAGTAATATGCATATAGTAGATGAGACCATAATTGAACCAAATTAATTAAGTGAATTAATTTAAAATTATTCCCACATCAAAAATCAAGTCGGAATTGCCTCCCCATATTATAACGACGGTGAAGAGCCCTTGTTCGGACCCAACTCACCAGCCAAAGCGGGGGTTGACCTACCTCGGGTATATCGTCGTTATCGAGATATGATCGAAAGAGATCTCATGAATATTGGGGTTAAGACTCGACTAAGAATTCTCTCGCCACCAAACCAAAGCGGGTCGTTTGGATTTTTAGAGGCAAGGGTTTAGCTATTTTCATAAGATGAAATATTGTCAAAGAGTTGGTGGTCAAACAACAAGAATCGTATAAGATACGATCGACAAATCGTTGTCCACCTGTTTAATTATTTTCGGCCCATCAGCCAAAGTTGGGGGTCGGAGTAGTTCGATGGGATCTTGCCCACTAAAGGAACTATTTTTTTTTTTGAAAGCCAATAGGGAATATTTGGCTAGTGGGAGTAAAAACCTTATAAACTTATTAAGTGCAAATTTAGTTTTTTTTATACATGAGCTTTACTTATTCTATCTTTATTTATTGTTGTAGAAAATGTCAAACAAATTGAACCTTCGTTTTATCATCGAAAACAAGCTTGACGAGACAAATTTTTCTCGATTGGGAAAGAAACCTCAAAATCGTTTTGAGGCACGAGAAGAATGGCTATGTCTTGGGCGAGGCCCTACCGGAAAAGCCAGCGAGGGTTCGGGCCGCAGATGTTGTCGAAGTACAACAAGCTAATCGCTCGACGATCGATGCTACATGTATCATGCTTGCTTCTATGACACTCGAATCGCTGAAACAGACATGAGTCTATGGACGCCACTCTATCATGGTCCACCTGAAGGAACTTTATGCTTCTCGTCTCGCTCGATCGAGAGTACGAGGTCTCGAAGGCCCCATTTAGTTGTAAGATGGCATCCGGGATCTTTGTGTGGGGGTCACACGTGCTTAAAATGATCGGGTACATAGAGAGGCTTGGGAAGTGGGCCACAAATTGGAACGAGAATTGAGTATTGACTTGATTCTCGCAATCTCTACCGATTCATTCTCGCAGTTCGTGATGAACTATCACATGAACAAGATAGATTGCTCCCTTGCGGAGTTATTGAACATGTTAAAGACTGCTGAGGGCACTGTGGGGAAGGGAAAGCAAGTGTTGCTGGTCACTTCGAGCAAGGGCAAGGCAAAAGCCCAAAAGAAGTCCAAGAAGGCGAAGGCTACACCTAAGCCAACACCTAAGATAGCGAAAGACAAATCCAAGGATGCTTGCTTCCATTGCGGTGAGACCGGACATTGGAGGAGAAACTGCAAAGGCTTCTTGAGTACCAAGAAGAAGCATTCTGATGCTTCGACTTCAGGTATATTTATGATTGAGATCAATATTGCTTCTTCTAAGTCTAACCACTGGGTATTAGATACTGGTTGTGGTTCTCATATTTGTACGAATATGCAGGCACTAAGAAGAACTAGAGATCTGAGGAAAGGAGAGGTGGACCTACACGCGTTGGAAATGGAGCAAGTGTTCTTTTCTACCGGGCCGTATGAGTTTATTTTCTTTCATTGCCCAAGTGGGCTAGTACTAGAACTTAATAATCGTTATTTTGTTCCCGCCTTACGAAGAGCATTATTTCTATTTCCGCATTAGATGTTGATGGTTTTTCATTTACGTTTGAGAATAAATGTTGTTCTTTTTCACGTGATGGAATCTTTTATGGTACTGGCATACTTAGCAATGGTCTCTACATATTAGATATGAATGTTGACGTACTTAATATAAATAACAAGAAAGCCAAAACAAATGACTTGAATAAATCCTACTTGTGGCATTGTAGACTTGGCCATATAAATAAGAATCGCATTTCCAAGCTCCATAAAGATGGAATGTTGGATCAATTCGATTACGAATCGTTTGACGATCTAAGCTTGTTTACTTGGCAAGATGACAAAGTCACCTTTCAAAGTGGAAAAGGATAAGATCCAATGAATTGCTTGAGCTCATACATACACCGATGTGTGTGGCCCAATGTCAATTCAAGCCAAGGGAGGATACTCTTATTTTATCACTTTCACCGATGACCATTCTCGCTATGGTTATATATACTTAATGAAGTTTAAATCAAGCCTTCAAAAGTTCAAGGAATTTGAAGTGAGGTGGAGAAACAACTAGGTAAAGAAATCAAAACACTTCGATCCGATCGAGGCGGAGAATACCTAGATGGAGAGTTTCAAGATTATTTGAAGGAGAATAGGATTCTACTCGAATGGACTCCTCCCGAACGCCACAGATGAATGGCGTGTTCGAGAGGAGGAACCGCACCTTGTTAGACATGGTGCGATCCATGATGAGCTACGCAGTTCTTCCAAAATCGTTTTGGGGTATGCTCTAGAAACCGCATCCTATACACTCGAACCGAGTTCCATCAAAGACGGTTGACTCTACGCCATACGAGGTATGGACTAAGAGATAACCGAGCCTAGGTCATCTAAAACCTTGGGGTTGTCCGACTTACGTGAAGCGGATGATGCTCGACAAATTAGAGCCTGTGTCCGACAAATGTCTATTTGTGGGATATCCTAGGAAACCAAAGGGTACCAATTTTACCATCCCGAGGAACAAAAGGTGTTTGTTGCGTGGATCGCCACTTTCTAGAGAAAGAGTTTCTTCTGGATAGGGTCAGTGGGAGTAAAATTGATCTTGAAGAAATTCGAGAACCACTTACGGATAGTAGTCAGTTGACGGAAGTAGAGGACTTGCCACACATAGATGTGACACCAGCCTCTACCGTGGACACACTAGCACCTCGAAGATCCACGAGGAACGCCGTGAACCCGAAAGGTACACTGGCGTGAATCTCATGGAAGATGAGGACCCTAGAACTTATGAGGAAGTGCTATTGAGGCATGACAAAGAGAAATGGCTAGAAGCCATGAATTCTGAAATGGAATCCATGAAAGACAACCAAGTTTGGAACTTAGTTGATCCGCTTTGAGGAATAGTTCCCATAGGGTGCAAATGGGTCTTTAAGAGAAAGACCGACATGGACGGTAACGTGACCACCTACAAGGCTAGGTTGGTGGCAAAAGGTTATAAGCAAAGACAAGGAGTTGACTATGATGAAACCTTCGCCTGTTGCCATGTTAAAATCCATTAGAATTTTGCTCGCTATTGCAAAGATACCATGATTACGAAATCGGCAGATGGATGTGAAAACAAGCTTTCCTTAACGGGAACTCGCCTGAGGAAGTGTATATATGACACAGCCTGAGGTTTCACAACCAATGACGCCAGGATGGTGTGTAAAGCGCAAAGATCCATTTATGGATTAAAGCAAGATTCTCGGAGTTGGAATCTTCGCTTTGATGAGATAATCAAACAGCTTTGATTTCATCAAGAATGAAGATGAGCCCCGTGTTTACAAGAAGGTTAGTGGGAGTGCCATTGTGTTCTTAGTGCTTTATGTGGATGACATATCGCTTCATAGGGAATGATGTGCCTATGTTACAATCAGTCAAATCTTGGTTATCCAAGAACTTCTCAATGAAGGACTTGGGTGAGGCAATTTATATTCGGGAATAAAGATCTATAGAGATAGATCTAAAAGGTTGCTTGGTCCTGTCGCAATCCACCTACATAGACAAGATGTTGAAGAGATTCAGCATGGAGCGATCAAGAAAGGATTGCTGTCCATGTCACATGGGGTCTACTCACAAAGGAATGAGTCCTAAGACAGAGGAGGAAAGGGCACAAATGAGTAAAGTCCCTTATGCTTCGGCAATCGGGTCTATCATGTATGCCATGTTATGCCTGCACAAGACGTCTCGCCTGCACTCTTAGTATGACTAGTAGGTACCACCAATCCAGGTGATGGTCATGGATGGATTGTCAAGAAATATCCTTAAGTACTTGAGACGTACTCAGGATATGTTCCTGGTTTTCGGGAACGATGATTTAGTATTACGAGGTTACACAGATGCCAGTTTCCAAACTGACAAGGACGACTTCAAGTCACAATCTGGATTTGTTTTCACGCTTAACGGCGGAGCAGTGAGCTGGAAGAGTTCCAAGCAAGAGACTATCTGCGGACTCTACAACGGAAGCCGAATACATAGCGACCTCGGAGGCGGCAAAGGAAGCGATTTGGATGAAGAAGTTCATTATCGAACTTGGTGTGGTTCCTCCATTGAAGGTCTAGTGCCTCTGCATCGTGATAATAATGGAGCGATATCTCGATCAAAGGAACCAAGGTCTCACTGAAGTCCAAACATGTGCTATGGCGCTATCACTTGATTTAGAGATAGTAGATAGAGGAGATGTAAAGATAGAGAAAGTCCACACGGATGATAACATAGCCGATCCGTTAACCAAGGCATTGTCTCAAGCTAAGCATGAGAAACATGTTCACTTGCACGGGCTTAGGCATATGGGTGATTGGCTTTAGGCCAAGTGGGAGATTGTTGGAAAGGTGTCCTAAACCCAATCGGGTTGGACCGGATCCGACCGGTCGGGTCGTTCTGCCTATTTAGTTCATGTAATAACTTTATTATGATTAATAAAAGCACTTATGTTATTATATATTGTTTGTCTTCATATTATTTGTTGTATATATATAGTAACGTCCCTAGTATCAAATCATGATAGAGAAACCATGATAGTGATTATGGTTGATGAGATCTCTAATCACTATAACAAGGTTGGTACTTAAATGTCTCTAGTCTTACATATTATCAAATGGGACATTGATAGTATAATCGGACTATCACGTATTGGATGTCTTCTATCTTTTAGAAGGTAGGGATAGATCTCGTCTATCGAAGTGTATAGACACTTGGACTGTACGTGGACGTGTATTAGAGAATGCGTGACGTTAGGATCGACCCACTTACATTAAGTGTCACACTATGTGGCGGTTGTGTAATTATCCTTTGACCGAGTCTTCATGGCATCACGGTGTGGATTGTCATGCTTTGACACTATTGAGATTTCTCCTAATCACGGGCGATCATGCGGTAGTGATTGGGTATGATATTGAAGCATCGCGGAGTATACATGATTGGTCATCCGGGAATCGCGTATCCTATGATTGGGATCGAATATCCGAAATGGCCTTCTTATAAGGAATGTCTAGCTCTCGAGAATCTTTGCAAAGTGGGAGTAAATGTGTTATTCCGAGAGAGCATGATGTCCAGATTATAAGATACGATCGTCAATGTATTGACACTCGAGATACGATCGTATGGATATTGTTACAAATGATAGATTGTAAGTTACACGGTAACTGCTTCACATGAAAGGTAGTAGTCATTGCTTTTGACTCTTCCGATGATTGGGGGTCACGGTGTGTTGCTAGACGCTATCCCGTGATCGTTAGGTATGAAGGGCATTTTAGTAAAATGCACTTTGTGTCTACGGCCAACATATTCGGAAGCCTATCGGGTCACACACATATGAACATCGAGTCGGATTAAAATGCGGTTATAGTTGATAACCAAATAAGGAAAGTTTATCTCTAGACTATAAAGGTTATAGTGGTGAATTAATATGGTGGTATTTATTTATTATGAATAAATAAAATATGTGATATTAATTATATATAAATTATATTAATTAAAGAATATTCTCGAAGTCAATTAGTTGACTAATGGGCGCCACTTTTGTGTGTATAGGATACACTTGGATTGTGCACTTTAATTAATAAATATTGCCAAAATATTAATATAGGATATTAATTGATTTTGCAAAAATAGATTTATGGTAATAAGATAATTATAATCAATATATGATATTGACAAAATAAATTATAATTAAAGAGATAAATCAATCTAATTGATTTTCCTTATTTTATTAGAAAAATGTTTTCTTCTCCTCCACACTTGATATGGGCGCCACCTCTCTATAAAAGGAAGTGGGTGTCAAGCTCTTTTGTACATCACAATTGCAAGAGTTCATAATTCTTGTGTAAAATAGAGAGCTCTCCATAGTGAGTTTGTGAGGAAGAAAAGGTCCGATCTAGCGGCGGAGTTTTTTCCGATAGCAATCCAAGGAGGATTCGGTGAGGGTTCGTGTGGATTAGCGATAGAGGCCGGACGCGTGGACGGCTTGCGCATTGAACTACTCTCCGTTGGCGGTCAAAGCGACGATCTTGTAGATCATCTAAGGTATAACCGTCAAACTACTTAACGTGTTTATTGCATTAAACGAAGAACGATCTAGAAAAGGAAATCAAATTTTAAATTCCGCTGCGTTAAACTAGTGATTTCCTAACAGAAGCCCTTCTTCTTCATGCTATCATTGTGCCAAATGTGAATATTGCTCGGGGGTTTTGATCCATCTGTTAGTAATACCATCCGCAACGGAAGCGATTTAAGGATCTAGATCTATAAAATACACGTAATAAAATTACTAGATCTATATCTACAAGGGGGTTGTAGATCATACCTCTTGGATCTCAAAATCCAAGTTGAAGAACCGCAATAGGAAGATTGCAAGTAGATGTGAAGAGCACCACGATCTTCCGTACGTGTGATCCAAGCAACTCCCGGTGGAAGGAAATCCTCGTCTCGAATCCTTCCGATATGCTACCCGGAAAAATCTCCAAGATTTTCCCCTTAAACCCCTTGGCCGAATTTTATTCCTTCTTCTCTCTAAGAGGAGAAGTCGAATTTTACTGTGTGTATAAGGCTTGGGAGAACTCTCTTTATATAGGAGAGTAAAACTTAGCCTCCAAGGATTTAATAATTAATACAAAATCAATTATAATAATCCCATTAAATAAAAAGATAATCCCATAATATTCTAGAACAAATCTAGAATAATATTTATCTTTATTTCTTACCATAAATATTTATCTAATAAATATTTTGTGTACATGTCTTATTATTTATTGAGAGAATAAATCTCCCAATAATTAATGACACAAAATGTGGCGCCACATTATACCCTAGGTATAAAGGCTTCCACACATTTCACACACTTAAACAAGATTATGAAAAATGTCTTTTTCATATATTTAATTATTTAGCCCAACTAATTTAATAGTCCACTAAACAATTAATTCACATATCGTTTTAATAAAGTCCAACAAGAACTAAATTAATATTATTAGGATTCGACGTCCGAGAATAGCTATGCTATATTAGGAGGCACGTCGGGGACCATGGACTAATAATCATGCTCCGATAAATCAAATAAATAATTATCTTACGAAAGCGAGAATAATTATATTCGATAAATCAATCACAGAATATGCCACCATAATCCCGTGATCGCACTCCTCCGATTATGAGATTATATTTATCTCCTCACGAGAATAATAATAAGCGCCCATTGATATAATCATTACATATGGATTAATCCTCCATAGACTATTCATTCTAAATCGGGAGTTACCGTTAACCCTTTCTAGAACCTCTTATCCTTATTTACCATTAACCCCTAGTGATCAATTAATTCATACAACTCCTTTGGTAGCTAATCGATTGTAATATGAACTCGCGCGATCGATCGCTTCTAGGATTAACAAATAAAGGAATCGTTTATCTACTTCCATAAATGGAAGGAATGGATTCCGTATCTCGTGATAACACGGACTACTCACTCAATCCAAAGACAATGCCAAGATGGGGTAATTCGGACCACGGACTCGGTGTAATCCTTAACCGTCAAGTCAAACTTCATATCGATTCAAGCAGCTTGATCGTGATCACCTCGGGATTAAGATATATCCATAAATATGATCATCCATTGATTCGATAAGACTTCTCGATTACGGAATTATATCGTGAACTCTAATCAAATCGGTCCAAATTTCTATATGATATATCTATCATATATAAATGCCCTACTAGGTTCTCTTAACCGAAAGTCCGGATAAGACAATCACACCTATCGTGTTATGGGCGCATTAATAGCACGTTAAATGAGAGACCCGATACTCTCGATTAACTTCACTACGGGCTAATTGTATTTTAAGTACATCTTCACTAACTCAATCCTCCCGTGTATATACCATACACTGAGTTAAGTGATTACATAAACGATATACTTAGGGTTTTCTGTAGTGTAAATACTATTGTCACATCGATGAATATGAGAATAATAAATATGAATAATAATGTCAATTCATTTATTAAATAAAACAATTACAAAATTGTTTTTCGGGCATCACACCTAACAATCTCCCACTTGCACGAAAGCATGTGATTAATTGTTTTAGAGCACTCCCTATTATTTAAAATACAACAAACTACATCTCCCACTTGCTCTAAAGCAATGGAGACCCATCCGGTATTCTAGTACCCATTAAGCATATCATAACCATTTCGATTCCAAAGTACACTCCGAGTATGCCGTCGTAGGATAGGTCGTGACTCGGGAGCACCTACATCTAAATGTCATGGGTCTTAATGATTAGTCAGTTGTCGGCTCGAGACGATCCGTAGAATCAAACGTTACCGGTCCATCTAATCATGTGGTACCGAGTAAACATCGACCCGAGATCGACTTAACGATCATCCTCAATCGACTTAAAGTCAAAATCGGTGTATCACACATATCCAAGTTCACACATGAATATGTCCGCATATTGTTCCTCGTTCTCTCGAGATACTAAAGGACATACTAAACTTGCTTTGTTAACCGCCGAATCTTAGATTCGATCAAATTTAACGCTCAATAACCTCGACCATCTCTTACTAGAAAGAGAATCTATCCCATTTCTCTTGATCCAAAGATTTGAGAGTCATTCCCTGAGGCATAGGGTAGAACTTCCTCGTTGAATGTTGCATACACAGATGCATCATCTTAACCAATAAGATGGATGGGAAACCGGTGGATCGATTCTAATGAATTCGACCGAGTCAAACTCTTAAGAATGTTGTCCAAATCTCTGTTGCAGAGAATTGTGGCATTGTCGATTTCGACTTTAGATAACACACCCAAGTTGATTCCAACCGGTGCCAGTGTTATCCTTCACAAACACTAATATATATTTATATATTCACTACTGTACTAAAATTGATATCCTGTCTACAAAAGACTTATCAATATTCTGGTCAAATCCACATATTGTAGAAATATATGACTTCCAATGACCGAGAGGTTTGCTTTTTATCCACAAAGGACTTAAGCCTTGTGGTCATCCCGTCATAAGTTCATAAGACAATACCTTACTTTTGAATGAATCTAGACTCCGTTTGTTTGGCAAAAAAGTCTTAGGGAATCACCCCTTTTTCTGCTTTTGAACGAAATCATGCAATACTAAGTGGTAAGAGAGTTCAAGGTCTGATTAACTCTCTACTTCTTTGGGAATTACCCCTAGACCACTCAATCTTTGCTCTGAAAGATAAACTTTCCTATTCATTCTACTATTTTCCGTGTAGATCCAATTACTCCCACTGGGCCTGAGACACACAGGTGGTTCTACAAGAGTATGAACAGCTCTGGAGTACCAAACTCCATTCACAGGGTTATGGCTTGTAAACCAACCTCTATTATCAGAATCCTATACTGCTCACAAAAGAGCCATAAGTCATCAATTGATCCTCATACTACAAAGTCCGCAGAACCCGTAATGGGTAATGGATAAACCATACTCCCACTACATTCTGGGTGGATCGAAATTCTGATATAGTTTAGTAGTATTTAGTGTTTTCACCAACAACCGATGTTGGATGTGGTATGATTTTAATCAGTTAGTAACTACCTTGAGTAAACGTACTTCAAGGTTCAAGGTTTTGCTGTTCATGGATTCTATCAGAAAGGATGCAACATTATAACTGTCCCTTCCCGATTTCAAGAATCCTATATCTAACCTTTATACTCAATAGTTTAAAAGATATAGCACGAATGGTCATTGACCGAACGTATGCACGAAATTCCCAGTCTTACCTTCAAGCACCGTGTGCTAAATGCTTATATTTGCGGAAGTGGGGTGAACTGAATCCACACCTTATCCGTAAATTCCAAAGCATATTCTAGGTAGACTTCTCGGTCTTACACTTCAATGTAAACCGTTATTTCGCTTCCAATATCTTTATTGAGTTAAGCAGTGTATTGTAGCACATCTAAAAACTATATAAGGCAATTTAACGGTTTCTCACTTAGTGAGAACATGTCACAATGAGGCAGGCTGAGCATAAGTCCCGAGGACTATGAATGGCCTATTCCGATTATAGAATACTCTATCTCTATTGAAAACAGAGAAACCTCAAAATATTTTGGATAAACTTACCGGAGTATTTGAATAGTTATCAGACAAGAAGTCACTACTCGGAAGCTCCTACTAGCTTGTATCTTTCATCGGACTCGAAGGTCGTCATAAACAAGCTATGTTACTTCTTTATATCCATTATCCTTTCCCAATTGAAAGAAAACTTAGTCATTGAACCTTTGAGACAATCTAACGATCTGGGAGAAAGGAATCACCCTGAGCCAGTCTTCAAGTCTTGTCTTTTAGGGACTATGCACTAACTATGGAATATGAAGAAGCGTTTATCTAAATATAGAAACCAATTGCTTTTAATAGGTCTTAAGATGTGTTTTATATACATATTTCAATGATTTTAAGTGGTTTTGACTTTATCAAACAAAAGTTCGAGTCTTGGATTAAAGATTACAAATGGTATATTCACTTTCTATACGACAAACAAATTATCGAATAGAATGTAAATCCATTCGTTCCAACGAATCTTAAACAGAAAATAATTTTTTTTTTCGCGATATCCAAGGATTGAATCCGAGATTCATTTCCTTATATCACTCCCACTATTCTAGCTAAAATTAACTGCCCGTTGTTTACTCTTTTAATCGTTAAATGCACTGCTACCTTGTTCTTCCAAAGAACTTAACTCGAGAAAATTGCCAAGGATTCATAGGTTGGTGATGCAAAATCACTGTCCTTATCCTATGATTTTCAGTTAATTAATTTTTCGGTTTAGCCTTAAAGTTTACTTAGTTTAGATGACTAACACTTTTAGACATATTCTCTCATTCTTGACTTTCCTTGTATGGAAACAGTCTTGAACCAGCGGTTCGTTTGAGTAGACACTACTCTTGAACCGTGGGGTGTCTATTTCGAGTGTTACTCGTCGGGACTTCTCAGATTTTTTAATATACCAGAAAAAACAACAAATCATAACATTAAAGCTCCCACTAGTTTATCGGTTCCAAATACCGTCTAACGAGCAATGCTTTATTTTTTATGATTTTCCGATTTTTTCAATTAGAAAATCTTTCGTATATAGTTCCAATGTTTCCAGAAAAACAACAAATCATAGAACTCCCACTAGTTCATCGATTCCAAATATCGTCCAACTAGCGACATTTCATGACTTTCCGGTTTTTCAATTAGAACGGTTACATGTGTAGTCAGTTACACTTTTCTAATGTTCTAGAAAAACAACAAATCATAAAGCTCCCACTAGTTCATCGATTCCAAATATCGTCCAACTAGTAATACTTCATGATTTTCCGATTTTTCAATTAGAAAATTACTTGTGTAATTACTACACACTCAAAATTCACTAGAAGAATTTTAAAGTCGAAATCACCTAAGTTTGTCTCCCGTTTGACATTTAGTGACACTAGTGACATACCTATATGTCACTCGATTTTTAAAAGGCTTAAGAGAAAATATCTCTTTCGAAAATTAATTGCATTATTGATTAACTAGTTCAACGTCCTAGTTACTTTCCACTTTTTAACGAAGTCAATACTAGTCAATTATAAAATTTAAGCAATTTAGTAAGGGATATAATGCTGTAAATAAAATGACATATATTAATTCAAGTTTAACACTACTATATTATTTTATTTTAGGAATTGTAAACTAAAAGATAAGTCTACTCTACCATTCCAAGGTTTTAACCTCGCATCTCAGTGCCGCCGTAGGGTAGGTCAAAGAGATGACGGTTAAATCGAGACAATCTCATCAATGAATAACTTGTGAGAATCGAACATCCCACGAGAATCGAACATCCCTTTATTCATTGACTACCTTCCTTTTTTAGCCTAGATATTACCAAAAATATCCTTTATGAGTGTGACCTACTATATCGGATCTCTTAGGTACGCCCGAGTGTGCCGTCGTAGGATAGGTCGGTGACCCGGACGAGTACCTGTAAATCCTATCCTTTCGGAGACCAAGCCATGAATGTTGATAGGGGTGAACACCATCCTTAGGGGACGAAATCAAAGCGCCGCGAGGCGCCACCCTTCTCTCACTTACTTGTATCTATAGTAGAGGCCGTGGGGTTAGCTGTCGCTTCCCGCTCCCACTCAATATTTTAAAAGTGGTGGTGGGTTAACTAACCACGTCTTTTGATGTTAACATAAAAGCACATCAAATCAAGGATTCCGAATGGTGTCGGTAACGTAGGCAAGCAAGCCACCCGCCCTATTCGTTGGAACATATGTGACGGCCGGACGAAATCGGGTCAAGATGAACCCATTGAGATAAGAAGGAATCACCCCTCTGCTCTCCGTTGTGGACTTAGTCTTGCCGGACCCCCGTGCATACATCACACTAGGAGGGTTAAGTCGGTCGAGCCTAGCTCAGTTGACCACCCAACCTATAAGCGAACCGTTTTTATCCAAGATTTATTGTTCTTTTACCATCATTCAATCTCGTAGACACTACGAATCGAAAACGTGATCTCGTTTGGGCTTTAAGGCGGTTCACCGAGAACAAACACCGAAAAGCTTAACGATTTCATAACCCGTCCTCGGATCTTTAATTAGTTACTAAATTAATTAATTACCACGTATTAATTAAATTTCAACTAATTACGCGAGTTTGTATACATGCCTATTTTAATTACCAAAATTAAAATTCTACATGTATGCATGGAGTGGATTTATGATATGATGCATGTCATGGCAATTCGATTTTATATCTATTTTATGATCAAACACATAAAAATAAATTATGAAAAATTTAAACACCGAGATGGATTGTTGGTACTTCGACTAACCTATTTTCTAAGGAAAAGTAAGACTAATTCTATGTCTTCAAATCTCGAACTTCGATCTTGATTTTGAAACTTCCGGATCTCGAACATTCTATCTTGACACGAACCACGAACGACGAGAAGAGGAGGCCGTAATATACCAATATATTAAAAAAAATATATCTATATTATCAATTGGTTTATAAAAAAAAACTTTCCATATTTTTTTTCTTTTTCTTCTCTTCACGGCAGAATCATCAAAAAAAATTATTTATTTATTTTTTATTAATGCGGCAGCATCAGGTCAAATCCTTAAAAAATTAATTAATTTTTTTTTTTTTTTAAGTTACTGCATGCCTTTCGGCCATGCACAATTTAGGTAAAAAAAATAATAGATTGCCGTGAACAAAAATTGCCGCATGGAAAAAATTGCTGTGACCAAAAAAATAAAATAAAACAATCGGCCTCCTCCCGTTTTTACCTTCTTGATGATCTTCAACACCATGATCTTCAACACATTATCTTCGTCGTCTCGAACCCGGATCAAAATTACAATAAAAGATGCTACTTTTACATATAAATTTCGAAGATTGACATAAAATAAATACAATTCCTATGCTCAATTGTTACTAAACAAAGGAGCTACAAAATAGATCTAACGAGTAAACAGTACCAACCCCAATCCATCTCTTCAACCAAGACATTCATAACATAAAAAATAGAACAAAAATTTTCGGCCCCTTAAAAAAAAATTTGGGACAAAAAAATCTACATGTTTACCACTCCTAGATCTAATATTTTATACGTATAAATATAGATCACCTTGGCGACTGATACCACTGTTAGTAATACCATCCGCAACGGAAGCGATTTAAGGATCTAGATCTATAAAATACACGTAATAAAATAACTAGATCTATATCTACAAGGGGGTTGTAGATCATACCTCTTGGATCTCAAAATCCAAGTTGTAGAACCGCAATAGGAAGATTGCAAGTAGATGTGAAGAGCACCACGATCTTCCGTACGTGTGATCCAAGCAACTCCCGGTGGAAGGAAATCATCGTCTCGAATCCTTCCGATATGCTACCCGGAAAAATCTCCAAGATTTTCCCCTTAAACCCCTTGGCCGAATTTTATTCCATCTTCTCTCTAAGAGGAGAAGTCGAATTTTATTGTGTGTATAAGGCTTGGGAGAACTCTCTTTATATAGGAGAGTAAAACTTAGCCTCCAAAGATTTAATAATTAATACAAAATCAATTATAATAATCCCATTAAATAAAAGATAATCCCATAATATTCTAGAACAAATCTAGAATAATATTTATCTTTATTTCTTACCATAAATATTTATCTAATAAATATTTTGTGTACATGTCTTATTATTTATTGAGAGAACAAATCTCCCAATAATTAATGACACAAAATGTGGCGCCACCTTATACCCTGTATAAAGGCTTCCACACATTTCACACACTTTAGGCCAAGATTATGAAAAATGTCTTTTTCATATATTTAATTATTTAGCCCAACTAATTTAATAATCCACTAAACAATTAATTCACATATCGTTTTAATAAAGTCCAACAAGAACTAAATTAATATTATTAGGATTGAAGTCCGAGAATAGCTATGCTATATTAGGAGGCACGTCGGGGACAATGGACTAATAATCGCTGATTCGATAAATCAAATAAATAATTATCTTACGAACAGAATAATTATATTCGATAAATCAATCACAGGAATATGCCACCATAATCCCGTGACTGCACTCCTCCGATTATGAGATTTTATTTATCTCCTCACGAGAATAATAATAAGCGTCCATTGATATAATCATTACATATGAATTAATCCTACATAGACTGTTCATTCTAAATCGGGGAGTTACCGTTAACCCTTTCTAGAACCTCTTATCCTTATTTACCATTAACCCCCTAGTGATCAATTAATTCATACAAGTCACTGGTAGCTAATTAGTGTAATATGAACTCGCGCGATCGATCGAACTCAGGATTAACAAATAAGTGGAATCGTTCATCTACTTCCATAAATGGAAGGAATGGATTCCGTGTCCGTGATAAACACGGACTACTCACTCAATCCAAGACAATGCCAAGATGGGGTAATTCAGACCACAGACTCAGTGTAATCCTTAACCGTCAAGTCAAACTTCATACTGATTCAAGCAGTTGACTGTGATCACCTCAGGATTAAGATATATCCATAAATATGATCATCCATTGATTCGATAAGACTTCTCGATTACGGAATTATATCGTGAACTCTAATCAAATCGGTCCATCCCTATATGATATATCTATCATATATAAATGCCCCACTAGGTTCTCTTAACCGAAAGTCCGGATAAGACAATCACACCTATCGTGTTATGGGCGCATTAATAGCAAGTTAAAGGAGAGACCCGATACTCTCAATTAACTTCACTACGGGCTAATTGTATTTTAAGTACATCTTCACTAACTCAATCCTCCCGTGTATATACCATACACTGAGTTAAGTGATTACATAAACGATATACTTGGGGTTTTCTGTAGTGTAAATACTATTGTCACATCGGTGAATATGAGAATAATAAATATGAATAATAATGTCAATTCATTTATTAAATAAAACAATTACAAAATTGTCTTTCGGGCATCACATCTAACACCATCGTGTGGCTATCATATTTGATACTGCTATAGTCAGCGATGGCGGTGTCCCATTTGGTCTCCGTGTCCTTTTTGGTGGGACAATCTCCAACTTATGTACCAAGACTTCCGGAATGCCGGTCTGCTTGACAGACTTACTTGATTTTGTAATGATCTGTAGTCTGTATATTCTTATCTTGGTGTTTTGAATGAAGTTTATCCTTTGTTTTGTTGCTTTACTTGCTCTTGATTGATTTGATGAGCTTACCGTGACGCGTTTCATATAAAACCGAAATCGACCTTCAAATATTTAGCCGTTGCTTTTGAAGAGGTTACAGAGGATGAAGTTATTCTCCTTCATGCTATCATCGTTTCTCATGTGAACATTGAATGGGGGATTTTGATTCATCGTGAAGCTGATAGGGTTGCTGCGGCTATGGGGGCTAGTCGTCGTATTCCTTTTGGCAGGACGATTTCCAACCTTTGTGTTAGCACTCCGGGGATGCCGATCTGTTCGGTGGATAAGTATGAATTTGTTTGATTTCGTAATGATGCACGGATTGAATGTTTGTCTTGGTGTTTTGAATGAAGTGTTTCTTCTGCTTTGTCTCTTTTACTTGTTCTGAGCTCGCTATGATGTGTTTCACATAAAACAGACATCGACTTACGAACACTTAGCCGTTGTATTATGCTTGGTGTAGATGTATATTTATTAAATGAACCAAAAATCTCTGTATGTGGCCCCATTGTTTTGAGCGGGTCTGACTTGGTCTTCATGGCGTGGTTAAGACAGAATGATTTTTTTGATCTGATGTGACCGGTCGTCTTCCTTGTCATCCAGCTAATAACTTGCTCACTCATATTCGGTCGTGCACGAGGTTTAGGGATTTTACGATGATAATATTGTCGTCAAATAAACTCTTACGACGATAATATGGTCGTCAAATGACCTCTTACGATGATAATCATGTCTTGTGTGGTCGCTATCGAAGGGTCCCACACGTCAAGTGGTGGTGAGTTGTGACCGTAGGAAGGACACATAGGTACAGTGTCATGTCTTGTAATCAGTCGTGCATGGGGTTTAAGGCTTTTACGACGATAATATTGTCGTCAAATGACCTCTTACGACGATAATATTGTCATGAACTGAGATTCCCTATCTTGTGTGGTCGTTATCGGTGGGTCCCACACGTCAAGTGGTGGCGAGCTTTGACCATAGGCATGACACATACATACAGTGTCAAGTCTTGTCATCAGTCGTGCATGGGGTTTAGGGCTTTTACGACGATAATATTGTCGTCAAATGACCTCTTACGACGATAATCGTGTCTTGTGTGGTCGCTATCGGTAGGTCCCACACGTCAAGTGGTGGTGAGTTATGACCGTAGGCAGGACACATAGGTACAGTGTCAAGTCTTGTCATCAGTCGTGCATGGGGTTTAAGGCTTTTATGATGATAATATTGTCATCAAATAACCTCTTACAACGATATATTACCGTCAAATGACCTCTTTCGATGATAATCCTGTCTTGTGTGGTCGCTATCGGTGGGTCCCACAGGTCAAGTGGTGGTTAGTTATGACCGTAGGACACATAGGTATAGTGTCAAGTCTTGTCATCAGTCATGCATGGGGTTTAGGGCTTTTACGACTATAATATTGTCATCAAATGACCTCTTACAATTATCATATTGTCGTGAACTGAGATTTCTTGTCTTGTGTGGTCTCTATCGGTGGGTCTCACACGTCAAGTGGTGGTGATTTATGACTTCCTATAGGAAAAAGTCTATATATTGACCGATCCTTTATGAAATGATTCATCCCTCTCATTTCCCGTCTAGTCTATTCAATGGCTAACCTGCATGCTCCTGTGTTCATTCCCAATGATGAAATGGATTTGTCATTGGACGAACAATCTCTCATAAGCCGGTAATCAGACCGTCCATAAATTATACATCCATAAATCTCATGCATTTATACGTTCCTTCTAACCTAATCAGACCATCCATAAATTACAAGGACGATCATCCTGGTAAAAACCAAATTACTAGGTTCATTCTTTTACTCATATGATGAATTTGTTACAAATGGCTGATCAAATCCAATTCAGAGTCAAATCCAACCCCTTGTTTAAATAAACTCACATATATAAAATGGTCAGACCAAATAGCATGGATGGATCCGTTTTTAGTCAACCTTTCTCTTCCCTCTTCTTGCTGCTGTAGATGACCCACTGGTACAATGACCGATAAGATTAAGAACCTCGTCAATTAGAATGACAGGGAGAGAAACCACTAGTACCAACAACCACTCGTTCAGGCTGAGAGGTACGATTCCAAACACTTGAGCAAGGAAAGGCATGTAAAGAATCATGAAATGCAATCCGAATGATACCGACATTGCCACCGTGAGACACGGGTTAACCCACGAGGCATTGACAAAGAAGCTTCCATCTTGAGATAATGCGTTCAGGGAATTGAACATTTCAATGGACACTAACATGGATAAGGATAGGGTCATGGCCTTGATTTTAAACGTCAGGAAGTAGTCACATGATTTGCATCGAATCTGAATACTTGATTCCCGAATATGAATGGTGAAGCCGTGAAGTTTTTCCATGTGTTGGACTCGCCCCAGTTAGCAAGTTGAGAATAGCTGACGAGACTGTGCCCGTAACTGCCTAGATCGATTCAAAGAAATGAACAGTGTGTGTACAAATGATGAAAATCACCACCGTTGCTAGACCAACATATGATCGAATCACCTGCCATACCCGCAAATTTCATGTAAGCAATCAAAGCCCAGGGTCGGGCCGATTTCCTAGAAGAAGGGACAGGCAACACCATTAATCAGGAGGAGCCACGATGTGAAAATGAGCAATGGACGCTCTATATAGATGAAGCCTCCAGTAAGAAAGGATATGGGGCAGGCCTCCTGCTTGTTAGCCTGAAAGGAGAAGAGTTCCCTTATGCATTGCATTTTAGCTTCCAAGCCACAAACAATGAATCGGAGTACGAAGCCCTGATCGCCAAACTAAGGTTGGCAGTGAGGCTTGGAGCGAAGAACTTGTAGGTGTACAACGACTTCCAACTGATTGTGGACCACGTCAAGGGAGAGTATGAAGCAAAAGAAGAGCCCATGAAAAGATATTTGGCCGTAGGTTCAGATGTTATGTAAAGATTTCGAAAGGATACAGATAGAGCAAATCCCTCGGTCTCAAAATAAACAAGCGAATGCGTTGTCAAAGCTGGCATCCAATTTCAAGTCCAACAAGAAGGTGTTGGTTGAACAACTGCAAGAAAGAAGCTACGAGGAACGAGCCGTGCAACCAATCACGTAGAAGGAAACTTGGATGGACCTTATAGTATCCTACCTGAAAAGAGGAGTCCTTCCCATGGACAGAACTCGGGCTAGAAAGATGAAGTTCCTGACAACTAGGTATACTTTGTTTAACGATGTACTTTACTGAAAGTCCTATATTGCTCATTGGCTCAGATGTGCTACACAGGAACAAAGAGAATATCTCCTTCGTGAAATTCACTTAGGAATATGCGGGAACCGTCCGGAGGCCCGGACCCTAGCTTGGGAATGCCGTCTATTCGGCTATTACTGGCCAACTATGCAACGGGATACACAAGAGTTGGTCCAGAAATGTAGATCATGTCAAATGCACTACAACGTGTCTCATCAAGCATTTAAACCAATGATACCTATTGTGTCCCCATGGCCCTTTGACCAGTGGGGGGTAGATCTTATTGGGCCATTGTACCGAGCACTGGGCAACAACATGTTTCTGGTAGTGGCCGTGGATTATTTCACAAAATGTGTAGAAGCTGAACCCCTAAATACAATTACGGGCAAGGCCATTCAAAATTTTTTGTGGAAAAACATTATTTGCAGGTATGGCATCCCAAAAGAACTTATCTCTGATAATGGGACACGGTTTGAAGAAAGAACGGTCAGAGAATGGTGCTCTGAACTGGGAATCATACAACATTTTACCTCGGTAGGGTACCCCCAGGCCAATGGGAAAGTCGAGCAAACAAATAGATAGATAAAGACAGGATTAAGAAAGAGGCTGGAAAAAGAAGGGGGAAATTGGGTTGAACACATACCCAACATCCTTTGGGCTTATAGAACCACACCGAATTCAGCAACCAAATAAACTCTTTTATCCTAAGGATATGGATGCGAATCTGTTATCCATGCAGAGATCGGAATCCTGTCCCTGAGGTCCGAGCTATACTCTCAGACAGATCAGGAGAGTGAGCTCAGACATGCGAAGGATGATCTAGAAGAGAAGCGAGATATAGCCCTCATTAGGATGGCAAAGTACAAACAGCGACTCTCTCAGTACTATAATTCCAAGGTGAAACACACCTACTTCAAGGTATGCGATTTGGTCTTGCGAAAAAACGAGGTCAGCAGTCAAGGGCCCCAAGGGGAGCTAGACCCGAACTGGGAAAACCCCTATAAGGTGGTAAAAGTGCATTGGAAAGGCACTTATCAACTAGCAGATACTAATGACTGAACTATTCCCAGAAGCTGGAACGCCAATAATTTGTGCAAGTACTATGCCTAAACAGGTTTTGGATTCAGTATTGATATGTTTGAAAAAATTGTACTTGATAAACGAATGATCGAATAAAAGTTATTTTATTTTATTTTATTTTTTATGCGTTGTGCGAATTTATTTATTTTGAGTAGGCATGCCAAGTCTATCCAAAATTGGCGAAGGCAAAATATCAAGTCCGCAGGACGGTCAGGATGAGATCCGCAGGTCGGACTCGGTATAACCATATCCAGTACGCAGGACGGACAGGATGAGATCCGTAGGTCGGACTCGGTGTAATCTTATCAAGTCTGCAGGACGGACAGGCTGAGGTCCGCAGGTCAGACTCAGTGTAATCTTATCAAGTCCGCAGGTGGGATGGGCTGAGATCCGCAGGTCGGACTCAGTGTAATCTTAGCAAGTCCGCAGGACGGACATGCTGAGATCCATAGGTCAGACTCAGTGTAATCTTATCAAGTCTGCGGGACGTACATGCTGAGATCCGCAGGTCGGACTTAGTGTAATCTTATCAAGTCCGCAGGACGGACATGCTGAGATCCGCAGGTCGGACTCAGTGTAATCTTATCAAGTCCGCAGGACGGATAGGCTGAGATCCGCAGGTCGGACTTAGTGTAATCTTATCAAGTCTGTAGGACGAATGAGCTGAGATCCGCAGGTCGGACTTAGAGTAATTTTATTAGGTCTGCATGATAGACAACTCTAGATTTAAAAAACTAAAAAATCCTAAACAGTTAAACGGATGAGCTCAAAGAAAGAGCCAAGACCTAAGCCTACACTAACTGTGCCCTTCAACCTTCAAAAGTTGAAAGCCACACTGGGGGAATAGGTTAGGTCAGGAAAGGTCCAGATCATAAGATCTGAGATCGGAATCCGCATCAAAAGACCTGAGGTCATAAGGTCAGATAGATACACCCAGGTTATGTCAAAACACATACAAAATTACAAAAACAATGCATAAAACAAGCAAGAAATTGCATAAAAATTGCCTTGAATTGGCAATAGGGACAAAAGTTGGTTTTACAATATTTAAGAAAGTTCAAAAAAAAAGACAGCATGGTCCAAGAAGTTCGGGGAGCAGGATCCTGGGTATCACCAGTAGGAGTTGGAGCAGAGAAGAGGCATGAGTATCGGAGGTCGCCTTCACAAGATTAGGACGATACTTCGCGACAACATCTTCTCCTTCTCGGAACTCTTTCAAGCGGCTCACGTACGCCTCTTTGGCCCATTGATTTTACTACTTCCTATTGGCCGGACGTCAATAGAAAGCTCCGGGAAGTGGGTTTTGGCATCATCCACCCCCATGGTGTAGCTATCTTGCACCGCAAGAGCTAACACCAAGTTCAGAGCTTAAAGGAACTCCGGGGAAGCGTTGTAGTCTTTGATGGCTTGGATGGAAGATTCCCTGAGCAGCTCAGGATAAGATTGAGCAGCGATCTCCAGCTCGGCCATTTTGGATTTGAACTTTGTAATGCTCTCTTTCAGCTAGGACTCGTTTTCCTCAAACCCCTTGCGTTCGGCGGCGTGACCAGCCCTAAGTTGCCCCAACTTGGTATCCTGAGCCTTTACCTGATTATTTAGCTCCTTGATCTCCTTATCTTTAGCCTTAATGGTTTGTTTGCTGTCTAAGACCATCTTTTCCAAGTCGGAGATCTTCTCTCTTAACTGACTCACGTGAGAGCCAGATTCTGTTAGGTGAGTGTACAACTCCTGACCCACCAAGGCCCCCTATGAATCGTATAAGTCAGAGGGAGTTTCAAATCGAAAGAAGAACTAGAACGGAGGATCAGAGGCTTACATATTTCATGGCCCTTAGACCAGCAGCAGCTAGCTCCTGCTCGGACATTAGCTGGATCTCTCCTTGCTCATCAGCTGTAGATCCTCTCCTCTTTTCAGAGGAAATCATCAGATCCTAGGTATACTCTACCCGGATTCTTTAACTTGACCTCCCTTCCAGATTGGATTCAAGAATGTGGGCCTCCAGAGCAGCTTTGCCTTTTAAAGTAGCAGCTTCAGAGGGTTCCAGGCTCGGGACCTAACCCAAGATCGGGTCTTGAAGAAGAACATTGTCCTCCACGTTGGCCAGCGCCTGGGAAGAAGCTGGTGTCAGTAAGGCCCCTACGCATCGGGCAGAGAAAGCGCGGGGATGATCTCCAGGCTGGGTCTCCAAGGAAACAGTGGTAACGGCCGATTGCAAAGATCCCTCCTCATCAGTAGCACTTAGTAGATCAGCAAAATCGTCCACTGCAAAAAAGAAGGAAAGTTGTTAAACATGTCAAACACAAGAACTCTTTCACAAAAATAAACATAAGATAAGTATGGAGCCTACAAGCCGCTTGATCCGGAAGAACGTATGGGTCTGGGTCAGGGCCAGCGTCGGCAAGCCGAGCTGCCAGGATCAGTTGCTTAGGATGTTGGCAGTATCCCAGGTATTTTCCCGAGTTACAAAGGGTCTGAGAGCTTAGGGATCGGAAATGTTAGGATACTTATCCTTGGGCTGGTCTTTATGATTCCACCGGCTCAGCCAAGGAGCTCCCTCATGACGTATGAAAAAGAACTGATTCTTTCAACTTGTATGAGGACGGTCCCTCATCCATCAGGGGGGCGTTTCTTTTTGCCTATTCGACGGGAAAAATAATAAAACTAGGGTTATCCTTGACCTTTTTAACCTGGCAAAAGGCTTGGAAGAGCTCTACCGTAAACCTAACCCTCGCTAATCGGCATACTATGGCAAAGCCCACTATACCCTTAATCCTATTAGGAGCTATCTGGGCAGTGCTGAGCTTGTAGTGATCGAGAACGGCCATATACGCCGGGCATAAGGGAAGACGAAGACCCCCGTCAAATTGGTCCTCATACACCGTACAATATCCAGTCGGAGGTTGGGGTGAATAAGGGTTAGTAGTAGTGGGAACTTGAGGGGTATAAAGATCTAGGTCTACCCCATACTTTCTACATAGTTGAAGAACTTCTTTTTGTTTCAGGGCAGATGTAGTTTCGGCCATTACATTATAATAAACACGAGAATAAAAATAGAAAAAAAGGAGAAAATGCGATTAGGTAATGAAAAAGCTTACTTGTAAAAAATCTAAGATTAGATAAAAGAGTCGGGGAAGATCTGATTTCGCTCTGTATGGCGGTCAGTGTTGGACTTATTTTAAGTTTTTGTGATGAGTGCCAGACTAGCTGTTATATAGCAAAGGCAAAAAAAAATTGTATGATCAAATGTATAGGCTTATTAGAGTTTGATCTTTGTATAGGTTTGCTCAAACAATCACTGTAAACAGTCAGCTGACTTTCATCAGCAGACCTATCTAGGTCAGTAAGGTACCTGAGTCCGTAGACTAGTTTAGGAACCTGCTGAAGACTGAAGGTTGAGGGTTCAAACTCATTTATTGAAGGCTAAGGGATCAAACTTAGTATTTAAAGTCAAGGATATGGAATCAGAATTTAGGGAAGTCTGTGATGACTTAAACTGATTGCATATACCTTGTGTACAAGGTCTAAGTTCCATAAGTTAAGTGGTGATTGGAACTTAGTTATGCTCAAATTGGTGTAATCTAACTTCACAATTAAAAGTTAGATATAAGATAGTCAGCTGTAGTGTTTTATAAACACAACAACCTTGGAACAGCTGACTGATGTGTATCTCAGCAGACTTATATACACAGGAACCTGCTGGATATATATTTTGAATTAATCAAAGGTTACATTGGAAGATTACAAGGAAAAGGACATATAACAACTTTTTATTTTGTCAACAAATCAATGGTCAAGATTAAAAAAACGTTGGAAAGAAATAGAGGTTTATCCAATGGATATAAGTCAAAGGGTGGACAGTCTGAAAACTGTCAAAAAGCAAACTGACAAGTGTCAGTACTATGTACATGGACATAATGCTAGTCTTGAAAAGGACAAATCTGAAACGGCTATGTTTGAATTTCAAACATAAGTCACAGGATTCTCACCTATAAATAGAGGACTCTTGATTCAGATACAAGTGATGAACAACAAGACAATTTGCCTGAAAAATCAACAAGTCACTGATCCAGAATGTGTTGATGTTTTGGAAAGGATAAATGATTTAAAGATTTCGACTCGCCTCTCTTGAACACCTGCTGGTAATACTCATCGATGCAACAATCGAGGCGGTTCAAGGATCTGCTTTGAACCCTCATCAAGCAACAATGAGACCTACTGAAGATGATGTTCCTGAGAATCAATCTTACCAAAATCCTCAATGGTTAAGGGATCACCCTGCTGAGCAAGTTATTGGCAATATACAGCAAGGTGTGAGGAATAGAAGACAATTAGAAGCAATGTTTACTTATTTTCTATCTCAAATAGAACCTAAAGTTGTTGAAGAAGCAATATCAGATCCAGATTGGATAATTGCTATGCAAGAAGAATTGAATGAATTTGAAAGAAATCAAGTTTGGACACTAGTGGAAAGGCCTAATCATGCAAACATAATTGGTACAAAAATGGGTATACAGAAACAAATTGGATGAATCTGGTACCATTGTGTGGAATAAGGCCAGACTAGTAGCAAAAGGCTATTCTCAAGCAGAAGGAATATATTTTGATGAGACATATGCCCCTGTTACAATATTGGAAGCTATAAGGTTATTCTTGGCATATGCTGCTTACAAAAACTTCAAAGTATACCAGATGGATGTCAAGAGTGCATTTCTGAATGGCATTCTGGAAGAGGAGGTTTATGTTCAGCAACCTCCTGGTTTTGAAGTTAAAGATCAAGAAGATAAAGTGTACAGACTCAATTAAGCACTTTATGGCTTGAAACAAGCACCAAGAGCATGGTATGAGACCCTATCTCAATTCTTGGTGGACAATGGTTTTACCAAAGGTACCATTGACAAGACTCTTTTCAGAATCAATGAAGGGGACAGCACCCTGCTGGTACAGATTTATGTTGATGACATAATTTTTGGTTGTGAAAATGAATTGCTATGTGAAAAATTTGCTAATCTCATGGAAAGTAAGTTCCAAATGAGTATAATGGGAGAAATTAATTATTTATTGGGATTGCAAGTCAAACAAATGAAAGATGGAATCTTCATTCATCAAACCAAGTATACCAAGGAGCTACTGAAGAAGTTTGGTATGGAAAACAGCACCAAGGTATCAACTCCTATGAGTACAAACATTAGATTGGATAAAGATGAAGAAGGCAAAGATGTTGATCAAACTTTATACAGAAGGATGATAGGCAATCTGATGTACCTTACTGCCAGCAGACCTGATATATCCATTGTTGTAGGTGTTTGTGCAAGATTTCAATCTAAACCAAAGGAAAGTCATTTAGCTGCAGTCAAAAGGATTCTCAAGTATCTAAAAGAGACTTTGGGAGTAGAGATATGGTATTCAAAAGATGGAAGCTTCAAGGTCATATCCTACTCAGATTCTGATTATGCTGGATGCAAGATTGATAGAAAAAGCACCACATGAACATGTCAATTGATGGGAAATAGACTGGTTTCCTGGTTTAGCAAGAAACAAAATTCTATAGCAACTTCTACTACTGAAGCTAAATATATAGTTGCTGGAAGTTGCTGTGCACAAATACTTTGGTTAAGACAACAATTAAGGGATTATGGAATTGAAGAAAGAGAAATTCCTACAATGTGTGACAACACAAGTGCAATTGCAATCACAGAAAATCATGTTTTTCACTCAAGAACCAAACATATTGATGTGAGACATCATTTTATAAGAGATCATGTTGAAAAGAAAGATGTGGTGGTTCTCTACATACCTACTGAAGATCAACTTGCTGATATATTCACAAAACCATTGGATAGTGAAAGATTTGCTAAGTTAAGGACTGAACCTGGAATCATAAAAGTTGACTGATATACTTTAATGATCAGCAATGTACTGGAATTCACCAAGGGGATTAGTCTTTGCTATGTTGGGTGAGCTCACTTAGCAGATTAGTCATTGGTATCAACAATTCCATGTACTTATTTGTGTTTGGACAATTGAGCAAGTGAAGTTGCCAAGAGGATTGGTCTTTGTCTTGTTGGGTGAGCTCACTTGACAGATCAGTCATTGGTATTAAACTTCATCTTGTATTATCAGTTGGAAAAAACAAGAGGAATTGAAGATCAGCAGAGTAACTATGTCAAGAGAGTCTGCTTTGAGGCATCTTTGTCACAGGTGTCACGAGCCAAGTCTCATCTTGATGGAAAAGTCGCCTTTGAAGCATAGGTTACACAGTCAAACTTTAACAAAAGTCAAAAAGCAAAAGACAGGGATATCTATCTTATCTTTATAACCGCAGTTACACGATCGGACGGTCTTTATGGATCAGTTATGAGACACGTGGCAAGATCTCATTAATTCAAAATTTAATCGTGGTTAATGCTACAGTACGTGTAGAATACATTATCTGACAGTTTCAACCACCACTCTCTATATATACAGACATATACACAGAGACTCTACTTACAACTTTCAGATCGTTATTTCTCTAAAAATACACTGTGTGAACACAGATTTAAAACCTTTCTTCTTAATCTTTTTCATTTCTAATGGCGGATAAAGGTGATGTTCATATTGGATCAAGTCAAAGTGTGAGAGGGTACGCTAATGACTGTCACACCACTGAGTTAGCCATCAACATTGGAAGAAGAATCAGAAGAGTTGCTAGTTTGGAAAATGTTATTAATAGAAGATTGGAAAGAATTTCATACGTCAATGTTTTGGAATTCTAGAAGAACATGGTCATACACGAAGGTAGAGAAGCCTTCACTACAACGGTTAATGGCAGAGGGATTGAAATCACTTCAGATCTACTGAGAGAAGTATTTCATTTTGGACCTGGAAATGGTGGTCCTACCAATCCAGAAATGATGAACCTGCCAAGAATGAAGTTTGTTGATGCAATAAAGACATATGAATCCATACCATCATCTCTAGGCATTAATGTGAGGCACATTGGATATGAATATAATCTACTTAGCAAGTTAATTGCCAAGAAAATTCTGGGATTCAGTGGGAGTGTAGATACACTTTCTGGACCTAAGATAGACCTACTGATCATCATCTGTAGAAGTATGAAGTTTGATTGGGCTGGATTCTTTATACATTATATGAAGAAGGTATTTTGCTACTCCTATTCCTGGGTTAGATGATGATGAAGATGTAGATGAAGAAGCAACAGAGAGTGACAATGATGGAGATGATGATGCTGGCGGTGAGCAGGTTAAGCAAGTTGTTAAGTCTGCTACACCTAAGAAAGTTGCTGAAAAGAGAAAGGCTGCTGATACTAGAAAGATCACTGAGATGCTTAAGCCTAGGAAAACCAGGAAGCAATCAGTAGAGACTGCTGAGTCTACTAAGGGTCCAGTTGAAGTTGAAGTTACTGACCCTGCTGAAGTTATAAGGAAGAAATATGTTGCTGAAATTTTGAAAGAACAACAGAAGGAAGACAGTAGAAAAAGGAAAGCTACTGAAGTTGAATCTGAACAGCTTTCCAAGAGGATGAAGGAAATTGCGAAGAAAAAGAAACATGGAAAAGGGAAACAACTAAGGATTCTAGAGGTTCAAAGGGAAGTAGAAGAAGAGGCTGTTGAGCTTACTACTGATGCTGGTGTTGTTGTTGAACAACACATTGAAGAACCACAACAGACTGTTGTACCTGAGCCTGCTGTAGAAGTTGTTGAATCCACACCTCTAAAGGCTACTGAGCCTACTGAAGCTGCAGAAGTTGTTGTTGAGCAACTTACTGAAGAGCCACATCAGACTACTGAATCTGCACCTGCTGTGGAAATTGATACAAAGGTACAAGACCCTGCCATTTCTGCAATAGTTTAGGGGGAAAAGCAATCTGTTGCTAACCCTGCTGATGAGCATATAATTTAGGGGGAACCTAGTGTAGAACAGATGGAGGTGGTAGGTACAAATTTACAACCAGGAGAACCTACTGACCAAGCTGCATCTGTTGAGGAAACATTGAATCTGCTTGTTGAGACCTTTGAAGGTCAACAAAGTGAACAAACAGCTCCCAGAAATCCATCAATGCCCTTTGAAAGGAAAGAGAAGAAAAAGAAGGAAGGGTATGTTGATTCTAAACTCCAGCTGGTTGCTGATTTCTTCCAATGGAAGTTTGGTTACTATAAGAGACAAAAATCTGCTGCTGAGCCAATGACAGACTTTGAGGAATGGGCATTTGAAAAACTAGAGGTGGAAAACCTACGTAATCTGGTTGATACTTCACTGTTGGAAATGAGGCTGATGGAACTCATTGATGAAGAAAAGAAAGAAGGAGGTATCATGTTTAAGGATCCTAGGGATGGACCAGATAGTGATGATTCATCATCATCTGATTCTGATGATGATCATCCCCCACATCAAAAAGAAGCCAGTGGAACTGCATTGATATCTGAACCAAGAGTAGTAAGCAGCCATCTGGTCTTTGCCAAATCAGCGAGGGCCAAAGAAGCGATTATATGGATGAAGATCTAAAAGATCTTACTATAGATGACTTGAAGGCTCTAATCAATAATGGTATAAACTTTGGAGATAACAGGTTGGTTGGTACATCTGGTACATTCTTGGTTGTAGAGTCTGATGTGAATCCTAATGATCAGCAGACTGAAAATTTGGATGAGGAGAAGGTTATTGAACATAGTGAGCCTGTTATCAGTTCTGAAGATTCAGCTCAGTATCAGGAGTGGATTGATACTCAGGACACCTTGATTCAGCTCAGTATCAGGAGTGGATTGATACTCAGGACACCTTATCTAAAACTACTGATTCTCTACAGCAAATTACTGATGCTAGAGGATTTCTAGAGGAAAATATGGCTACTTTTCCTTTTATTTTTGTGGAAGAGAGGGTCCTACTCACTGAGGAACAAACAGTGATAGGACAGAGATTGAAGATGGTGATGGGTTTTAAAGGATCACCATTACCTATTGAGGAGGTTCAGGCTGCTGAGGATCAAACAGCACCTGAACAAAGGTCGGAACTGGAGGTACAGGTTGCTGAGGATCAGACAGCACCTGGACAAAGGTTGGAACTCACAATGGGTTTGGAGGAAACCCATGCAATTGTTGTAGAACAGACTACTGAAGAAGAGCCTACTGGAGTAAAGGCTACTGAAGGGAAGAATAGTTAGCAGACTACTGTTATTGATGAAGATGAACAGCTGCTGGACTATGACTTCAGTGATGAAGAGTTTCAAGTGCCTGAGGAAGAACCTATTGCTGCTGAACCACAACAGGCATTTGTACCAATTTTTGAGGAACCTGCCCAAGATCCAATTCTGGAGGAAATTTTTGGAAATGTAGTTGAGGAAGGTCCTGACCCTACTGGAAGGTATATGAGTTGGGCTATGGTTGTCAGCAGATAGAGGACAAATTACAATGTTGAAGAGCCTGCTGATGATGCTGCTGGACATGTGGATGGAGGTATGGTTGGTGGAGCACCAACATATGTTTTGGAAGAATTAAGAGCAGTAAGAGATGATATTACACATTTAAGAAACCTACTGAGCAGACAAGAAGAGAGATTTGAGAAGCTGGTAAATCTTGTGGACAATAACAGAAGGTCCACTGAAACAGTTGCTTCCAACTTCACATCCACTCAGTATGCTATTGCTGACTAAACAAAAGATGTGAGAGGTATCAAACAAGGCAATACACTTAAAGAAAAGTTCTTAAAAGATCAGTTTGCCTCTATTCACAAAAAGCTTGACAACCTTGCTGAAGTACACAAACCTGCTGACCCTGCTGATACACCTCAACCTGTTGTATTAGATCCTAAAGTTACTGAGAGGATCAATCTACTAAAGTAAACACTAGAAGGAAGGATCACTGCAGTTGACACTAGAACAGAAATTATGGAAGGTCAACTGAACAACTTAGTGATCACACATGAGAGTGTTCATGACCTGCTTTCCCGTTTTGTTGATGATGTCAATAAGGGGGAAGAGAGCCAGACAGCAGTAGCAAAAGAGGCTGAAAGGATTTTTGCACAAAAGAAATGGGAGGCTAACACCAATGCATTCATAGAAGCTGCACCTGGCAGACTTCAGCTGATTGATGACCTCTTCAAAGAATACAAGAAGCTATATTACAATAAGAGGAGACCTTACCATGACAAGGGCTTTCATGAAGGGCTAAATTCCTTTTTGGGACTGAAATTCTGGGAAGCTAGAGTCAAAGCCTTAAGATCTTCACACAGAGGTGGAAGAGGTGGAATAAGTCTACCTGCTACATCAGCAAGAGAATCATTGGAAGAATTCAAGCAGTTATACATGCGTTTAGGTTTCAGAGTACACCAAATTAATCTTACTCTACCTGAGGCATGGAAATGGTGGAAAGAAGTTAATCCCCATATTGATTTTTCCCTTATTGAAAATCAATGGATGAGAGAAATGGTCAGAGACATAAGGGAATAGCAAGAACAGCAGGAGACAGAAACACAAGAAAGAGAAAGAAGGAACTAGTTCAGCATACTTATACATTTCTTTATCTTTTGCTGAACCTAGTTTGTAATAATTTTGAACAAACATTATTATAATGAGAAATGACTGAGTTTGTTCTATTTTTGTTTTTACTCTTTTTGCTTTGCGGTAAGGAGGGAATTGGCATCATCACCAAAAAGGGGAAAATTGTTGGACTTATTTTAAGTTTTAGGGATGAGTGCCAGACTAGCTGTTAGAGAGCAAAGACAAAAAAAAAGTTGTCTAGATCAAATGTATAGGCTTATTAGAGTTTGATCTTTGTATAGGTTTGATCAAACAAGCACTGTAAAAGGTCAGCTGACTTTCATCAGCCGACCTGTCTAGGTCGAGAAGGTACTGAGTCGAGTAGACTAGTTTAGGAACTCGCCAAGATCAAGGCCGAGTGGTTCAAACTCAGTTATTGAAGGCTAAGGGATCAAACTTAGTATTTAAAGTCAAGGTTATGGAATTAGAATTTAGGGAAGTCCGTGATGACCTAAACTGATTGCATATACCTTGTGTACAAGGTCTAAGTTCCATAAGTTAAGTGATGATTGGAACTTAGTTATGCTCAAATTTGTGTAATCTAACTTCACAATTAAAAGTTAGATATAAGATAGTCAGCTGCAGTGTTTTATAAACACATCAACCTTGGAACAACTGACTGATGTGTATCTCAGCAGACTTATATACACAAGAACCAGCTGGATATATATTTCAAATTAATCAAAGGTTACATTGGAAGATTACAAGGAAAATGATAGATAACAACTTTTGACTTTGTCAACAAATCAATGGTCAAGATTAAAAGAACGTTGGAAAGAAACAGATGTTTATCCATTGGATATAAGTCAAAGGGTGGACCGTCTGAAAATTGTCAACAAGCAAACTGACAAGTGTCAGTACTATGTACAAGGACAGAATGCTAGTCTTGAAAGGGACAAAATCTGAAACGGCTATGTTTGAATTTCAAACATAAGTCACATGATTCTCACCTATAAATAGAGGACTCCTGATTTGGATACAAGTGATGAACAACAAGACAATTTGCTTGAAGCTATCAAGTTTATTATAAAAAAAATCACCCTGCTGACCCTACTGAACTAAAAAGCTTCTGATCCAGTAAATTCTTCAAGTGTAATCTGTTATCAGGCTACATCAAGTTTACACACTTGAAGTCATCAAGCTGGTGATCATTTCATCCTGATCAAGCTGCTGAAAGCTGAATCACTTACTTGATTCAAACTTTCTTTTACAAGAAACCTGCTGAAGACAGTGAAGCATCTTTGGGTGTCAAGGATCGTTGTTTGTGGTGGAGTGGTGAAGAGGCAATCCTACCCTTCAAGGACCAGTGAAAGACTTTGAGCAAACAATCCTACATTCTAAGTGTTCAGTTTGTGAAGCCATAGTTATTGGTGAAGGACAAACAACTTAGGGATTTTTGTAACTGCAACCTCAAAGATCTCTAGTGAATTACCTCCAACATCACAGGAGAAGAGTGGACTGACATGATTACACCACCTGGAACCACTATAAAATCTGCCTACTTACTTTCTGCATTTACATTCTGCATTTAGCATATTAAGCACGTCAACCTACTGAAACTAGCCACTGAATCACACACTCACACTACTGAGTATCTAATACTTGGTATCACATTTTAACAACAAGTAATAAGGCTTAACTTGAATATATTCCGATGTAACAAGTTCAGTAAAAACAACAATCGGCCAGACCATCGAGTGGTCGTGAGACTATCGAGCGATCGGCCAATTTGAAGCCGAACTTCTTGATTTTGTTAACTCCAAAAGTTTTAAGTGTTAAGTTTATTCACCCCCCCCCTTCTAAACTTAACCAAAGCCTTTTCAATGGACCAACAGTTAGTTTAAAAGAGATATAACAACGGTTGATATGACCAGGAGTATAAGTACATGTTAAAAACCCCTCAACACGTCTTCGAAAACTGTCCCACTCATAAAAGGCGTGGGGTAAAAACGCCTCATTTTTTGGGAAAATCCTAACGGCATCATAACTAAGCATTGCCACCTGTCAGGGCAGGCTATTCAGATCATAGAGTTTGGGTAAATACCCGAGCAGCACCAAACTCAGATCCGACCTGACCTCAAAGATCTCAGTTGGATCTGGGGGGCTTATGACGATACCGGATTTCACCAGCCCATATGTCATACACCTGACACCCAAGTGATAATGAAAAATGGACCTAATACCCTTAACGCTAAGGGCTAGGAGCCCCCATCATAGGCCTAAGGGCCGAACTTAGTCCTCAGGGAGGAGATTATTACCCAACGAGATTTTGCTTCGTCAGACCGCCCATTTTTTTTAAAAAAAAATCCAGCCTTGACAGCAACACAAGCCACACACCTCTGAACCCATCTTCTACATGCCTCGTTCATCATCTCCATCTGTGAATCTTGTCTCCATCTGTGATTTTTTTTACATTTGTTAAGAAGATTCAAAGAAGCACTTCCAATTGCAAGACCACTTGAAGAATCGAGGACGCTTTCCAGGTCTTTTACACCCAAAAATTCGGAGATGAATGGTTTATTTTGGTGTTATGCCAGATTTATTATAAAAAAAACAACTGGGCGGTTACCGCCCATAAATTGAGCTGTTGGGAGGGGGTTTGGGCGGTTGGGAGGTGGATTGTGGGTGGTACCGCCTATTTTTTAGGCGGTTGAGAAGGCATTCATGGCGTGGGTGATGAGTCGTTTTTTCAAACTAAGGGTGTAAAAATCAAGTTTGGTAAAACATTTGGTGTAATTTTCGAATTTTCCCCATTATTTTCGACTTTCTCGACGTTGAATGTTTCAACCTCCATCGAAATAAATGTTTCAATGTAGTGTAACAATATGTTTATTATGATGTCTTTAGCAATACAGTCAATGTTTTACATTTACTTTTATAAGTAGAATCGTAATGCCATAGACTAATCGTGGCACCTACAATCTACATTAGTTGAAGTCGAATCGCTTGCAATGTGGTGATGATTGATAGAACGCACCGTGTTGTGATAATGTATATCGTTACAACAACGTCAATTTGAGTTGAAGTTAAAAGAAAATTTATTGACGGTCAAGTCTTCTTCACATTATGAATATACCATCGAAGCAAGATCATCATGATGCATCGGAAAGGCTCCGGACTCCAACCCCTCATCAAGGAAGGGAAGTTATTGTGTGGTGCGGGATTTTGAGGTAAAGTGACGAATAAAACGATCAAAACCACACAATTTAAATACAAAATAAAATTATGCGGTCTGGAGCCTGCCACACGATGTCTCCGCACCGTGTGGAGAGACTACACAATAACTTCCACAACCATCTGTCATTCTCAGAATAAACGTATAAATTGTAACGTTAATAAAGTGTCAAGGAAAAAAAGAAAAAAGAAAAAAGAAAAAGAAAAAGATTCAAACTTGATATTAATTTATTACACAACTCCCAATGAGCAATAACTTTATACAAATTTCAGCAATTCGACCGTTGGAATCTCAAGTCCTATATATACAAATCCTCCTCAATGAATCTCTGCATCTTCTTCTGTACTCAATCTCGCAGCACTCTTAAACTCTGTTTTTGCTACTCTGCTTACTCATTTTCGTCAGTGATTTCATTAAGCACAGATCTAATGGCAAAAATGGGCATCTCAAAAGCTCTAGTTTTAGCTATATTTGCAGTGGCTTTCATGGCTTCTTTTGCTGTTGCTGCACATAAAAGCAAGGTTCTTTCCCCTGCTCCTGCACCTGCACCAGCTACTGCACATGTAAGCAAGTTCTCACCGGCACCAACACCAACACCGGTTGAAAGCACCGCTTCCCTGACTTTTGCTCCGGTGCCAGCTCCAGCTCAGTTGGTGACCGGAGGCGGGTCGTCTGTTGCGCTTTCAAGTTCTTTTGTTTTGTTCAGCTTCATCTTTGTGGGAGTTCTTTTGAAGTGAGAAGAGTGAAGGAGGATATGGAAGAGATAAGGAGAAGATTAGAAGATGAATTATTATTTATTTATTTATTTATATTTACATATCTTTCTTTTTATCCTAATGTTTAGTTGGGGTTTTGAGTTTATTAAGCATTATTATTGTAATCTTGGTTTTATGATGGAATTTATTTATTTTTAGTAAAAAAAAAGTGCCTCTGCCATGTTCTTTTTTGTGATTTCTGAGAAGATAAGAAAAATGTTTTATTTTGCTGGAACTGAATATTTACAAAACCAAATCCCATTGAGATGACCCAAGAATCTCGCTATTTCTTAACAAAAAGAAATGATTACAACAAATAATAATTATATTAAGGTAGAAGATATAACTTACAATTACTTTACATGTTCGTTCATAAGGTAAAATGTCACATCAAAAAAAATCTGTGTAGGAGTTTATCAACATTGTGACAAGGAGTTGAATAAACCAAACAACATTACATTTCATGTTCCATCGTATTTGTATAAGTGAAATAATATTTCATGGTTTTCCTTCCAAACAAAGTTGATGGAAAAAAAATGGAATGAAATGTTAAAACACAATTAAGAGATATAAAAATCGTGTAATTTTGTCATCACCCCCATAGGCCCGTACAACCACTTATCCACCATCACCCCCATAGGCCCGTACAACCACTTATCCGTCACATTTTGTCATCATTCACCTAGTGATTCACCTTTAGCTTTAGCTTTGTCATAGTCTATCGTTGCCCATCATATCTGTTACCAATAAAATTACCACTCCAATTAAAACATGACACATAACATGTTTTATAGTGCTTACAATTGTTATCTTTGTTTATAAATTTGTTTGTAGCATGTATGATGTATGCTGTCACATGCCGTGTTGTGATTTGATGCAAGTAGAATCCCCTGTTAAGAGTCATTTGTAGTATAATTTCTCATCCTTGTGTTAAGCTACGAAAACGATAAGCGTCCCTCAAAGCCTTATCTTACGTTGGTCATACCCAACATACTGTTGAAGATAATTGAGAGAAAAAGGAAAAAAAAATGATTTTAATCATTTTCAAATGATTTTTTAAACATTTTTTACAACCACTTTAAGAGCCGGTTTCGATTAGACTATTGTATAATTTGTCAAGAGTTTATGATGACATTGAAAACTACGTGCGGCGTAGATGATGATATGTCTTTGAATCATTCAATTCGGATATCAGGTGAATAAGAAATTAAGATTTGAAGTTGGTTAGTTGAACATGTTAAAGAGTAGGAAGTTGAAGAGTTTAACTTTTCTTAATCCCACATTGGGAAATGTGCCAACGTATTCTCAATATATAAGTGGGAGGAGTTTGTTAAACAATATAAGCTCCAAGAAAAGGGAGAGAGTTCAGAATGTTTTAGCTAGACGATGTTCTGTTAAAATTGCCACACGCGCGCGTGTGAGCTGCCGCCGTCCGGCCCGTGCCTGTTGACCGTTGGGCCTTGGGGGAGTGGGCTTGAGTCAAGTATTAATTTTTTGGACAAAGTTACATTGAGTTTGTCAAATATTATACAACATTCTGATGAGCTGATTCGAGTTGAGTCCTTCATAAGTCAGAAGTTCGATTCAATTCAAGTCCTTTCACCTACATCATTGCAGAGTTAGTGGAGTAGCTTTATTGCTTAAACTGAAACTGATGGAGTTAAAGGCCTGTTAGTGGAGCTCCTTCACCTTATGCCCTTCAATACACTTCACTTCCCTTACTACCTATATAAGGATCAGATCCTCTACTGCAATGGAAAGAACACAAGAAATACAACACAAACTCATATTCCTGCATAAAAGTCGAAGAGTTTTCTGAAACACTGCAAGAGTTCGCTGTTGTTAAGGAGTTGAAATATCTCTCTCTTGAACATGTAATCTGAGTAATCCTGGAAGACAATTGATTAACCGTTGGTATATGACAGAGCAAATTTGTCTTAAGGACATAGTTCATCTAGCCTCGGTTTTATATATCCTTTCATGTTTCCTTTGTTTTGCATACATTTCTTTATTGTAATAGTTTTTGTAAGATACATAAATAAAAAATTGTTCTTCATCTTTCTGTTTCTTTATTTTATTTCGCATGCTATACTACGGTAACGACACATACAAGGGACCATGTCACGTTGTATCACTACATGAATTTCATGCCCATTCATGTAACTTAATACATTTTTGTTTAAACCTCGATCATACATCAAGCTCAATTAAGATGTTTAATACTGCCTCTTAAAGGCTTTGCTGACTTAGTTATACATGTAGCATACAAAAGCGTCATGGCTCGTCATTAATGGCCAGATTCCTACCTTATCTGCTCTATATCACTCATATCGAGTCACATAAAACACGTCAAACGACTTAACAATCATTCCTATGACTCAAATACATCAGTGTATATTACGTAAGGAGGTCTAAACACATCATGTAAACAATATTCACATATTAAATTATACACTAGATGATTAATCCAACACAACGTTTTAATGCACACACTAGTGGAAATGCTCACGCCGTGCCTTGCACGGCGTGTCCATTAAAGGCATAAATAGAAGTGGAGGATATTTTTAAATTCATAGAAATGATCAGTCATGGATTTTTATTAATATGAAATCATATAGTTCAAAAGATACATAAGTTTTGCTACAATAAGTTACAAAAGATAGTGGAATACAATCCTTGCAAGCACCCCATAGTTATGTATAATACAATCATTGCAAGCTACCATAATAGTATGTAATACATTCATACATTCATCAATTAGGATATAGTCTCTAATTGTTGAGCTGCCAGAACCGTAAATGGCATTCGAACGGATCACTAATGCTTTGACAGCTTCTGTGACATTAGATATACAACAAACGAAATGAATTTAGAGTCACAATCAACAACATGATGGTTAAATATAACAGGAAAAAGTACTGTAATCCATAGCAAAAAGAACATAACAGATTGAGTATTAAATATTTTCTATGTACGCAGCTGTCTGAATAAGAAAAATGGCGTTCAGGCAATTCAGTAGAGAAAAAACGGAGACAGATTTTCTAAATTGTTTAATACTTTACTAATCAAGGAAGATACATCAAGCATGATTACGTATAAGTTGATGTATATGACGGTTACAGACCTAGGTCAAGTTAAAACATTGAAGGTTGAATACATATAGCATAACTTAAAAACTGATTAGGGTGAGTTATAGAAGCATATTCAGTTTATGAGGATAAAGAAAAAAAATGAAAACAGAAATAAGCAAAAGTGTAGAACTGATTAATTAACACAATATAAAAGTTCACTGAACAGTTTTACACAAAAATTAAAGTGTAGGTTAATGATATTACAAAGTTCAAGAAAAATTATGAGTTCAGCAAGTACAACTATTCAGCAAGAAAGTATTACAGCCAAAGTCACAACAAGTGTAAGATTAGAAACACACCAGTATTTGCAAAAATACAGCAACCTAACTTATCTAAAAGAAACAGCACACTACCAAGATTAGCTGGCTGAGCAAAAACTATACAGCAGAATATGAATACAGCATGAACTTATCAGTCAAGACAAAAGGATGATAATCAAGGTGAAACATCAAGATTATCAGACATGTTCTTACTTATCCATCACAAGGCAGTTATTATTAATGTTAATGGTAAATTTTTAGGTTTTAGAACTTACCAGCAAATCGGTACAATTCTGAAAACTTGGTAAAAGTGAATGAGCATGGAAAAGTGTAAGGTACTTCATCATGTATTAGCTCAATCAAGTTGTTTGTGGATAAGATCCATTGGTATGCATATTCCCCGATTCTATATTTTGGGTCTGAGTGTTTCAGTCCAGCATTAGCTATGTAGTATCTCTTGAATGGAATCAATAGTTTGTCCAAATGCACAATATTTGCATTAAAAGTGACAGCTGCAATCCTTGTTCCCTACCCAATGGAATAAGTTAAAACGCATCAAACATATCATTCATCATAAATTTTATCATAGAATACAATACATTCAATGTATTTTGAATATTTACCTGCATGTCTGTTAATACGTACTTCTTGAACATTGTTGCCTTGTTTCGTGATTCACCAGTTTTATGTTTTTCAACAACTTGTACTATCACAGTCCAATCTCCAGTAAAAAATGAAACTTCCAATGCATTGAAGAGTTTTCTATCTTCTGTTATCTACATCAAGAATATTACATAATTTGGATGCATTATTATACATTATACAGCAGAATATCTAGAACAAAAAAAATATTATGTGTGACATGAAAGCAACAATAATTCCAGTATTGCTACAGTCAATCAATTTTAATAAACTTATATCAGGCCCTTGTTTGTTTACTTCAGCTTCATTTTGTTTGTTATTTTCGACGTTTGTTCGTTTATATCTCTTTTGCTTCCATTTGGTAATAGCCATATGTGTTTTGTCTTTCTTTGTTACAGAATTATTTATCATTGAATGTGAGTCTAAAGAAGATTTATCACTTAAGGAATCCATATTTTCACTAAATAGTTGAACTTCCTTTCCACGCAAAAAAACAATGAATAATCTACATGCAGAACATACAATACTAAGCTGCTATTGCAAAAGTAGCAATGAAGTGAGAGAACAAACAATTTTATTGATAGCATATTGTTGAAGCGCTATAGGAGCAATTCAAGATCAAACAACGACCTCAACAAACATTTTCTCTTCCTTGTAGTCAAGGCTACGCAATACACATGAAAAAAAACAAAGGTAAACAGAAAGGTTAGGGGAAATAAATAAGAAATCCACAAAGAAACAGAATAGAAACAAAAGATGGAAGATGTTTTAAATCATCCAATACTCTAATATAAACTACAAGTAACCTGTATTGTAGTATATTTTTTAGATAGACTAGTGAACTAAATTACTTGTGATCTTGCTTTTTTTCCTACCAGAATGCATGAATAAGTTCAACTTATCTCACCCTCAACTTACTAACTGACTTGAATAAAGACCATGACTGTATTTGGTCCTAGTGAATCTTTTAGCTGTTCAACATTGAATAGACCACCTGTTCTGATTGATATGCCAATAAGTGATTTGTTTAAATATATAGTCCATGTGGGATCTCACTAAATGATTAGGAATAACATGTGACAACTAATTGCTCTAATCATGCATATGTAGAACTATAATGCTGCTAATGATGATACCACATGTGGAATAATGAAAATGTCTAAATCATTGCATAATTATTATTACATAAACAACCACACTTAAAAAAAATCTGATTCCAACTAAACTAACTTCTCTGCCAACTGATTCATTGCTTTTGTTCAAAAGTTAGTAACGTGAAACACTTTAATCATTCCTTAATTGGCCTACATAAATATAGTTTTGAAGTCACACCTCATTAGTTATATCTAAAGTTTACTTCAGCTTCATAAATAAACCAACTTTCGAGTCATGTGGCTCTTTTTCTATATCAAAAGGTCATAACAACTCCTGGACTTGAGTGATCTAAAATCATACTAATAGGTAATTTAAGTTCTTGGAGATGTATTAAAACTACCCTAGAGTTGTCTTCCACTATATAACATATCACAGATTCTTTTTCTAAAGGCCACTTTAAGCAAAACATGAGAACAAAGTGATGTACTTTACATAATGAACATGAGGAGAAAGTAGAATAAAGTAGTCTATATTTTCTTCATATGCATCTTAAGGTTAAGTAAAGACCCGAAGTCCATGAATACATGTATATAAACCCTATTCACTTCACAGTAATTTAATTTTCCCATGTTTATTTTACTTTTTTCTACAGATTTCTTGGTCTTCTTATAATAATAGATGTAAGCCAGCAACTAACAAAAGCAAGACATTAATGGTACCAAGAATATATTTATTCATAAGAGTAATTATCCTAAAAATCAGACCTTGTCATACATAATAACTATACAGAACAATACTCATCAGGAATAAATGTCAAGCCTCTTACATGCATTCAATACTAATAAAAACACATGCACTTTTGGTTGAATGCAATGAATGAAATGTAATAAAAGCTGAAGGGTACACCTGCAAACGGGGAAAAAGACACTAAATACATCATTTATTATGAAAGGGGAAGAGGAATATAAACTTACCAGCAAATGAAGAGCATATGTTTTTTTTTCCTAGTGTTCAAGAGAAGAACAGAACGGTTGGATACAAAATTTCTATGAAATTGCTCTATATAATCAGAGAATTGTAGATATAAAAGCAAAAGGAGAAGACTTTCCCGGATATAACAACTTTACATTTCTTGATCTGGTGCGTAATAACAGACCCCAAAGCAAATCAGTCTTTCTGACTTCGATCCAATAGATAAAGTTGGAAAAGCCGTCACCTTACAATTGATTAAAAGAACCGTCGGATAAACTTGGAAAAGTCGACATCTTTTCCAATTCCATGGAATATACAGCGGTCTAAACCCCCAATCTGACAAATTGGAAGCTGAAGCTTTCAGATTCATGGCTTATAAACCCAAAATCTGTTAAGGACGACATGATTGAGAGAAATTGGATTAAACCAAACCCTAGTCTAATCGCCGTTTCTGCTTCTTCGTCCATTCCTCTGTAAATCAAAGCCTAGAAACCCTTCCACTACCCACCCTTTGTATTGTATGTATCCATTATCCACCATAAGATGTAAACAGCTGGCCTCAATCCTCCCCATCTTCCCCCTGCCCCTCTCCTTCTTCAGAAAAGACTCGTACTTATCACCTTATGGAGTAGTATACTTATTGTATTGGCATTTTTTTGACCCATTAATAATAATTCCCTTTCCTTATATGTTATTATTATAATGAACCCTTTTTTTATATATATTATTTGAAGACATTTTTTTTATCTATTAAATAAGTATGTATAACCTTGCCGACATAAGTTTGATATACATGTTAGCAACACAACAGAAATTATACTTATTATAACTATATGTTTACATAATACTACAAGATAAATAATTTGATTCATACACATGACGTATCACCGAACATACAAAAAATAAGATTTCATAATTTAATAGACAATACATGTTAACCTAATATGAGCCGTATCATAATCAATAATCCTAGCACTATGTAGCATAATTGATGTTGACGTCAATTTTGATTCAATGTAGTGGACATTCATTACATCATACCCGTTAATATAAGTTGCATTGAACGATGGATCTAAATATGATTTTTTTAAAATGAGTGAACATGGATATATATATATATATATATATATATATATATATATATATATATATATATATATATATATATATATATATATATATTAAGAATCAAAATAACCACCTAACACAGTATGCATACACACATTATATCAACACCGCGAAGAATAACTAAGACCGGTAAATACAATATATATATAGTAATGAGGCTTTTTTTAAATTTATTGTATGTATACATATTTTTTTTATCCATTAAATAAGTAAGGATAACCCAGGCCAAAAAAATAGCGGGGTAATGAGGGAGAATGACACAAATATTTCATCAATTAAGGAGAATGACATATTTTTGAAACTTTTCCATAAATGACAAACTAATTTTTTTTTAATTTTATTTTTCTGCCGCATTTCTCCAAAAAAAAAAAAAAAAAAACAACATACTTTCTCTCTCATCCATCTTTTTTAAACACTCATATATTTCAATCTACAACTCCAAATTTGAAAATTCTTTCACCAAATTTTTTATATTTTCATGCTCTTTATTTTGATACCACATTCAACATATTCCGAGATGGTTTCAGAAAATCCGCTGTCGAAATTCACTATTGTTCGAAATTCACTGTCGGTATTCACTTATTTTCGGGATTCATTAGGGAGATCCACTGAGTGAATTTTGACAGTGAATTTATGAAAAATGATGTAATTATATCGAACCAAGTCCCAAAACGAATAGCGTCAAAAAATAAAAAATTCAGTGCAATTTTCATCATGTTTGGTGATCTAGATCAAAAGATATGAGCGTTTGAAAATCGGGGAGGAAAGAGAAAAAAAAAAACTTCCAGGTATAGGCGCGCCTATTTTTTAAAATTTTAATTAATTAACTTTTTTTTGATTTTGTCCTTTAGGCTATAAAAAATATAAAAGTTGTCATTCTCCTTATAAAAAAATGTGTGGATGTCCTGTTACTTAAAAATATTCCAAAAACTGTGCTTATTCCTAATTCTCCAAAAAATATAATATATTGCCATGTTGATTTTCGCTGAGCTATGCTTTTTCGTCTTGTGGTAAGTTTTGGTGTGTAGTATTTGCTTTTTTATGATTTGTCGTTTTGATATATCTTGTAATGTAAAGCGTATATTTTTGTATAATGTGTGTGTATATATATATATATATATATATATATATATATATATATATATATATATATATATATATATATATATATATATATATATATATATATATAATTTTTTTGTGTATATCTGTGTGTGTGTGTGTAGATACATATACATAATATATATGTATATGTATTTGGTGAAAAGCATTGTGCCGGTGTGTGTTGTGTATATCACCTATTTTTTTATTGTGCAGGTGTGTGCTTTGGCAAAAATAAACCAACAAATTGTGTTGCAGGTAAAGTTTCAGGAATGTAGTGTTTGTTTGTTTTTTTTTTTTTTTTTAAGGTATCGGTGGATATTCCTCATCTTCTTCGTCAATGTTGACTGATGCTATGGAACTGATAGGTGATGTTTGTGAAGTTGAGGCATATTGGGATAGAATTTGTTGTAACTCATCATTTGTTTGCTAAATTACCACCTGATCTTGGTGTGTGGCTTGAGAGAGGATTTTCTGAAGAAGAAATCAAAGATGCAGTTTGGGCGTGTGATGGCACCAAGGTACCCGGACTGATGGTTTTAATTTCAAATTCATCAAATTTTTTTGGGAAGTTTTTAAACATGATTTTGGTGATGCCATTCATGAATTCGAAGAAACCGCAAAAATTCACAAGGGATGTAGCTTCTCATTCATAGCTTTAATTCCAAAAGTGTTTACTCCTTTATCCGTTAAAGACTTCAGGCCTATTAGTTTGATTGGTTGTCTTTATAAGATAATTGAGAAAATTCTTGCAGAAAGGCTTAAAACAGTTATTCATGAAGTAGTGGGTGATTGTCAAACTGAATTTATCAAGGGTCGTCAAATCCTTGACGGGGTTCTTATTTTAAACGAGGCTGTGGATTTCTTAAAGAGAAAAGGTAAGCCAAGCTTTATTTTTAAAGCCGATTTTGCAAAATCTTTTGACAGCGTCAATTGGAATTTTTTGGATTCTTCTCTTAAAAATATGGGTTTTGGAGTTAAATGGAGAGCTTGGATTACTGGTGGCGTATCTTCGGCAAGGGCTTCGGTTTTGGTGGGCGGCAGTCCTTCTAAAGAATTCAACCTTGAGAGGGATTAAGGCAAAGTGATCCTTTGTCGCCATTTCTATTTCTTATTGCAGCCGAAGGGCTTAACATTTTAATGAAAGAGGCGGTTGAAAAAAGGTGTTTGTTGGCGTCTCGATTGGGGATAGCTCGATTCCTATCTCTCATTTGCAGTGTGCAGATGACACGATTTTTGGGATCCTGGGATATCGAAAATTTGAAGGCTTTAAAGAGAATATTATCATGCTATGAAAAAATTTCAGGTCTGAAGATTAATTTATCTAAGTGCTCTCTTATGGCGATGAAGGTGTCGAAGGAAAGTTTGACTGATGCTTCAGATTTTTTGGGCTGTAAATCGGGGTCTTTGCCTTTCAAGTACTTGGGTCTTTGGGTAGGTCAAAATATGAAGAGAAAATCGGCTTGGGAAAGTATAATTCGAAAATCTAAATACAAATTAAGTGGATGGAAGTGGACTTCGTTATCAGAAGGGGGTAAACTGGTTCTTATCAAAGGTGTTCTGAATGCCCATCCTCTTTTCTTCTTTTCCATCTACAAGCCTCCCAGACGTGTGATTAATTTTCTGGAAAGTGTGAGATCTTCTTTTTTTTGGGGAGGGGTTGGGGCATAAAAAAAATTGCTTGGATTTCTTGGCCGAAACTTCAGGCCCCTGTTCATCTAGGTGGGGTTGGGGTGGGTAGTCTTGAGGTTCATAATCTAGCATTGTTAGAGAATTTGTGGTGGAGATTTGTTTCTGAACCTAATTCTTTGTGGAGAAATGTAGTGATCTCCATTTATGGGGAAAATGGGGTGTGGGATTTGAGTAGTAATGGGAGGGGTCTAGGTGGGGTTTGGGGAGGTATTAAAAGTGCTGTGAGTTGTCTAAAATCTTTAGATTTATGTTTGTTGGGCTCTGAAAAATGGTCTGTCGGCGGTGGTAGTGTGGTGAGTTTTTGGGACGATGAATGGTTGGATGGGGGACCTTTGAAGCTACAATATCCTAGGTTGTTCTATCTTACAATAAATAAAGCGGCTCGGGTTCAGGAAGTTATGTCTAGAGAGGGTGATGGGTGGTCATTTGTATGGGAGTGTGATGTGGACTTTCCTATGGTTCCAATCTAACCGGCAGTATACCGGGTCAATCGTAGTCTAGTCTAGTGAACAAGGTCGTCTCCTCAGGGAATCGCTTTTAAAAGTGTGGTTAAACACCAATTAACTATTATTATCTTGATCTAAGTCGCAGTTTTAACATAAAAGTAATGATTTCGTGCCTCTAATAAAAATTAGCAATAAATGATAAAGATACTAACCAAGACAATTTCATTGAACGACAGTCTCTTTTGGTTTCATAGATGTGATCAATCGGCTTATTAAGGGTATTTAACTGTGTGAAACGGCGTACTCCTATTCTAACAATTTCCCCTCATATGAGTGTATGAAATTGTTCTATGCCTCCTCATTGGTTTAAAAACCTTAAACCTAATGATTTGACATGATAAAATCACGAGTACGACTAGTTCATTCCCCAGATAAGAAATTGAACTCCGATATCGGTCAACTTTACCTTCCGGTTTTTCTACCTCGTTCTCACATCTAATATCTCCATTCGGTATCCATTAAGTGTGTGTGTGCTCATATTGGTTAATTACTCCAGCACAAACTAACAATCAAAATAAGTAGAAAAAGCTTCAACACAGTCGATAATAAAACATATAATACATAATCATCACCCAATTGACCAAAATAGCTTAAATAGTTCAATTACATGCCTTGGCTAGTTACAGGTCTAGCCACTCATTACTACGAATACTAACATATTTAATCTAGCATTCATGGTAATAAGATTATCAATACAAAATAAAACTAGAATATTATGTTACCGATTACAACCGATAAGATTACAATGGCAAGCTTGCTTCCTCCTTCGGTGATCATCAATGGAGATTGCACCACGTTGTTGAGCTTCTTCCACGTAGATACACCAAACAATTAAAATAGCATTCTAGGATGATTTTTGTGGTGAAAATAGCTAAGGTGGAATTTAATATTTTTCGTGGCTTTAAGAGCCTTGGGTTGATAGTGTCTACAAGAAAAAGAAGATGTAGTAGTCGAAGTCCTCTTCCTCGTTCTCTTCTGATGATATATATATATATATATATATATATATATATATATATATAATAGACTTTGAATATGAATAATGGATATGGAGAATAATTGAAGGGGTTCATTTCCGGTCTGTGGTATCTTTCCGGTTTAAGCCGGGTCACATCGGTCAGTTAGAGTAGTCAGGCTTATTAAATGAAATGATCCGAAATCTTCACATCCGGCGTAAGCCGGAATTCTTCCGGTTTATGCCGGAATCTTTTATGTCAGGCCCATAAATGCGCATTGATTGTCCAAAATTTTGCCAATCTTGATAAATCTTGAAATATTCCGGCGTAGACCGGGAATTCTTCCGGTCTGCGCCGGGTCTTGTCAACTTTAGATTTTTATGTATCATGTAACGAAATTTTTTAGTATAATTATTATGATAATTATATTTCCGTTTCCATCGAGCTTTATGTCACGACTTCAAGACTTCACCACGTGGTATCTGTAACAAAATAAAACGAGAAAAACCACGGGTATATCTGATAATAAAATTAGGCTTTTCAGCCTCTAAAATATATCAAAATAGTGGGATTTTATTATATCTACTATTTACAGAAATAAAACGTATCATCACAATCATTACCAAAATTGATATAAAAGCAAAATACATCATCTGGTTGACATACATCAACTACTCCCCACTTAGCCTTTGATCGTCCTCGAGCAAAGAAGCAACAAAATAATTCGGAACTACAACTGTTAGTTACACAGTATCAAGAAATAAAGTTTCAACTAGATGATGCAACTAATCAAAATTAAAGTTATATGTTATCTAGCTATCTTAAGAGAGCAGTGTGGTGTGTGTGCAAACGCTTCTCCATTTTGTTATTATGCAACCGATCACGAACTTATGCATACAGATTTAATAAATGCAAACCATAAGCTTAAGGGTGATACCAATCTCCACTAATCGAGGCACCTGGAGTCAAGAAGATAGGTCGGGTAGGACTTGCAAGTTTGTAATGTCAGGCTCGGGTATTGGCTAATCTAAGGGACTGAAAGGGATAAAATCAAAAAAGAACAAATGCAAGATAGCAAAATCTATACCTACAATTCCAATGATCTTTCTAATTGAAAACTCCCATGCTTTCGCATAACTGCCAAAGACGTGTCCTCAACAATAAACATAAGAACTGGAGTTTTATTTCATTTAATTTATCATCCGAACTCGCATCACTTGAATTTGTTAAACTCGTCCTACAAAATTGGCTTCCTAACACTGACCATTGTTTTTTTTAATAAAACATATACACTAATGGATTCCGAACTCTCTAGAAATCATCTCATCTTTGTGCCAACATAATTGTCCAACCTTTAACTTCCGAAGTTATCACCACACAATATATAGAGAATCACTAATCTTACGGGACACCAAGGAAATGTAGACCAAAATTAGGCTAAGGGTTGGATATAATGAGGCTAATCACGAATGGCTATTTCGAGTGGAGTCTCACCATTCTACAAAGGGTGAGGTGTGGACAGATGGAAATTACGTTCGGGATGGCCATTTGGCTATGGTTTTGTGAAAAGAAATGCCAGGACCGTGATTCTGAAATTCGACTCCAAATACCTTTCTTTTTCGCCTCGAAAGGATATCAAACCTAAGTTCTAGTTGCTACTGAGGCATTGTATGCATAATTCCATAAAAGTTTGTATGTTAACAAAAACTTTGGATATGTGTTTCAAGGATTCACACTACTGACAAAGATTTGCAAGATAAAATGTACCTTTAATGACCACGGCGTAAGCCGGGTCCAATCTCGGCGTAGACCGGGATATGTGGGTCAAAAACTGGCAGGCAGTCACGGCGCGCGCCGAACTATTCCCGGCGCAGACCGGGAAACGTGAAACACGTACAGAGAGCTATTGATGCAGTTCAAAATGGTGAAATATCAAAATAAAAAAAGTTGAACAAATTAAAACTGAACATGCAGCCTCGATTTTATTTAGATAATTTAAATATTATACAAACTGGGCAAAGGAAAGAAATTCATGACGTGCCAATGACATTATTTTTTATCTTACAAAAATTGAAAAACAACCAGACAGGAAAATAACTTAAGCAACATGAGAACCAACCAACCAGACTGACTATCACAACCAACCAGACCAAGGCATGCATACATGACAACAAAACCAACCACGAGCTCAATCGGTATCGCCCACCTCAGCAGACGAAGAACCACCAGGGATATCAACTGGTAACAAAGAAGTTTGGGTACGACGGCACGGAAAAACTTCATCAGAGCAAATGATACGCTTTCCAGCAACATGATTACATAAGTGAGAAATCACCCATGAAAAGGCAATGGTTGATGGAAATTGGTCCTGGACAGTGCAAAACAGACAGCAACACGGTGTATAAGTACACCTCAATCAATTACAGCACCAGTGGAAATAGCATAGAGCAACAACAACTCCTCATCGTTAACTTGAGAGAAATCATTTGTAGGAAAAACACGGGAATTGATGAAATGCTTCCACACGCGCATTTCAGGAGATAAGCTATAAGCTGACATATCACGCTCGAGGGGAGCACCAGGAAATAAGGCATTTGCGGCTTCAGTTCTTTTCAAAACCAAACCAGACACGGTATCCAAATTCCAGGCCTGCTCATAGTGGGTGTGGGGAGCAACTTGCTCTTCTGAGATGAAGAAAGTACGGTTGATAACCGTAGGGGTAAATGGGACCAAGACACCTCTAATGTAAACTGTGGTGGTGGCTTCAACAGAGCTTGTTTGTGAAAGCACAGAAAAGAACTCACGAACCAAAGTGATGTTAATACGCCCATGGGGTGCACGAACAAAACGGTCCCAACCACCCCACAGTATGCGAATTTCTCCCAAATCCTTAACTTTGCGTTTATTTAGGCCTTTTTCAATAAGGATGGGTAAGTGAGAGAAGTTTTAAAAGTAGCGATCCCGTGATGTCTCTGTAGCGTACTCTACAATGGTTGGGACATGGTAGTGTTGGTCAGGTTGAGAAACAACAGAGTCTGGTGAATCAGGTGGTGAAAGGGATGGGACTGAAGAGGGGGAGGTAGTAGACATGGTTGCAAAAGAAGGAAAATACTTGGAGAGAAGGAAAAAATGGAGAAGAAGAGTTGGTGCAGGGTGTGGGTTTGAGATAGAAGGATATAAATAGAAGTGTCTGGTCGGTCCAAAAATATCATGATCGGCACATACAGGGAATTTTGCCGGCGCAGACCGGGTCATGTGTTCGGTAAAAACACGTTTTAAATTTATGATACCGAAACACCCCAAGTATAAGGATCTGTAGTAAAGGATGTTAACGGGTCGTCCTAAGGGAATGGAACGTTTATCGAATTCAAATATAAACCTATATCGATTATGTCACTAAACTACTACTAACCTAAGGTTAAAACTAACTAAAACCTAAGGAATAAACCTAAGAATGAACCTAAAACTAAAACTAAAAGCAGAAATAAAACAAGCTGAAAAATAAGAAAAGCGAAGGATGGATGGACGCGATCACTAAAGTGAGCAGCGTGCTGGAAACTAAAGCTAACGGACGGGCGTTCGCTATTATGGACGAGTCGTCGACTACGATCGAGTAAGAAAATTGTAGAAAAGTTGCAGGAAATCTAAAGGTTTAAAAACTAAAACTTAAACTAAACTTATGCAAGCGATTTGATTCAAACAAGTAAAGGAAAACACGGCAAGGCAAGCTGGACTCCACTTATCAACCAACAATCCAACTAGGCGGTGATTAAAAAGACATAGTTTTTAGTAGTGATTTATCACGAATTCAATCAAATATCTTTAATCAAATTCCTAAGGTTTCGTTTGTCTTTTCAAACAAACTAAACATGCAATCAAAGCAGAGGATCACGAGATCGTTTCCAAACTCTTACTCAACTAAACATGCCTAATCTCTTATAACATGATTAGATGCATCACTTAAACGAAAGAGAACTCAAATAAACAGACTTTCGTAAATTTATTCAAGCATAAAGATAGATAAATAGATCGTTTCATAGAATTGATAATTCAACAAAACATGGCAATGTAAAGCAGCGTTAAAAGTGATGAAAAACTAGATCTTAAACTCACTAAACATTCAATATTGAACTCTCTAGTTGGTTTTGTTGTTGATGAGCTTCCTCCGTCGACTCACTGCAAGGCTTTTAGCCAACAATCATGTTGAAGATGATTGTTGGGTTGGAGAAGTTCATCTCTGCGTAAAAGGCTTGTGGCGCGACTTTTTGGTGTAAAGTTGTGATCTCAATTATGTGGTATGAATTAGGGTTAAGAGAATTGCTGCTGCTATATATAGAGTTTTGAGTCGGTTATGACTAAGTCGGCAACGGACGCTCAAATGCGCTTCAATGGGCGTTCGTTCACTCGGCTGGGCGCTAATCAAGCGCTCGTTCGATTGCGGTTGGACTCTCTGATTACGATTTTGGCACTCGACGCATACGTTCCATTTCACCAAACGCCCGTTCATAATGGACGGAAGATGGGCGCTTCGATCGGACTCCGTCTGGATCGACTTGAACTTGATTTCTTCATCCTTATCCAATTTCTTCAAGCCAATTCCAACTCTCTATCTCTTATAATTTGACTTGAGCTTCATTTATCCTCATTATATGCACGAAAATTAACTCCTACATGATAAATAAACAACGCAAAAAAAATGTAATAAAACTCAACTAATAATAATTCCATTAAATCAACACTTAAAATCATCAATTTTGCATACAACCCTCTTAAAATCATCTTTATTAAATAATTACACTTAAACCCTTAATTCTCATGTAAATTATGCAAATGTGGGAAAAAATAATAATAAAATACACCATTAATAATCATATAAATATGGCCTTAACAACTCCCCCACACTTAACTTTTTGTACGTCCTCGGACAAAACAATCAAAACTATAGCTCAACTTTATAAATAATCCACATAGATCTCTAACTCACGTAACAAAAGATACAACAACTATAGCAAATGATACCAACACAGAGATAGATTCGGTGTAAGTGTGACAAGCCGTTCTCAATCTTAACAAGCCTTTCAAAGAAATATCCTTTCAAAAATTCCAATGACTATCCTAGGTATAGACAGTAATAGCTCCACTCAAGCCTTCCCACGCACTCGGTAGGATAATCCTACTGACATATCATGCGGTTCTCACTGGGTATAAGATCCATGATAACAAAGACTTCACTTTATTTTTACTCATCATTTCCAAAATTTTCAAATTTGACGCATATCAGAATGAGCTCTTACCCATCATAGTAGAATAGGATGTTTCGTGATAACACCCTACCTTACTCAAATCATAAGGTAGCTTCTCACGATTATCGTGAACTTTTGGTCATCATAGTGGTATAGGACATTTCGAGATAATGCCTACCTCACTCCAATCATCGACCGACTTCCGACAAGCGTATTTATTAATAATTGCTCACTCACTTTATTCATTCACTATTCCAAGTCATAAGTTACATCTCACTTATCACATTCAAACGTTATGATATTCACAGTACACGGTCCAACTTAGGTGTAACTATACTGATCTTCCTAAGATAAATCATTAAAAATAATGAAAGGATACAATTCAAAAGTCATGCTTCAAAATCAAAGGCTTTCGTGAGTGAAAAACGAAACTATCTCCATAAAAGTAAAACATGCTATAATTATCTCACTAAGTCACATACTATCATCGTTAGAAAACTACAACTAGCAAGCATCTAGTTCCAATTATATGCTCGAGACTCACAAAAAATTTTAAATTTCGCACAGAAATTTAACATTCACTCATATTTCAAAGGATATAGCATAAAAACATACCCAAACACCCCCCCACACTTAAATCACATTATGTCCTCAGAATGTGCAAATATAAAAGAAAAGAAAACTTAGCTGGTTTCAACGGTGGTTGTCGGATGAAAGTTAGCGAGAGGTCGAGCCGGAGCATGGATGTACCGTTTGCCTTTCGAATAGACAACACTGGACAGTAGTAACTAGAAAACCTGCTCAAAAGTATCTGCAACACTCGACATACCATATAATCTCGGGGTACACGGGGTACATGAGCAACACATAACACAAAACACTCACAATGAACGTAAGAGGAATAACCATCAACACAAAAGCAACTAAAGTATTATTTCTAAAACAATAAAACAACCTAAGAATGAGAGAAAAAAAAAACAAATAACTAGGTTGCCTCCTAGGAGCGCTCTTTTAATGTCAATAGCTTGACACAAAGTTCAAGATCAACCCGGATCGGGCCACTTTGGTTTAACAGCCGCCACCTCAGTATCAGAATCAGAAGTATTAGGGCGGAAATGATTTCCACCACAACAACAAGTCAAGTGCGCAATAAAATCATTAAACTTTTCTCTCCAAACTACACTAACTCTCTTCTTCTTGTTCTTGCGCACGATAGGCATAGACATAGTGGTATGATCGAAGTTTATTGAAGGTACCTCACGGGTGGATATAGGAGCGTCATCATCATCGACTCAAAGAAATAAGATGGAATCTCCTCACAAATCGGGACATCTGTACTCTCATCTCTTCTTTGGAAATAAAGAATCTCGGAGCTTTTCCTTTGGTTGCCCAAAATATTTCTTAAGTCGATGACCATTCACTTTAAAAGCTTGATTACCATACCCGTTCAAAGTAATTTCCACTTGGATTAACCTCGAGAATCTAAAATGGACCAGACCATCTAGACTTTAGCTTACCAGGAAACAAATGAAGTGCGGGTATATAGAGTAAAGTCATTTCACCAACTTTGAATTCTCGGTCTTTGATCTTAGCGTCATGGAGCATCTTAGTTCTCTCCTTGCTGATTTTAGCATTCTCGTATGCTCTGAGTGCGAATTTCGTCGAGCTCGTTCAAGCAGTAACAACCTTTTCTCCCCACGAGTTGGCTATCAAAATTTAAGAATTTAATTGCCCGTAAAGCTCTGTGTTCAAGTTCGACAGGTAAATGACAAGCTTTGCCATAAACCATTTGGAAGGGTAGCGTGCCCATCGGGGTCTTGAATGCGACGATAGGCCCACAATGTCGTCATCCGACTTAAGACTCCAATTAGATCTATTATTGTTCACGGTCTTCTCAAAATTCTTTAGGCTCCGGTTGCTTACCTCGACTTGGCCACTAGTTTGAGGATGATATGGTGTGCCAATCTTATGTTTGACACCATATTTTCAAGAACCTTGTCAAGCGGCGCATTGCAAAAGTGAGTACCTTCATCACTAATGAGTGCTCTCGGACGGCCCGAATCTAGTAAAGATATTCTTTTGCAAGAATTTCTTTACAACCTTGTGATCATTAGTTTGAGTAGCTATGGCCTCGACCCACTTGGAAACATAATCCACACAGACGAGGATATACTTATTACCACATGAAGATGGAAAGGGTCCCATAAAATCTATGCCCCATACGTCGAAAACTTCACACTCAAGAATGGGCTTAAGTGGCATTTCCATCGACTACTCTGCCTTCTGTTCTCGGCACCTATCACAACCTCTACAAAAGGCTTGCGTCTTTAAGCAGAGTCGGCCGGTAGAATCGGCTTGAAGAATCTTTGCAACCGTCTTGGTGTTCCATAGTGACCTCTGTAGGACCATTTGTGGCATTGTTCTAGGATATCCCATCGATCATGCTCGGGAACACACCTTGAAGCAAACCATCCTTACGGACCTTGAACAAATAAGGATCTTTCCATATGAGATATTTAAGGTCGAGAAAGAACTTTTCCTCTCACGATCGTCATATCCTCTAAATGACCACTCGCATTAAATAGTTGACATAGTCGACATACCACGGCCTAACCGTTTCAAGCTTCATCAATTGCTCGATTCGGAAAATCAATGCCTATATCATTGTGATTTTACGCACCCTCATTTACTAAGCGAGATAAATGATCGACCACAATATTCTCACTACCTTTCTTATCTTTAATCACAAGGTCAAACTCTTGTAAAATCGAGAATCCATCGAAGTAACCTTGGTTTTGCATCTGCTTTGTCCATAAGGTAGCGTAAAGCTGCATGATCGGTCCAAACAACAACTTGAGACCCAGAAGATAACTTCTAAACTTGTCAATGGCAAAAAACAACGACTAAGAATTCCTTCTCGGTTGTGGTATAATTGCATTGAGCCGGGTTCAAGAGTGCGGCTCGCATAATAAATGGGCTGAACCTTTTATCAACTCTTTGACCTAAAGCTGCGCCTACGGCGTAATTAGAGGCATCGCACATCAACTCGAAAGGCTTGGTCGATCGGTGCAACTAAAATAGGGGCAGCGATAAGCATCTTTCAGACAATTGAAAGCTTCTTTGCGCCGCATCGAACAAGAAATCGACATCTTCTTTCAAAAGATTTGATAAAGGCTTGGCAATCGTAGAAAAGTCTCTAATGAAACGCCGGTAGAAGCCAACATGTCCTAGAAAACCTCGTACCTCTTTCCTTTGTTTTGGAGTGCGTCATCTTTTCAATGGCTTCAACCTTAGCCTTATCAACTTGAATGCCGACATTGGACACCTTGTGTCCCAAAACTATTCCTTCATCAACTAGAAAATGGCATTTCTCCCGATTAAGCACCAGATTCTTCTCTCGCGCAGCGTTGGAGTACCATATCTAGGTTCTCTAAAATTTCATCAAAACTATCGCCGTGGGCGAGAAGTCATCCATGAAGACTTCCATGCATTTCTCAACAAGTCCATAAAAAATGGCCAACATACACCGTTGAAAGGTCGCGGGTGCATTGCATAGACCGAATGGCATTCTACGAAAAGCAAAAGTACCGGATGGACACGTAAGCGTGGTCTTCTCTTAGTCATTGGGGTCGATGGCTATCGGAAGTAACGAGTATCCATCGAGAAAACAATAATACTTGTGACCACTCGGTCTTTCAATTAGTTGGTCAATGAAGGGTAAGGAAGTGATCTTTTGCGGTGACTTCATTGATCTACGATAGTCGATCTGAGACTCTGTAGCGATCCACGAGGCGTGGGAAACTTCCTCCCCTTTTTCATTCTTTTCATTGTGATTCCGCCCTTCTTTGGCACAACTTGAGTAGGGTGACCCACTCGCTATCGGCGATTGCATAGATGATGCCCATGTCAAGCCACTTTATCACTTCTTTCTTGACAACCTCCTGCATATGCGGATTCATCCTTCTCGAGGTTGTCTAACCTTTTTAGCTCCCTCCTCCGTTCGGATTTTATGCATGCATACATATCAGGGTGATTCCTCGGATATCACCCACTTGCCATCCATCGAGCGAGGATATTTTTTTTAGCACTTCTATCATTTGTGCTTCTTGCTCAGTCGAGTTTGAAGAAATGATCAAAGGCAATTTATCTCCATCCTTAAGAAAGATATACTTAAGGTGTTTGGAGCGGTTTGAGCTCTAAATCAGTAGGTGGTTGCTCAATACTAGACTTTAACGGGCCACCTTTCTCTTTATGAGCTTGGGTGGTTGACTAAAGAATAACTCATCTTCCCGAGGCTCAACCCCGGAAAGGCTTTGGATCAAATCATCCATCGGAATCCTCCGATCAACACTTGCTTCCTTTTTCTTGTGATCGATCATTTTCTTAACTCTTCATCTTTAAGCTCTTACGCCAACTCCTCCCAATCATCTACTTCCCAATGAGTAGCTTCTCTCCAAAACTCTACCTCGTCCCAACTACCCATGAGCTTCTTCTTCACCAGGGATGAAATCTTCACGACTCGAGTTCTTTGAAATCATCGTTTGTTCTTTGGGCATCTCCATGCTTCTAACTCAATAACGAGGCCCAGTGTGGAGCGAGTGAAGATGACTCGTCAATGCCTACGGCTTGAAATGAATTAGAAGGTGGTCCGCGATCGGCCGGATCCTCAATGTCCAAGACTTCAAAACACACTATCTCTCTGTCAACTCCTCTGCTTCTTCAAAGTAGGCATCTTTTCGTCTCATAGATAGCTAGCCCGACAAGCGATATTTCATCAATTACGGCTCTTTCAGGATGTGTCCCTCGTGTGAAGGTGACGGATGTGTCACCGACTCTAAAATAATCTGTCGCTTGCGCGAAGTCGATGAAAGCGTTAGAAGTGTCTAAAAGGTTCGGCCTAGAATTAGAGGCATCTCCTTATCAGGTGGATAGTCTAGAATAACCCAATCGGTAGGGAAGACTAAATGTTCAATTTGAAGGAGAACATTAGCTACACAACCGGCTGCGATCCGGCTAGATTTATCTACCATCGAAGAGAAATCGGGCGTTCCGCATCCTTTTATCTAACCGAGCTTTTGCATCGTTTAATGGCATCACATTAATAGAGGCCCCTGAGTCGCATAAGGCGTTTTGAATAAATGGCCTTCGATCTCACGGGAGATTGAAGGTGCGCCAGGTCACCTCGCTAATGACAATTTTCTGTGAAACCATCGCGCAATCCTCGCGTAGCACTTCTTCAACCATCCCCCTGAAGCTTTCTCTACTCCTCCCAGAATTCTTTAAGATACTTAGAGCATTTAGGCATTTCAGTTAATACCTCGGCTAAGGGCATACTAGCTTGAGTGTCTCTAAGCATCCTCCTCACTCCATCATCTTGCTTGTCATTAGTGAGGGCTTTCTCTTTCCTTTTTTGGGGATAAGGAAGGGCTTTACCATTCCTGTGACTGATTCTTTATCGCCTCATCCTCCTTATCCTTCCATCTTACGAACTTTTCTTTCTTTTTCTTAGTGAGAGTACAGCCTCGACTTTCCTTCCTTTCCTCATCATGAATTATTTTAGTCCTCCGAAGAATTGTCACTACGCTCCTCATCGTTGCTTTCTTGGCATGTGGTTCTGATTTCCCTCTCACGAACTCATGGCGTCGGGAGGGGCTACTCGTTCCGACATCTTGCCGGGTCAGCTGTTTACCACTTCTCAGCGTTACTTCATTCAACTCCTCTTCTTGCCCATACTCCCCTTGAGGTGTAATGGCGGTGCAAACATTCACATCGACTTTGGATTTCTCTCGGTATAACTCGGAAGTTTACGTGTGAGTGCTGCTGCTTATTTGAGTACGCCATTTGACCAACTTGTCTCTCAATTGCTTTAACACTAGTGGACGAGTCTTCACCATGTCTACCAACTCATCGAATTTGTGTTGAGGACACATGAGGTGGTATGATTGTTGTTACGAGTTTGATTCCAGCCACCTTGAGGCCTTTGGGAGTTACGAGGCGGCCTCGACGATAGTTCGAGTTGAAAGAATTCGAATTTGAAGGGGTGGTGGTAAGCAGCTTGATTGAAGTTTTGTCGTTGAAATCCTGAGTAGTTACGGCTTTGATTGAAGTTTCGGAAGGGTTGGTTTTGATTATCCATTAAATTTACTTCTTCCGTCATCTCCGTTCCTACTGCATTCCCGGATCGGAAGGTTGCGTCGAAGATTGGCGTTTGCTTGCTTATCAATTCCATCCGAGCAACCAACGACTTTGTATCGGGATTGCTTGCGTACCTTCTTTCTTAACAATATTGGTCTTCTTAGGAGTCGACCACATATTGTTCTTGGCGATGGTCTCGACCACTCTGTGGCGATCTCACCACCTCCCCTAAGAAGGATCCCATGAGTGTGGAGTCAAGATAGTCTCTATTAGGTTGAGAGACTCCTCTCGTAAAATAGTTCCAACAACTCATGTCTATCATATCCGTGATTGGGGCACTTCCTCATCAGCAGATTTAATCTCTCCCAAGCCTTGCCAGCAGTCTCATCCTCCATGCGCTCAAGCGTAGCTATTTCCCGTTTCATCTCCATAATCTTGCTGGTGAAACCCACTTAAGAGCGAAGGCTCTTTTGACATCATTCCATGTATGGAGGGAATGATGTGCTAACGACAAACCATCTGCTTGCTTCACCTTTTAAAGCAAAGGAAATAGCTTCAACTTTACGATCTGAGAATCAACACCAGGATAATGGCACGCTTCTGATTTGTGCGAATGTGGACAAGAAGTCGTGTGGGTCTTCTTGGCGATGCCATGGAAAGAGCTATTTTGGACTAGTGCAACTACTCCATTTTTAAGGTCGAAATCTACTCCCCATATCAGGTGGGCGAATAGGTCTATGTCCTCGAGAAAATCTTGATTAAGATATGGAGTGTAGGGGTCTGGTTCAATTGATTAAAAATTTGGTTTTGGCGGAATTGTTGAAGTTGTTGATTTATGCCCGACTTCTTGATTCTTTATTGTTGCTTGAGCTTGCATTTGTTGAAGAATGATATTTAATTGGGCTTGGGGATCGGGATTTGGAATTGGTGGATCTTGATCCGCCATTTTGTCTAAATCGGGGAAAAGCCTTCTTCTAAGGATAGATCGTTCGGGCTCGGGATCAAAGATCGAAGTCCTTCTTACTTACTCGTTTGCATAAACCGGAAGAAAGGAAAGGAAGAAATCAACCCTTTGGGGTTGATTAGAAACGAGTTTAGAAAAGATTAGATGGTTTAGAGGAGAAAAGAAAGAGAAGAAAAGAGAAGAAAGAAAAAAGTGATGATTGAGCAGTGGAATGGCGTCCGGTGTTAGTGGGCGTTAGTTGAATCGAACGCTTCGTTCAATTGAATGAACGTTCGTTCGAGAGGACATAATTGAGTGGGACGGGCGTTCAAGTTGTTGAGCGCTTCGTTCGAGATCTGAAAACCTAAAAACTAAGGTTACGAGAAATTAAAAGCGAGATAAAAAAAAATAAAAGCGAAAAGACTTATGGAAACAAAATAAAACAAATCTATAATTACGAAACAGATCTAAGCTATAAAAAGTAAGGAAAATAATTGAAAGAAAATCAAATAAAATAAAACAATAATAAATGTAATCCTAAAATTTAAAACTACAATTAAAATTAGAATCGATATAAAAATTTATACAAAAGAATCCGACAACGAAACCGATTCCCGGCAACGGCGCCAAAAACTTGTTCGGTAAAAACACGTTTTAAATTTATGATACCGAAACACCCCAAGTATAAGGATCTGTAGTAAAGGATGTTAACAGGGTCGTCTAAGGGAATGGAAGCGTTTATCGAATTCAAATATAAACCTATATCGATTATGTCACTAAACCACTACTAACCTAAGGTTAAAACTAACTAAAACCTAAGGAATAAACCTAAGGCTGAACCCCTAAAACTAAAACTAAAAGCAGAGAAATAAAACAAGCTGAAAAATAAGAAAAGCGAAGGATGGACGGCGTTCACTAAAGTGAGCAGCGTCTGGAAACTAAAGCTAACGGACGAGCGTTCGCTATTGCGGACGAGCGTCTGACTATGATCGAGCGAGAAAATTGCGAGAAAAGTTGCAGGAAATCTAAAGGTTTAAAAACTAAAACTTAAACTAAACTTATGCAAGCGATTTGATTCAAACAAGTAAAGGAAAACACGAGCAAGGCAAGCTGGACTCCACTTATCAACCAACAATCCAACTAGGCGGTGATTAAAAAGACATAGTTTTTAGTAGTGATTTATCACGAATTCAATCAAATATCTTTAATCAAATTCCTAAGGTTTCGTTTGTCTTTTCAAACAAACTAAACATGCAATCAAAACAGGATCACGAGATCGTTTCCAAACTCTTACTCAACTAAACATGCCTAATCTCTTATAACATGATTAGATGCATCACTTAAACGAAAGAGAACTCAAATAAACAGACTTTCGTAAATTTATTCAAGCATAAAGATAGATAAATAGATCGTTTCATAGAATTGATAATTCAACAAAACATGGCAATGTAAAACAGCGTTAAAAAGTGATGAAAAACTAGATCTTAAACTCACTAAACATTCAATATCGAACTCTCTAGTTGGTTTTGTTGTTGATGAGCTTCCTCCGTCGACTCACTGCAAGGCTTTTAGCCAACAATCATGTTGAAGATGATTGTTGGGTTGGAAAGTTCATCTCTGCGTAAAAGGCTTGTGGCGCAGCTTTTTGGTGTAAAGTTGTGATCTCAATTATGTGGTATGAATTAGGGTTAAGAGAGGCTGCTATATATAGAGTTTTGAGTCGGTTATGACTAAGTCGGCAACGGACGCTCGTCTGCTTCAATGGACGTTCGTTCACTCGGGTTGGACGCTAATCAAACGCTCGTTCAGACTGCGGTTGGACTCTCTGTTCTGATTTTGGCACTCCGAACGCACGTTCCATTTCACCAAACGCCCGTTCATAATGGGACGGAAGATGGGCGCTAAATCACGGACTCCGTCTGGATCGACTTGAACTTGATTTCTTCATCCTTATCCAATTTCTTCAAGCCAATTCCAACTCTATCTCTTATAATTCGACTTGAGCTTCATTTATCCTCATTATATGCACGAAAATTAACTCCTACATGATTAATAAACAACGCAAAAAAATGTAATAAAACTCAACTCATAATAATTCCATTAAATCAACACTTAAAATCATCAATTTTGCATACAACCCTCTTAAAATCATCTTTATTAAATAATTACACTTAAACCCTTAATTCTCATGTAAATTATGCAAATGTGGGAAAAAATAATAATAAAATACACCATTAATAATCATATAAATATGGCCTTAACATCATGTAATAGCCTACTCAGTAGTCTATGAAGGAATATGCAGGAGGGGCAAGGATAAGGTTGGGTCGGCGTAAACCAGCAGTGTCTGGCGTAGAACGGGAAGTCACGGCGCAGTCCGTGCTAGACGACAAAAGGAAATACATCCGGACGACCAAAAGGAAATATAGCTGGGAATCCCTGCATAACCGGCTATATTCGGCGCAGACCGGGAATTCCAAACCATGTACAGAGACTGGAAGCTTGCAGCTGAGCCAAATTCAAACAAAACAACACAGGGGATGCATATTTATTCAACAAAAAGAGCATAATTATTTATAAAAGATCAAGATGTGCACTACCCAAAGAGTGCATCAATCAAAAGCTAGGAGTGACATAAAATATTTAAACCACACAAAAAATAGCAATCCAACGTAGTTTTTACAAAATGATAAGAAAGTTTTTAGAAAATGATAAAAAAAATTTCAAATGTCTGAATCAGTTTCGGAGTGGTCCATCCCGTGCCTCTAAATAGCTTCTTGAAAATCAGCATCACTCATAGCCACCGTGCTCATTGGAGCAAAACTCATTGGATTTACGAGACCGGCTTCTTGAAAATCCGTTGGATTGAGGTTGCTAAAAAACTGGACCGGATCTGAGAGTGCGCCGACAAATGCCAAAGCATCTAGGTGAGCACCAGCAGTAGTTGTAGACATGACCACTGAACCTTCCAAACCAATTCTACTCAAGCCAGCACTAATGGATGAAATGGAAGACGGAATGCTAAAGCCATCGGAGAAGTAAGCAGTAGTACCTGTACCCGTGGACATAAAACTGGGCATACCATCAGGAGCTAAGGTAGACCTTGGAAATGTGTGGTGGGTGGTACGGCCAGGTGTAGCAGATATCCAGGTGGGCAAGGTATAGGAATCTGACCAACATTGATCAAGAGTATCAGAGATCTGAGCATAACCCGGGTTGATAGTTCTTAGAAAAGCACGTTGACCTCGGATACCAATACATATATCTTCTGCCTACTTCCGAACTCTTTCAAAACCTAAGATAAGATTAGCATCATGAGTGGCTTGGCCACCCCGAATGGCTGCTAATTCCAACTCAAGGAAATCGAGCTGAGCCTCCTGAGCAAGGTTCTGGATAGGGAACATGCTAGGAGATGGAAAAACAGGGGGGGAGAGGCTGGGGCAGACCTAGAAGGTAATCCTTGAGTTCATGCGGGATTGTTGTAATCAAGACGACCAGCTGGAAGCTCTGCAAGGCGAGGGCCAATCACAGGTGTAGCAGGTGACACCAATCTATCACCTGGAAGAACATGAACTTGGGCTCGAATGCAGAGTGCAGAAATTAGGTTTGGAAAATGAATATTGCCACTCTTAAAATGATTGGAAGCAAAATCTACAGTTCTGGCATAGATAAGACGTCTTAAATCAACTGGAATATCTTGAACTATTGCCCAAGCAATACAGGCATCATCATAGCCAAACGCACTAATATGTCTAGAAGGACTCACATTATGGCCTAGAAAATGTTTTAGGGCTCGAACGTCCTTGATACATCCGCAAAATTTAAATCTTTATTCGACCCAGGTGGCGGAGGGATCAAAAGCATGCTGAGCTTCTAAAGCTCGGATTTGCATCAAACCAGCTTGATTAATGTTCCAAACCGTAGAATAATCTTGATCAAGGGGTATATCTGGAATTTGATAGAAAGCATTGATGATTTGGGAAGTAAAAGGGGCGGTAGTGCCACGAATAGAGACTGAAGTTAGCGGCCCTTCCTCAACAGGTTCATAGGCTGAAATCACCGCATAAAATTCGGCTACCAATGTGGCATTAACGATATCAGTGCGTGCTTCGGAAATCCTTAACCAATTACGATTCTAAAAAAATTGAAGAAATTCAGTGCCTAAGGATTCGAATTCTATACCACGTTCGAGAAGAATATTACAGTTCCCAAAATAAGTATCGTAGGCCCTAATGGCGGCTGGAGGGGCGGTTCTTTGAAAAGAGACCGCCTCCTCCTCGGCGGTGAGAGGGCCGGGTTCATGAGCTGGAACTACGATAAACGGGGTACTAGTTTTTCGTTTTTTACCGGTATTCTTTCTACGAGGATTGGATGATTCGGCCATATACGATGGTGGCATTATCACAATAATATTATAAAATCAAAATTCAAAATTTTCCTTTAAGTCAAAAAGCAAAAATATTGATAGAAATTAAAATGAAAGAGAAGATTTAAATACATTTTTGTTGTGTTAATTCCCTGGAGTAGAGTAATTTGTGGCTGGAAATAATGGAACTTGCCGGAAAAGATAGAGCTTTACCGGAGAAGAGGGAGTCGCCTATTTGAGAGCCAAAAAGTGGTCCACTTGCATCGACGGAAGGGAGAAATAAGGGTGGAGATGAAAGGAGGTGGTTTTAAAAGTGGAGGATTGTGAGGAAAGAATGGGGGAGATAGTGGTTTGGTGAAGAAGGTGGAAGAGTTGTAATGGAGGGGGTAATGGGGAAGAGAAGCCGAATATTGAGGGAGTTAAGGAGGAGAGAGGAAATGAAAAGAAACCAATCTGAATTCAAAATCTGAGGCTTCCGGCGTAGACCGGATATTTACGGCGTAGACCGTGAATAAGGAGGGGGTTCCCTCAGATTTGAATTAATTACCGGCGTAGACCGGATTGACACACGGATTACGCCGAGAAATGGTTTTTTAATGCCTTACAATTCCAAAATTTATATTATTTAGTTTCTATTATTATTGTTTTTATTTATACTAACCACTTATCATCACATAATTACGGGTTGCCTACCGACAGCGCTTTTTTTTAACGTCGTTTGCTCGACAGACTTAAACTACTTCCAGGATGACAATAATAAATTAATATATTAAACAAACGGGATACTTCCAGTAATTACTCACAAAAGCACGCATCAATTAAGTTTTACGAACCAATTCAGAAATAAATGTTTAGTAGGAAAGATAGTACCCGTGATTGCTAAATTTATAGTCTATAGCTAGACTACCCCATGCTTCAATTGGTTGGGGGGGTCAATAAGGAACATCACCTCTCAATTTGGAGGGACTATTTCTTATTCAATGAAAGTCTTCAGTCTATGACCATTTGCTATGAATGTGGTTTTTCCATCAGTAAATTCTTCGGCTCCAGATGCATGTACTTTAGTCACCAAAAATGGACCTGTCCATCTAGACTTAAGCTTACCTAGAGACAATTTTAAACGTGAGTTATACAAGAGCACTCGATCACCCATATAGAACTCACGACGAAAGATTCTCTTATCATGGAAAGATTCCGTGCGTTCATTGTAGATTCGGGCGTTCTCATAAGCATCAAGGCGAAACTCCTCAAGTTCCGTGAGTTGGAGTAATCGATGTTCACCAACGGACTTAGGATCAAAGTTAAGAAATTCAATAGCCCAAAAGGCACGATGTTCCAACACAACCGGAAGATGACAAGACTTGCCAAAAACTAGTCGATAAGAGAACAACCAATCGGTGTTTTATGCCCAAAGTACATCATCTAACTTTTCCGCCCATTTTTTTACGGTTTGAATCGACTGTTTTTTCAATAATTCTTTTCACCTCTCTTTTAGATACCTCGACTTGTCCACTATTTTGTGGATGGTACGGAGTACCAATCTTGTGCTTCACACCATATCTTTCAGTCAACTTGGTAAGTGGTCGGTTGCAAAAGTGTGTCCCTCTGTCACTAATTATGGCTCGAGGAGTACCAAATCTCATGAAGATATTCTTTTTAATGAATTTTATCACCACTCCGGTATCATTAGTTGGAAGGGCTTGAGCTTCGATCTATTTAGATACATAATCAACCATTACCAAGATGAATTTCTTACCAAATGATGGGGAAAAGGGGCCCATAAAATCAATGCCCCAAACATCAAACAATTCACACTCTAATATAGCTTGAAGAGGCATCTCGTGTTTCTTAGAAACATTTCCCCATTTTTGACATGACTCACAAGATCTTGCATAGTGGTGTGCGTCTTTATATAGTGTGGGCCAATAAAAACCACACTGTAATACTTTGTAGGCGGTTTTCCACCCTCCATGATGGCCGCCAGCCTCACGGTCATGGCAAAAGGACAAGATACTTAAAATCTCATTATCGGGCACGCATTTCCTAAATATGCCATCCGAACACCTTCGAAAAATGTCCGGTTTTTCCCAATAATAAAATTTTAAATCATAAAAGAACTTCTTTTTCTGTTGCCATGTCCAATGAGACGGAACATACTCACAAGTAAAATAATTAATGATGTTACCGAACCATGGCGAGCTCTCCTTTGGTGTATTATCAGCTTTAATGAGTTGCATTGTTGGGGAAGCATCAACCATGAGGAGTTGTTCGTCCGGAAATGAATCTTCGATTTCTGGTCTCATTCTTTCTTCTTCAGTAAATTCCATACGACTCAAATGATTTGCTACCACATTCTCACTACCCTTTTTATCTTTAACTTCAATGTCAAACTCTTGAAGTAAAAGAATCCATCTGAGTAGACATGGTTTTGCATCCTTCTTGCTCAACAAGTACTTTAATGCCGAATGATCGGTGTAAACAATGACTTTGGAACCGATGAGATAAGAACGAAATTTGTCTAATGCAAAGATTACGACAAGTAGCTCTTTTTCCATTGTGGCATAGTTGAGCTGAGCTGAGTTTAATGTGTGAGATGCATAGTAGATTTCCTTGAGTACTTTGTCATTGCGTTGACCTAAAACAGTCCAAACTGCTAGATCGCTTGCATCACACATAAGCTCAAAGGGTAAATTCCAATATGGTGCCACTAGCACTGGGCACTTGTCAATCATGCCTTTAAAGTCTCAAATGCTTTCATGCATTTATCATCACTTCTTTCTCAAGCAAATGACTGAGAGGCTTTGCTATTCATGAAAAATCTACTATATTGCCTATAGAAACGGGCATGTCCAAGAAATCCTCTCAGAGTTTTCAGATTTACTGGTGGAGGTAATTTTTCAATTACTTCGATATTTGCTCTGTCCACCTCAATACCTTCTTCAGAAATTCTATGACCCAAAACAATACCGTCTGACACCATTAGATGGCACTTCTCCCAGTGTAGGACTAAATTCATGTCTTCACATCATTGCAGAGCACGCTCTTACTAAGTGTGAGAGGCATTCTCCAAAAGAGTCTCCAAAAACGCTAAAATCGTCCATAAAAATTTCCAAAAACTTTTCTATCATGTCAGAAAATATTGCCATCATACATCGCTGAAACGTAGCTGGTGCATTACACAATCCAAGGGGCATTCTTTTGTATGCAAAAGTTCCATATGGACAAGTGAAGGTCGTTTTCTCTCTATCTCCTGCTGCAATAAATATCTACAAATTGCCTGAATAACCATCCAGAAAACAATAGAATCCATGTCCACTCAATCGTTCCAACATCTGCACTATGAACAGAAGTGGGTGATGGTCTTTCTTAGTGTGCTCATTTAGTTTGCGGAAATCAATGCATATTCGATATCCTATGACCTCTATTGTCAGAATCCATTCATGCTTGTCATTTTCCTTTACCGTGAAACCGCCCTTCTTTGGTACCACTTGGGTGGGACTTACCCATTCACTGTCTGATATGGGAAAATTATCCCCATCTCCAATAGTTTAATAACCTCTTTCTTGACCACATTTTCATGTCTGGGTTTAGGCGGCGTTGTGGTTGGATACACGGTTTAGCACCTTCATTTAAGATGATCTTGTGTACACAAATCTCAGAACTTATTCCTTGAATATTTGTCACTGTCCATCCAAACGCTTTCTTATGTTGTCTCAGCATTCTCAACAATTGGTCTTCCTGCAAATTGGTCAGTGATGATGAAACAATAACAGGAAGTAGATTATCGGATTCAAGAAAGGCATATTTAAGATTCGAAGGGAGAGGTTTCAACTCCAGATTCCTTGGTGGCTCTTCCACCGAAGGTTTTAATACTGGGCCATCTAGTTCTAATTCCAAATAACGATGCCATGGTTGTCTCACAAAAGAACCACCTATATTTAGGTGAAAAATTACTTCTTCCATCTCTTGTTCATTGTTATCTCCTTTATAGATGGATAGGGCCAAACATTCTTCGAGCTTATCTTCAAAAACCTGCAATTTAGTATGATCCACACAAATAGAAGATATAGTATCTATGAATGAACATGATTCTTGTGACGTGGATGGATGTTTCATGGCTTTGAAGATATTAACAGTAACTTCTTTTTCATTAACTCTTAAGACTAGCTCTCCTCTTTGAACATCGATAAGGGTTCTTCCCGTAGCTAGGAATGGACGACCAAGAATGAGGGACGTTTAAAACCCTTCCTCCATTTCCATAACTACAAAGTCAATTGGGAAGTAAAACTTATCTACCTTTACTAACACCTCTTCGATGACTCTCTTAAGACGCTTAATTGATCTATCTGCTAATTGAAGAGTCTTTTCCGTGTTTTTGAGCTTTCCTATTCCTAGTTTCTTATAATCCTCATAAGATATGAGATTAATGCTTGCACCGAGATCGTAAAGAACCTTCTTAAACAAAAAACCCCCAATCTCGCATGGGATGTTAAAACTACGGGGGTCTTTAAGTTTAGGCGGGAGCTTGTGCTGCAATACTACGGAGCACTCCTCATTAAGACAAATGTTTTCATACTCTTCTAAACATTTTTTGTTTGAGATGATATCCTTAAGAAACTTTCTGTATGTGGGCATGTTGATTAGTGCTTCAATGACATGGATATTAACATTAAGGTGACGAAATGTGTCAAGGAAATGAGCATACTTCTTATCCGTTTTCAATTTTTTAATTTTCTCTCTAGGTGGGTAAGGTAAAGATTCAAGAACAATAATTTTAAGGTTTGAAGTCATACCTTCCCTACCTTTATCCTTGGCTGAAGACGGTGATGCTTCCTTGAACGATTAAGCATTTGGTGGTTGCCACGTGTCATGATCCTGAACTTCCTTCTTTGAAATGTGCCCTGAGTTCTTCTTTTCACGCTCTGTGTGAACCATACCATGTTCAATGTGAGCCATATCTTTTTCCAGACTAGCTGATTTTTGAGTGTTGCTACTCCCCACTTGGATTGTACCATCAGCAACATTGCCTTCTCTAACATCTTCATTAAATAAAGTCCGTAAATCGCTCGCCCTTGGATTTTTCAATATTCTCCGGAGTTTGATCCATTCCTCATATTCGCTTTCTCCTTCAACATGTCTATCGCGTCTCAAGAAATTCTCAATAATTTCTTCTTCTTCTTTACTGAACTCTGTTTCAACCCTGTCTTCCAGTTCTTCTTCAAACGGATCATCCAAATCATCTTCTACTTCGTTGTTTCCAGAGTTCTCTACTCCATTGCTTCCATATACCCTTCCGCTTCGGGTAATGACTCCCTAATCTGAGCAAGGTCAAATATATAAACATCTACTGAATAACGCCACAGAAGCGCAACAAAATTCGATTAGGCAAAGCCACAGAAGCTTGCCATGTAAGGTGTAGACGTGCCTTAAGACTCATCAGAAAGGAAAACCAACAGTAGCTCAACTAAGCACAGATAAATCAAAAGATCATTGGGCATGAAGACTGCCCCTAAACAACCCTAACACCCTAGATAGACGACAAAAGGAACAGCATAAGTCATATTAGAATCACATCTAGCTAGGTGAATTACTCAACATGGACTGCAATAGATGGAAACAAAACCATAACGGTGAAAGAACAGGACATCTACGCGTATACAAAGGCCACAGAGGCTCTCATTAAAACATCCATGTCGAATAATGAAACATGTATATAAAAAAATTAATCAATTATTTAACATGGATTAGTAGATGGAAAGATATAAACATGCAAGTTCAGAACATCTACGTAAAAATAATTAGCCACAGAAGCTCATATGAAAGTATCCACGTCAAATAAAGCATTAAAAATCAAATCAAGAGAAATTTGGAACCTGAACGTGCGTTCCTTCTTTCAAACGGGCGTTCGCCTGGAATTTATGAACTGGATGGGCGTCTGGATTAAACCGGACGCTCGTCTAGTTGCCCTAAGACTTAACAGAATAGGTGCATGTTGGATGGACGGACGTCCACTCACTATGGACGCACGTCTGGTTACCACAAAGAGTGGCCGGGCGTTCACAGAGAGTAGACTCCCGTCTGGTCTTAGCATAAAGCACAAAACGAGACACCTGAGCAACCTCAGAAACCCTAGATATAACATCAAAAACCCTAGATACTAAAGAAACCCTAGAAATCCTTTATTTATTTATTTAAAACAGAAAACAGAAAACAATAAAAGGGGGAAAAACGTGTTGAAATCTTCTGAGCCCAAAACAGAAGGGAAAACAGTGGATTTTGACCTAGAAAACGGTGTCGAACGGCCTTAGGCTGCTCACCATGTTGTCGGCGTCGGAACGAGCTTTCCGAATTGGGGTCCTGCACGCCAATCCGACACTCGAGCCGAAAGTTATGGCCAAAATACTAACGAGTGCTAAAACGATCCCTTTTATCCAAAAGTTCGATCGTACAAAACGTGGAGTCAGATAATTCAACCTCAGATGTCCCCGAATCAATGTAGAAACTAGGTTACAGATTAGGTTACACTTCATGTTTAACAAATCGAGTAAAAAAAACTTTTTGCACATTCTTAACCCTACGGTCATCGAAACACGGCAAAAATAAAAAAAAAACCTCAATTTATTTAATGCTACTTTTTATTGAAAGAAAAATAAATCGTAACAAAATAGAGAAATTAACTCAATTAGATTCAACAAAACACCGATTCCCCGGCAACGGCGCCATTTTGTTCGGATGGTTTTGCATCATTAAACAAAAACAATTTATAAACCCTAACCTATATGCAAAACTAACTCCTAACCGAACGAATACCGGGTAATTGCTAGTAAAGCGGGATAAGTAAGGGATCGATCCACAGGGAATTGGGTTGTTGAATCTAGTTTTATTAATTCCTTTCAATTGTTACTTATGAAAACAAATAAACGAAAGAACAAACATATAAACACATAGAACAGATAAAATAAATCTAAGCTATAACAACTAAGAAAAACATAGAAGAAAGATACATGGAATCAACCAATATACAAACCAAGTGATTTCAATCCAAGTTCATCTCATGATTTTAATTCGATATTGTGGTTTCACCTTTACACGAGATACAAACTCCTAATCTCTTAGTGAATCCGTTTCTCAAGCTATGAACTCCTAATCTCTTAGTGAATTCAATTATCGATCTCTCCTCTCTCGAATGTTGAGACCAATTTCCATGCAAAACGAAGGTGTAGATTCAAGTTAACTCTCGCATTTTAGAATCTAGCAACCTAGATAATTAACCAATTAATTTGTCACGAATTAACGATTAAAGATCCTATCTTTCTATGGTGATCTAGCCTAACAACGATTCTCATCTACGTTAGACAACAATTAGCAACCAATCTCTCGATCTAGTCACACAATAGCATCATAAATCATAGAAAGATACAAAACAAGTCAAAGATCACGAAAATAACCAAAGGATTGAATAAATTAAAAGATAAACTCACATAGTTTGGTACAATGGATGATCTCCATGAATCAACAAACGAAAATAAAACATCATAATCTAACCCGGATCACCCGAGCACAAGGCTCGGGTGACCGGCCCTGGAACCCTCAGAAGTGCGGCTGCTGAGTAGTATTTGGTGTATGAAGAATTTTTGATATCTTTTAGGGTTGGGGCGCATTTGCTTTTATAGAGTTTTAAGTCGGCCAGGGCTAAGTCGGCGGACGGACGCCCCGTCCAACCGCTTTGGACGCCAGGCGGCACTTCGTCCATACAACGTCCAAACTCTCTCATTCGATTTTTTTCTCCTGGACGCTTGATTGATTTAATGGGACGCCCGTCCATAGTGGACGGGACATGAACGAATGTCCATCATGCCTGGAAGCTGATTTCTTCATCTTTATCCTTTCCTTCTCATCCCTATCTCTTCTCTTCATCAGAAAATCCGAATGCAGCCTCTTCTAATCCTCTTTTAGCTCGAGAACATGTATCTAAAAGATAAATAAAACATACCAAAGCGTAACATTACTCCAAAATAATATAAAATCACAATTTAAGCACATAATTCGTTACGTTTTGCAATTTAACTATTGAAAACACCACTTACTCAATATTTCAATTATAAAGCTCGATTTCTATGAAAAACAACCACATATGGGGGAAATTGATGTAAAACATATCGTTAAAAACACTATAAATTCACCCTAAACACCCTACACCTTGGAATACTACACATACAAAAATTGGACAGCAAATTAAGAAACAAGTCACACAGATTCCATGTCTACACTTGGCAGATCCTGACCTACATAAAATAGTAGAAACTGATGCATCTGATATTGGTTATGGAGGAATCTTGAAACAAAAACAAGATTCTAAAGAACTCATTGTCCAGCTTACATCTGTACATTGGAATGATACCCAAAAATATTATTCCACAATTAAGAAAGAGATTTTAAGCATTGTTTTATGCATTCAAAAATCTCAAAGTGATCTATTAAACAATTTTTTTTGTTACGTATAGATTGTAAAAGTGCAAAAGAAATTTTACAAGAAGACGTACCATATCTTGCATCAAAATAGATATTTGCATGATGGCAAGCAATTTTAAGCATTTTTTATTTCATTATTGAATTTATAAACGGAGATACAAATTCAGTCTCAGATTTTCTTACCCGCAAATTCCTACAAGACAGATCCGATGGTTCCAAAAGTTGACAAAGGAAAAAAGACTGCAACTACACCTGTTACAAAACCTAAAATTTCCTGGTATGACATAGTGGTAAAAAAAGGAAAATACGCCGGTAATATTGAAGAACTAGGTTCTTTGGATCCAGAGTCACAAAAATTTCTTGAAAGATTATTACAAAGCCTGGAATTTAGAAAAATGCATTTATCTCAACCTCAAACAAACACACAAAATCTACAACAATTACCCATAGCATCATCTCCGAGACCGACAACATCGTCATCAAAACCCATAGCATCATCATCATCAAAACCCATTGTTTTAACATCAAATTCATTCCAACCGCTTGCAAGGCCTTCTACCCCACAAAACACAAGCACAAAAAATGGTTTACACAGTCAAACCATACTCACAAAATATTACTACAGTTGAAGTCGGTTTCCAAAACCAAGATCCTTTTCAATCCATCAAACATTACTTTGGAACATGATGGTTTTACAAATCTTGGGATTTACAAAAGACACCAATTTTTTACCAAACAGTATTACAAGCTACCCAGTCAGCAAGCTTTGATCACAAATTCTATCAAAATAAACAAACCACACCTGCATAACCTGTAATATTCACAAAGTTATTTCTCCAAAAGACTGATATGCAGCTCCTTCTGCGCCCATTACATTCCCGGAAGAATACAAACAACAACCTTTTTATACAATCACATTCAACTATTGGGAGTACCAACAGGCATGGTTCAATGCATTCTTCATACAAAATCCAAAACAATCAACATACTTGGTTGATGCTTTTCGATACAAAAATTGCGGACATCTCAAAATTCCCATCATGGTGGGTTCAATGGTGGGAATGTTTTGGTTTAGTACCGGAAATACAAAAAACAACAGTGCTTGAATCTTTCAACATTTTCAAAAAAAAAATACAAACCTTTAGAGGCAGGAAAAAGGTTTCTAGCATTTGCAACTTTATGTACCTAATCCTATCTACCATGGATTGTGAACTGGTATTTAGATTATTTTGATCATCCAATACAACTTATCCGAAGAATATTTAGGGTAAGATGGTTGGAAAAGTGTAATATTATCAAAATTGTATTGCCAGCAAACATGGAGGCATGGTTACAAACGATACGAAGACCCCAACAAATTCAAATACAATCTACGGCAACGACAAAAATCTCAAAAAGAAAAGCACAAATGGCAGCCTTATTAGCTGCATAAAAAATAGATGATGATTACAACAAATTCTATCCCAATATGCCTCAACTTCACAAACATCACCTATCAGTTCCACAGCATCAGTCAACATTGACGAAGAAGACGAGGATTATCCACCGATACCTTGAAAAAAAAAACCAAACACTACATTCCAGAAACCTTACCTGCAACACAATTTGTTGGTTTCTTTTTGCCAAAGCACACACCTGTAAAATAACAAAATATGTGATATACACAACACACACCGGCACAATGCTTTTCACCAAATACATATACATATATATTATGTATATGTATCTACACACACAGATATACACAAAAAAAATTATAAATAAATATATATATATATATATATATATATATATATATATACACACAGATTATACAAAGTATACTTTTACATACAAGATATATCAAAATGACAAATCATAAAAAAACAAAGACTACACACCAAAACTTACCACAAGACGACAAAGCACAGCTCAGCGAAAATCAACATGGCAGACATGACAAGACATCACTAAAATTAAAAAAAAAAAAGTCATTTATCACAAGACGACAAAAGACGACTCCAAAAAGACTTATCACTACAAATGGCAGACAAGAGTGGACATCATTAGCAAATAATGGGCATCATTTCACACAAGACGACAACAAAACAAGACACCACTCACAAAATAAGACACCACCCACAAAAGTAGACACCACTCACAAAAAAGAAGACTCCACTTGCTATTACTGTACCACTTGCAATTATTTCAAGAGGCATATAAATAAGAAGACAGAGAAGGGAGGAAGGCAGACTCTCAGAATACCATTTTACAAAGTTTCTTATTTTCTACAAAGTCTCAGCATAACTCTAGTTACAAAGTTTTATTAGCAACATTCTGTACAACAAGAGTCAATCCTCTTCCAACATTTGTATCTCCACTTCGTTTCAAACATTTTAATTAAGGAATAAATTCCTACATGTTTATTTGACAAAAGCTTTACATATTTCATACAAGCATTATTTTATATTATTGCCGTCCATTATTTCATGATATACATTTCATTGCCGTCCATTACTTTATTATTTCTCAAGTTGTTTCAGCATTCTAAACAATATTCATTACATTACTTCATTGCCATCCATTATTTTGTTGAAATAGTGTCCTAAACCCAATCGGGTTGGACCGGATCCGACCGGGTCGGATCATTTCTACTATATCTTTATGTTTATACATATATTAAATGGCTTTTCTGTTGTCATATATATGTTCTTCTAAAGAACCAATTATGAATTGTTATATGATAACGTCCTTAGTATTAAACTGTGATAGAGAAACCATGATAGGCGATTATGGTTGATGAGATCTCTAATCACTTCAATAAGTTTGATACTTAAATGTCTCTAGGCTGATGTACTATTAAACAGGGCATTGATAGTATGAACAGGCTAGCATGTATTAGATGTCTTCTGTCTTTAGGCGAGGATAGATCTCGTCTATAGAAGTGTAGAGACACTTGGGTATGCGTGGGCGTGTATTAGAGAATGCGTCGTTAGGCGATGACCCACTTACACGGATAAGTGTCACACTATGTGACGGTTGTGTAATTATCCTTAAGACCGGAGTCTTCATGGCATCACGGTGTGGATTGTCATGCTTTGACACTATTGAGGTTTCCCACAGCCACGGGCGATCATGCGGTAGTGATTGGGTGTGATCTTGAAGCATCACGCGGAGTATACATGATTGGTCGCCCGGGAATCGCGTATCCTATGATAGGGATCAAATATCCGAAATGGCCTTCTTATAAGGAATGTCTTACTCTCGTGAATCTTTGCAAAGTGGGAGTAAACGAGTTACTTGAGAGAGCATGATATCCAGATTATAAGATACGGTCGTTGATGTTTTGACACTCGACTAACGACCGTATGGATATTATTACTGGCGATAGGATTGTAAGTTACACGGCAATCTGTTTCACATGAAAGGTAGTAGTCATTGCATTTGACTCTTCCGATGATTGGGGGTCACGGTGTGTTGCTAGACGCTATCCCGTGATCGTTAGGCATGAAGGGCATTTTCTTAATTTGCACTTTGTGTCTACGGCCAACATATTCGGAAGCTTATCGGGTCACACACATATGAACATCTAGCCGGATTAAAATGTGGTTATAGATGATAACCAAATAAGAAAGTTTATCTCGAGACTATAAAGGTTATAGTGGTAAATTAATATGGTGGTATTTATTTATTATGAATAAATTAAATACAAGATATTAATAATATTACATTAATTAAAGAATATTCCGGATGCCAAAATATTGGCTAAAGGTGGCGCAATTTTGGAGTGTATAGGATACACTTGGGTTGTGCAATTTAATTAATGGTATTACCAAATATTAATATTAGACATTAATATATATATATATATATATATATAAATAATACTTATGTGTGTGTGTGTGCAAAAGTGCATGCATGCATAGTGCCAAACACTTTGCACACACGCACACATAAGTATATATATATATATATATATATATATATATATATATATATATATATATATATGTATATATATATATATATATGGATTTATATGTGTAACAATATATATGTGATATATACACATGTGTAAATTGATTTATGGTAATAAAATAAAGATAGTCAATATTAGATATTGACAATATCTTGGGAATATTCAATATAAGATATTGACAATATCCTAGATTTATTTGATATAAGATATTATAATAAATGAGATAAATCAATCAATTATATTTTCCTTATTTTATTGGGAAAATGTTTTCTTCTCCTCCACTCTAGTTGGGGCGCCCCTCTCACTATAAATAAGAGGTGGGTGTCAAGCTCTTTAGTACAACACAATTCCAAGAACTAATAGTTCTTGTGTAAAATAGAGAGCATCCTATAGAGAGTTGGAGAGAGGGGAAAAGGGCCGGTCTAGCAACCGGAGTTTTCCAATAGCAATCCATGATGGGATTCCGGCGGGCTGTTCGTGTGGACTAGCGGTAGAGGCCGAACACTTGGGCGGCTCTATGCAGAACTACTCTCCTTAGACGGTCTAAGCGTCGATCTTATAGATCAACCAAGGTAACCACCGTCTATTACTAGTTTGTTTATTGCTTAAACGAAGTCGATCCTGGTTAAAAGGAAATAAAATTTTAAATTCCGCTGCGTTCCCGCGTAGATTTCCTAACAGTGGTATCAGAGAGAGCTTCGAGCTTAAGCAATAAGCATGTTAATTTGCGTAGTTAATTTTATCGTTTAAATCACATAATTAAAAGATGAAAGATTTTTTATTCGCAAAAGTGATACATGAAAAGAAAAGAAATAAAAACGAGATCGGGTGGTGCTCGGCCGACTGGCGGCGGCACCACCACCGTCAGCGGCAGCAGGAAACCTGCTGCCGGCAGTCAGTTAACCGGTCAATGCTGGCGGATCTCCAAATTTTTTTTTTTGTATTTTGTGATTCAATATGGTTCATAGTTGTGATTGTTAATTTCGTCCTTTGTTTAGTTGTGTCATGTGACTAACCAATGGTTCAAATAGTTTGGGCCATTGGGATGCCACATGACATTAAAATAATAATGGTCTTTCCAAACTTTGTTTGGAATAGGCCTAGGCCATTTCCAAATATTTGATTTGGGAAAGGGCTGAGCACAAGCCACTCAAAATTTTGATTTTGGAAAGTGGCGAGCCTAAACCAAAATTATTTGGCATTTCCAAAAATTTGATTTGGAATAGGCCTACGCCCTTTTCAAATATTTGATTTGTAAAAGGCCTAGGCCTAGGCCACTTCGAAAATTTTGATTTTGAAAAGTGGCCAGGCCTAAGCCAAATTTGGTTAAGGAAGGTGTCTTTTGGTTTAGGAAACCAAAGGAATCCATTTTGATTAAGAATCAAAAGGAAAGAAACGAAAGAGAGTTAATTTTAATTCTGGTTTATTTTTGGAGTAGTTCCAATTAATTAAAATTAAAATTAAAATCGTTTAAAATTAATCGTTAATTTTATTTCGATTAAATCATTTAATTAATTAAATTTTAATTAGTTAATTGATTGGATAAAGTTATTTAATAGATTAAATGTTAATTGATTAATTAAGACGCAAGTAGTTAAATTTTAATTTTATCTTTTTCATAAGATTTTATTGTATGGATTAGATATAGTAGATATAATATGATTATATGGACCCCGATTGATCATGGATTCGACCGATAGGATAGATGTGAATGATTTAATTTTCTGTTGGTTTAAAAATTGTCCTAGGCCGTTATGAAGAACGTGACCTAGTTTATTTTCTGCATTTTATCCCATTTCCGTTAGCTCCCCCCGTGTCTTCATGGGTGTATTTATTTTATTAGATAGAATTAAATGTAACAAGAATGGAGCAGAAGATGAAAACCAAAGAAAGATAAAAATAAAGATCCCATTGGAGAATGGAGCATTAAAGATCCTATTGGCGGTTGCAGCTACCCTTAGATTATGACCCGCGGTTTCGTCAGTTTGTATTCGAAACCGCACCTAGGAAAAGTCCATGATCATACCGGTTACTTTACGCATTTATTTATTTTGTGCTTGTATTTATTTTATATGATACGATAGATGCATGACTAGGCACGATCTAGATAAATGTGTAGGATGTATGTCTATAGAGATAGATATATTTGATGAGACCGTAATTAAAATTAATTAAGTGAATTAATTTACGTAAATACTTCCACAACAAAAATCAAGTCGAAAAATTGTCTCCCACTATTATAGCGACGGTGAAGAGCCTTTGTTCGGATCCAACTGATCGGCCCTCATCGGGAGTTGACCTACCATGGGTATATCGTCGTTATTGAGATATGATCGTATGAGATCTCGTGAATATTGGGTTATGACTTGACTAGAGTATTGCGGTGATTGGCCCTTGTCAGGACCGTCTTATTCTAGAGGCAAGGGGTTGACTACCACATAAAGATGTGAATTGTCAAAGAGTTGACTAGTCAACCACCAAGAGTCACATAGAGATGTGATTGGTAAGAGTTACATACCTTTCGAATTATTCGGTTGATCACCCTCGTCGGGAATCGGGTAAACGGATGGGATCTTGGCCACTAAAGAATTTTGAAAGATTCTTGAAAGTCAATTGGGAGTAGTTGACTAGTGGGAGCAAAATCATAAATCAAAAGACCATTTTTGATTTTGCGTGTATAAACAACAACACTCTTTTATTTTCATTTTATGTTGTAGTTTTAGCAAACTTTATATTTATGTTTTATTCTTGATTAAGTAAAACCAAATTATGACTGTTAATTTTGAGAAACGTTCTCAAATATGGTTAAGTACTTTTAATCCTTTTAAAATAAGCAATGACATGAGCCATCCCGTTATAGTAGTTAGAGACAAGGAGATTACATAATTGATGCAGTGCTCTGAGACTTTAATTATTAATGAAAGCGGAAGCTCGTGATATGATTAAATCATTTGAAATAAGTTTCAACGAATTAGTCATATATTGGATACGATCCAAGATGATCATTCAGTCATACGATGATAATTAATTCAAACGTTGGATAAGAATGACCACATCTAATTTTGGAAAGGTTGTTTTCAAAATTGTAAGATTTAAGTATCGACTTAATTCTATCATTGCTTAAAGGTTAATTAAATAGTCAATGTTTTGAATACGATTCAAAAGGTTAAATAAACTATTTAATAAACTTTAGATTTTCTTTATAAAAGGAAATTGAAGACATAGCTCTTGTGATCTTTCTTAAGTCTTATGAAGACTACAATAAGAAACATTTCTCAAGTGCTTAAAGGATTAAAAAGGAAAGTTAGGGCATGTGCTCAAATAGAGAACTTATTGAAGTTTCTATTCTAGGCAAGTGAGTTGAGATAAATCTGTCTAAGTTCAAAGTCAACTCTAAGATATATGATATCTTACAAGTGTCATTAAATTAGAAAGGTTAAAATAGATATGGAAGGTGAAGCAAACGTTGTAACACTTACCACATTACGGATCTAGTAAAGCGATAAGGGAACTAAATAAATGTTATCATGTTCGGTTCTTATAAAGAACATACTTTGATTATTTGTTAGGATTTAGTAGACATATTCAATTGTAAAAAATAAATGTTATTCCGATAAAGTTGAAAGGTCACTGAATCTAACATACTAGATTGATGTCACTATATAGTTGATATATGTGATGAGATCTCAACTAAATATTTGTATGGCTGTTATCCTTGATATTTGTAGTTGTTCTAGATGTCGATTCTCTGGAAGAGAAGCGTGTAATTAAACGTCATTCTGATGATGTTAAACCATATGATTATGAATCATGTGGGTTATGCGTATCTTATCTAAAGATGACTAAAATACCCTTTTATGAAAAGGTCATAAAAATCTAGAAAATTGTCTAAAGCCTAAACATACCAATGTTTGTTGGCTTGTGACAATTAATGCCACAAATAGTTGTTTATTAGTCTCTACGACTATTTTTAGAAATAGTCAAGTGTACTCAGTGAAGTGTATAATTGGAAAGCCGAAAAGTTCGAGCGAAGACGAATATGAGATTGATGAGCTACTTAGGAATTAATCTTCAATTGGATTGAAGTAATTAATACACGAAGGGTGTTTTGAAGTAAATGCGAAAGGGAATAAGATTCTCCTTGAAGGATACCATCTTTGGGATACGCAATTAGATTGTGTTCCCAAAATAGAAACAACACTTTATATGATAAAGGTGTGACGCAAGCCATGCGAAGTATCCCTTACCCGTTTCGGGATAGTGCCCTTATACTTAACCTAGTTCCAAAGAATAAAGGTTGAATAAATTCCATATTAGATATGGAAGGGGATAATGTCGAATCTATCTTAGCCGATGATTTGAAGTTTTCATAGGCAAAGTCAGAAAGGGCTTGGAGCTTAGTACAACATAAGCAACTTTGTGGAATATCTTAGCAAGTACGCTAGATATTATTTACCTGTCCGCGGAGCAAAATGTTTGTCTCCAAACATGCTATTTTCTAGAGGAAGTGTTACTTCCAAAAGAGACAGTGGGAGTAAATAAGATCTCAAAAGAGTTTGAGAACCACAAAGATATATTCAACCATTGGAACATGAGCATACGCCGCATAGCGATGAGGTGTAAAACACTGCTCAGTGCACACAAAAGTTCTATAAGTCTGTAGATAACCTCAAGCCTGAAAGGGCTGCAGGTACGTTCATCTTGAAGAATGAATATCTCACGACTCATGAAAGAATGTTTGAAAGGCAAGACTGAGAGATATGGCTAGGAGCCATAATATCTGAATTAGATTCCATCAGTGACAACCAGGTTGTGAACCTAGTATGTCTTACCTAGAGGGAATGTCCATGTAAGGCTGAGCCCAGTTCTATTCAGATAATACTTGTTATAACTTCGTATCATGTCTATATGATAGTGTTGAAGACTTTGGGCAAACAACCCGATGTTCATAGACGATAACATGATATGTATGCCAACGAGATCCATTTATGGCATCAAACAAGTTTCTCTAGACAATTTCTTTGTTTTATAATCAAAGGAGTTTGATATAGTCAAAAGAAGAATATGCCCCATGTGCAAGATAGACAGTGGGAGTGTGTTACGATTTTTGAGTAAAGGTATTAGATATCTCTCTCGAGAATCATCACCCCATGTCACAATCAATTAATGTTTGGTGGTTCAAGATCTTTACGAAAGCACTTGGATTAGCAGTTCTTATTTTAGAGATGAGAATCTATAGTGATAGATTTAACTGCTGTTAGATTATAGTTTACCTAAATAGATGTGATGCTAAAAGGAGTTTAGCATAGATCACGACAGGGATACTGCTGGCCAGTGTTCTCAAGATCTATCTATGTTAGGACGTTAGTCCTAAAGATAAGGTGAAAGATGATGCTTATGGAAGTTTTCCTTCGCTACTGCGATAGAAACCATCATAAAGGTAATGCCGGATGTTCATAGTCCATGAATAGTCATGAGCAAGTATGAAAGTAAATCTGGTGAATGTCGAGAATATCCTTAAACAAGTTAAGGAAAGTTTCCTAGTTTATTGAAACTTGGAATTAAATAAATGTAGATATACAGACGTATATCCTGAGTCTTGTGAAGGCGAGTGGGAGCTACAGTCTGGGTTTGCAATCACTTTGATTAAGTGATACAGTGAGCTGGAAATGTTTTAGCTATGGGTCACTGTAAATTCTACAACTAGGCCAAAACACAGTAGTGCCTTAGAGGCGCAGCGGGAGCAGTACATGGATCTAGAAGGTTCATTCCTGAACCTTGTACGGTTCTTCCACCTTTTCTATATAGCTGATATAGTAAGTGGATTCATTGCTTGAAGCAAGGACCAGGATCTCGTCAGAGATTCATGTGTTTGTTGAGGCAGTTCCTTTGACTTGGTAATTTGGAGCATGATATGAAGATAGTCCGAGTCCCCACGGATAGTGATCCGTTCATGGCTAGAGCTGGTTGCGAGTATTGCATGAGACTCTTGTGTTTCAACTTGGTCTTGTGTGTGCGAGTGATTGGTTTTAGGCCAAGTGGGAGATTGTTGAAATAGTGTCCTAAACCCAATCGGGTTGGACCGGATCCGACCGGGTCGGATCATTTCTACTATTTCTTTATGTTTATACATATATTAAATGGCTTTTCTGTTGTCATATATATGTTCTTCTAAAGAACCAATTATGAATTGTTATATGATAACATCCTTAGTATTAAACTGTGATAGAGAAACCACGATAGGCGATTATGGTTGATGAGATCTCTAATCACTTCAATAAGTTTGACACTTAAATGTCTCTAGGCTGATGTACTATTAAACAGGGCATTGATAGTATGAACAGGCTAGCACGTATTAGATGTCTTCTGTCTTTAGGGCAGGGATAGATCTCGTCTATCGAAGTGTAGAGACACTTGGACTGCACGTGGACATGTATTTGAGAATGCGTACTTTAGACTGACCCACTTACACGGATAAGTGTCACACTATGTGACGGTTGTGTATCCTTAAGACCGGAGTCTTCATGGCATCATGGTGTGGATTGTCATGCTTTGACACTATTGAGGTTTCCCCTAGCCACGGGGCGATCATGCGGTAGTGATTGGGTGTGATACTGAAGCATGCGGAGTATACATGATTGGTCGTCCGGGAATCGCGTATCCTATGATAGGGATCAAATATCCGAAATGGCCTTCTTATAAGGAATGTCTTACTCTCGTTAATCTTTGCAAAGTGGGAGTAAACGAGTTACTTCGAGAGAGCATGATATCCAGATTATAAGATACGGTCGTTGATGTTTTGACACTCGACTAACGACCGTATGGATATTATTACAGCGATAGTATTGTAAGTTACACGGTAACTGTTTCACATGAAAGGTAGTAGTCATTGCATTTGACTCTCTTCCGATGATTGGGGGTCACGGTGTGTTGCTAGACGCTATCCCGTGATCGTTAGGCATGAAGGGCATTTTCGTAATTTGCACTTTGTGTCTACGGCCAACATATTCGGAAGCCTATCGGGTCACACACATATGAACTAGCCGGATTAAAATGTGGTTATAGATGATAACCAAATAAGGAAAGTTTATCTCGAGACTATAAAGGTTATAGTGGTAAATTAATATGGTGGTATTTATTTATTATGAATAAATTAAATACAAGATATTAATAATATTACATTAATTAAAGAATATTCGGAAGCCAAAATATTGGCTAAAGGTGGCGCAATTTTGGAGTGTATAAGATACACTTGGGTTTGTGCAATTTAATTAATGGTATTACTAAATATTAATATTAGATATTAATATATATATATATAAATAATACTTATGTGTGCGTGTGTGCAAAAGTGTTTGGCACTATGCATGCGCATGTATGTATATATATATATATATATATATATATATATATATATATATATATATATATATATATATATATATATATATATATATATAAATGGATTTATATATGTAACAATATATATGTGATATATACACATGTGTAAATTGATTTATGGTAATAAAATAAAGATAGTCAATATTAGATATTGACAATATCTTGGGAATATTTAATATAAGATATTGACAATACCCTAGATTTATTTGATATAAGATATTATAATGAATGAGATAAATCAATCAATTATATTTTCCTTATTTTATTGGGAAAATGTTTTCTTCTCCTCCACTCTAGTTGGGGCGCCCCTCTCACTATACATAAGAGGTGGGTGTCAAGCTCTTTAGTACAACACAATTCCAAGAACTAATAGTTCTTGTGTAAAATAGAGAGCATCCTATAGAGAGTTGGAGAGAGGGGAAAAGGGTCGGTCTAGCAATCGGAGTTTTCCAATAGCAATCCATGATGGGATTCCGGCGGGCTGTTCATGTGGAATAGTGGTAGAGGCCGAACACTTGGGCGGCTCTATGCAGAACTACTCTCCTTAGACGGTCAAAGCGTCGATCTTATAGATCAACCAAGGTAACCACCGTCTATTATTTGTTTGTTTATTGCTTAAACGAAGTCGATCCTGGTTAAAAGGAAATAAAATTTTAAATTCCGCTGCGTTCCCGCGTAGATTTCCTAACATATTTTATATATTGCATTGTCGTCCATTTATTTATTGTTAAAATCCTTTGACGATGCTGGAAACCGTCTATTAATTAATGTGGGTCAATCTTCTATGTGACAACAATCTAAAGCCCTAGTTTATGCAAAGGAGGGGCGTGTTGTTTTATTTATTTGGACTGAGCTCTCAAATTATTCTTGAGAGTTGCCTATGTATCCAATAGTTGAATTGGAATCAAGTCATCCATAGTTCCTTAGGGTTGTTTATATAGGCGATGTCTCGCCCCTATTACTTGTTGTGTAAGTATAATAATTAATAATTATTCCCTAAGGATATATATGACTTAATCCCTCTAAATCAGAGATAATTATGGACATATTCAATGTCAATATTGGAGTCTTTATAACTGCGGATTCTTTCCATATATAATCATCCCTCACCCAGAATAACAGCGGAGCTGTACGGAGCGTCCCACGCTCAGCCCCTAAGGCTAATATGAACGAACATGGCAGCTCCTCTTCGCCAGCCCTTGGCCGTCCTACGGTGGCTGGAGGAGGAGCTCAGACCGATCTCCCATGGTAGGCGATCTTCCCTCTGTTCGGTTCTTGGGGCCCCTGGCCCTTTGTTAGGAACATTTTATTATGTTTTGATGATGGCCATACTAGCTGTTATACCATGCCTGAAATAAGTTAGAATTCTCTGTATAAGTCTTTACTTAGAGTCTGACATGTTGTATAAGTTAAGTCAGACAAGTATTGTACTAGTTGGTAGGATGGCAAAGTGAAACAGATTTTTGGCAGAGTGAAGCCAGCCAAGTACCAGTAGAGAAGTAATGAAGACATTAAGGTCTGACTTATAACCAAGGAAGTCTGTGATGACCTTGGATAAGTCTAAGTTATGTTTCAAGTGATGGAACTCAATGTTTAAATATGGTGTACATCGATCTCACACAAATCAAGGATCAGTGAAGTACAAGGATTCTCCTGAACTGAATAGATTGAAGGAAACAGTGAATCGGTAAAGTAAACTGACTATCGGCTAAGTGAAGACAAAGCAGTGAAGAAAGATTTAAGCGGTCGAGTCAGTTAAGTCACTTGACCATTCAGAGAACAGCCAAGTAAACCTTACTTAATCAGATTTTGAAATATGATGAAGATACAGAAGATCAAGCATTAAATGCACAATCAATAGAGAATCAATCAAGGGCGGATTTTCTGATAAATGTTTGAAGAAAAATCCGATCACTGAAATCAAGGAGAATACAATTAAGGGGGAATCAAGAATAAAATCAAGGATTATTCCCCTCTTTAATATAGCCAACGGACGGAAATTCAAATAAAGGATTATCAAGGCTATAAATAGAAGGCACTGACAAACAAAAAAAAACGATCAATAAGCATAAACTCTGTCAAATCAAAAAGGCCTTCATATGTGCTTAAAAAGAAATATCTAGTGATCAACTCAAAACTGAGAGCTACAATTCAAACATCAAGCATAGAGATTGATCAACAAGTTTGTGAATTCAATTCACATCAATCAAGAAACTGAATCAGAACCATCTGAGAAGGAGTTGTGTTTGTGATAGCTGCTGAAGGATTTGATCCCAAGGAGCAGTGGAAGAGACTGAGTCACTGAAGCTATTGCAGCCAAGGAGTGATAGTCTTGTAGACTGTGAAGCCTGTGTAGTCAAGGACAATCAGGCTATCGTATCTGTGAAAACAATAGTGAATTCCTTCAATCATCACAGGAGAATAGTGGATTAAGGGATTACACCACCATGAACCACTATAAGCCTTGTGTCAATTTACTTTCAGCAATTTACCTTACTGCATTCATTTAATTACTTATATTATATTCTATATCTGTGATTGCCTAAACTACTTTGAAACAACATAGTAAGAAGGGACTTATCCGCTGCCCAAAAGCTTTTAAATACAAGAAATTTTTTTGAAACTCCACTATAGTCATTCACCCCCCTCTGACTATAGTTTTACCCTTCTCTGGGACCAACACTATTAAATCCCTAAATTTAAGGACTGGTCATTTATTAAGCACCCTTAAAAGTGACACGTGGCATAACTCGGGTCGGGTATCATCATAAGCCCACCAGATCTGGCTTAGCTTTTTTAGTTGGTCAGATCTGCTCCATTTGGCGGTTCGGCCGGACCCTACCCGATCACGCATTTCAAAATTCTTAATTTCCAGCTGGTAGCCTATTAATAGGCTATCATTATTACTGCGGGACACGTGGCGTTTTACACTCCTTTTCATAACTGACGTCGTCACGTCCGGAGTGGGTTATAAACCCGTCCCTTCATATCAGACTTTCCCTCTTCTTGACTCTATTAAATCGAAGATTTCATTTAAGATCCTCTGCATTTACAAGTAAGCATTCTCTCTGACTCTTGTGCTATTCTTCTTCATTTCTCCTTCATTTCTGCTTTTCCTAGTTTATGAGGGCGAGTACTGCTTCGAGCAGCTCTACTGATAGGGAGTTTGAGTCCCATTCTGAGTAAGAACCTGAGGTCACCCAACCATTTATTCAATTAGGAGGCCCAATAGACATTCCTGCCCTGAACACAGTCGCTGCTCCCAATAATACCGACAGATCGTTAAAGATCAGCCCTCAACTAGACCATCTAGGTATCATTCTACATTTGGGTTTACTTCTTTAAACCAGTGTCTTAGAGCCCATATGACTGCGAGGACTGCAATAGGTTGTTTTGGAGTTAGATCCAAAATTACTCATGACGCTCTCCTAGAGACTTGTACCACATATCATATTGATATGGACCACTATGCTCCCCGGCTTCCTGGTGGTGCACACTTGTATGCTCATCAGCCCCCAGAGGTGTATTGTACCATGTACAGAGAGCACTTTGTGGCTGGTCTGAGGACCCCTTTCTGCACCGCCTTCCTCTTTGTACTGAGACATTATAACCTGAGCTCTGCTTAGATCGCCCCTAATGGAGTTAGGGCGATCATAGGTTTTGCAATCTTTTGCAGGCTGATGGACACGGAGTTCTCAGTAGACCTTTTTCAGGACGTTCTACCAACACAAAAAGGTTAGGAACCACAATGGGCGGTATTACTTCCCACGCCGAACTGACCATCGTAGGCTTGTCACCATTTTGAACAAGGGGAAGTCTTCCATTCAAGAGTGGAAGCATCACTTATTCTTCATTCGTCATGACGGACACCCTGAGCTGGCCGGGTGGAACATCCTCCAGCTCCCCCCTGATGTGTGTCCTACTACAGTCGGTGAGCGCCTGCTGAACGACATTGCTGACACTCAGATACTTCTTGATTTGAGCACTGGCCTGCCGCACTGATAGAGGCTGCTCATTTGTCCGATTCTGGTCTAGATCCTTATCTGAGGCTTACTCAGGAAGAGTATAATCATCGTATGGTCTTTTTCCTTGTGATTTCTTTTACCTTATGCACTTGTTTGACTTTGATGTTTCTTTTTTATTTGCTTTGACACTTTCTCTGTTCTTTCAGTGGCCGATGTTTCTGATATCTTTGATCAGGCGCTCGGGGAAGAAGAAGATGTGCCTGCATAGGGTGAACCCCAGCAGAACTTGGAGGCTCAAAGGGATGAAGTCGAGCAGAGCGTGAGTGGATGACCTGAGGCTAATCTTGAAGTTCCCCATCGAAAATCTTGAGGCGACTTATCCTCTGGTACAAGGCAGGCCGAACAGAGGGATGACAACCTGATCATCCTCGATGTTTCTGACGCTGGTGAACAAGCCCGACAGCATTCTCGATCTGGGTGAAAGAGGCCCAGAGGTGTTCAGGAGGCCTCTGAAGGAACCTAGGGCTCTTCGGCAGAGTTTCTAGCTGAAATTCCAGATAAAGATCTGGCATCCATTGTAAGTTTTGCATCTCTCCGTTTTCTGTTCGCTATTCTGGAACCGCACTGACCATGTTCGTCTTACCTTTGTTATTTACAGGTTGTTAAAGCTGGGAAGGAGGTTCTTTATCGCCTCAACGATTTCTCCGCCCAAAAGGCTTCCTTGGAGAAACGGATCACTGACCTGTCCACCAGCCGCAACAAACACAATGAGGAGTCCTTGTCCAAATATGCCCAGATCGCTGATCTGGAAAAGATCATGCATGCCCAGCAAGATGAGCTAAATGAGCTGTGAACTTCCAGTGCTGCTCGAGAAGAGGTATTGGCCAAGCTTTGAGCTGATCATGAGGGGTTGGAAGCTGCTATGCCAGGGTGAATCGCTCAAGCTATTCATGAGTATAAAAGCTCACCTCACTTCACCGGGGCCATGAAGGTTTTACCTAGGCGTTAATCAGGCCAAAGAGCAGTGCCCTGAGCTGGTCATCTCAAATCTTCAACACGGTAGGCTTTGCAAACCAGGTGGCAATGAGCTGTACCAGGCCAGGCTTAAGGAATTTCAAGCCGGTGAGGACTTGGCTGAGAAATATGGCCGTCAACCTGCTGCTCATCAGACCAGTACATCTTCAGCTCAACGCTCTAGCACTCCCACCGATCAGCAACGAGAAACAGAAGCCAATCCTTAGAATTGTGCTTTTGCTGTTTGAACAACCTTCTGTAATAATTTTCATTCACTGCTTGCAATGATTTTTTGTTTCTTGACTATTTGTGCCTATTTTAGCACTATTTCTATAACTACTTCTACCCCCGGTGTTTAGTCGTTCACTACTTTGGGTTTTTCTCTTTTTGTTTTTGTTTTGGGTAGATTTTCCTTTTATTTTGAGCCTTTTGTTTTGAGCATCAACTTAGGGAATCCCTTACCCTCCTGAAGAACATCATTTAAGAAGTCCTACCTCTGAATGGTGATCTTCAGTTGTACGAGTCTTGAATGCAATTTGGCGCTGATCGTCTGTCCTGCAGACTTTGAAAGCTTGTTTCAAACTTTCGAAGTATCATTTGGCTAAGTCTGATCATCTGATCGAAAAAATAAAATTTATATTTTTTTTTTGTGCTTCAGCTCGTTGAGTCTGTCCTACAGACATATAGTTTGCCCTTAGCAACTTTTTCCTGAAACCGACCTATGGTTCAGGTCTTCTACTAAGTCCAACCTGCGGATCAGTTCGTTGGGTCTGTCCTGCTGACTTATTTTAGTTTTTCCTTTGCAAACTTTTCTGATACCGACCTGCGGTTCAGCTCTTCACTGAGTCCGACCTACGGATCCGTTCGTTGTGTCTGTCCTGCAGACTTATTTTAGTTTGTCATTTGCAAACTTTTCTGAGACCGACCTGCGGTTCAGTTCTTCTACTGAGTCCGACCTGCGGATCAGTTCATTGGGTCTGTCCTGCAGACTTAATTTAGTTTGTCCTTTGCAAACTTTTTCCTGAGACTGACCTGCGGTTCAGTTCTTCTACTAAGTCCGACCTGCGGATCAGTTCGTTGGGTCTATCCTGCAGACTTAATTTAGTTTGTCCTTTGCAAACTTTTTCCTGAGACCGACCTACGGTTTAGTTCTTCTACTGAGTCCAACCTACGGATCATTTCGTTGGGTCTGTCCTGCAGACTTAATTTAGTTTGTCCTTTGCAAACTTTTTCCTGAGACCGACCTGCGGTTCAGTTCTTCAACTAAGTCCGACATGCGGATCAGTTCGTTGGGTCTGTCCTGCAAACTTAATTTAGTTTGTCCTTTGCAAACTTTTTCACGAGACCGACTGCGGTTCGGTTCTTCTCTCATCGAGTCCAACTGCGGATCGATTCGTTGGAGTCACATCTGCCAGACTTAATTTAGTTTGTCCTTTGCAAACTTTTCCTGAGACCGACCTGCAGCTCAGTTACAATCAAGCAATATAATAACAATGCACATATGTAATAAAAACATTTATTTAATATATAATGCTTGAATACACCTTATTGAGAAATCAAAATTAACAATGCGTAAAATAGTCTGGAACCTGCCCTAGACATAAAACTTCCTCAAGTTAGAGGCATTCCAGCTGTAGGGCACAGTTCTGACATTCACATCAGCCAGTTGATAGGCTCCTTTTCCATGCACCTTGACCAATTTGTACGGCCTTTCCCTGTTTTGATCAAGTTTTCCCTAGGGTAGTTGTTTGCTCACCTCATTCTTCCTGAGCACCAGGTCCCCTTCTTTAAAGTATAAGTGTTTAACTGGGGAATTGTAATACTGAGAAATTCGTTGTTTATACTTGGCCAGTCTTATGAAGGCTATATTACGAGCCTCTTCCATGTCGTCCTTGGAGTGTCTGAGCTCATCTATTCTTGCGATCTTGAGAGTGAACCAGCGTCCGTGGAGACGATATTCCGATCTCGGCCGGGATCACTGATTTGCAACCATATGCTAGGCTGAAGGGGGTTTCTCCGGTGGCTGAGTTGGGAGTTGTTCTGTACGCCCAGAATATGTTAGGCAAGTGCTCGGTCCAACTTTTTTTTTCTTCCTCCAGACGCGTTTTTTCAGCCCCTGTCTTGATCACTTTGTTGGTGCATTCGACTTGGCCATTAGCTTGGGATAACCGATCGAGGTGAAGTATTGAGTAATGTGTAAATCATTGCACCATTTTTCGAGCGACCCTGTCTTTGAATCGAGTCCCATTGTCTGACACCAAAGTCTTGGTATTCCGTGCACGCACACTATGTTCTTCCACAGAATTTTACGATTCGCTTCCACGATATTGTAGCCAACAGTTCAGCCTCAACCCACTTGGTGAAATAATCTATTGCTACGATCAGGAATCGAACATTGCCTAAGGCTTTTAAGAGCGGCCCTACCAGATCTACCCCCCACTTATCAAACGGCCAGGGGGATTCCATTGGGACTATGTCTTGGGATGGCCGATGTGACAAGTTATCATGCACCTGGCATGATCTACACTTTTCTACCAATTCCTTGGCATCTTCTAACATTGTCGGCCAATAATAACCGAATAGCCTGCATTTCCTTGCAAAGGTCCGAGCTCCAGGATGATTTCCACAAATGCCCAAGTGTATTTCTCTGAGAAGGTAGTTCCCTTCTTCCTCAGTTACGCATCTTAGCCACGGAGAAATATATGACCTGCGATAAAGTACTTCTTCAACCAGCGAGTATCTAGCTCCTAAGAGCTTCATCATCCTGGCTTGAATCTTATCTTGGGGCAGGATGTTATCTCTAAGATACAACATGATTGGATCCATCCACGTACTGGCTTGCCTGATTGGCTGAACCATGCTCTGTTCGTAGCTCCTTTTTTTAATAATTCCACCAGTACCTTCTTTTCTGACAAGAAGTTTGAGGCCAATTTTGACAAAGCATCTGCCCTTCTGTTCTCAGTTCGAGGTATTTGGTCAACCTGGACCTGTCGAAACTTTTCTAGGAGAGTTCTGGCTGTTGCTAATTATTTCCTCATGGGTTCTTCCTTAGCCTCGTACTCCCCGTTTATGTGATTTACCACGAGCTATGAATCGTTGTATACCTGTAGATCGTCTACCCCAAGCTTATTTGCCAACTTAAGCCCCGTGATCAAGGCCTCGTATTCAAATTCATTATTTGTAGCCTTGAAATCAAACCTTAGTGCATAGGGAAACTCCTCCCCTTTTGGACTGACGAGTAAGAGACCTGCCCCTGCCCCATCTTTACTTGATGCACCATCAACATACAAGTTCCATTGATGCATCTCTGGTTTCTTTTGATCATCCCCTAGGCGAACAGATACTCCCTCAGCCAAGAAGTCTGCTAAGGCCTGTGCTTTGATGGCAGTTCGAGGTCTGAAATCAATGTCATACTCTGCCAATTCGACTACCCATTTAGCCAACCTTCCTAAGGTTTCTGGTCTTCCTAAGATTTGCGGTAGCGGCTGATCGGTGATCACAGTAATGGGATGGGCCTGGAAGTAAGGTCTCAACTTCCTGGAGGCATGCACTAATGCCAATGCTAATTTCTCTGCATTTGAGTATCTGACTTCTGGTCCGTAGAGCACTTTACTCACAAAGAATACTGGCATCTGTTGCCCACTTTGTTCTTTAACCAGTACCGCGCTTAGTGCTTCTTCGCACACCGCTAAGTAGACGAACAGCGGTTCTCCTACCTGAGGAGCTTTCAAGGTGGACAGTTCGGCTAAGTACACCTTCAGTTCGTCGAGTGCCTTCTGACTCTGATCATCCCAGTGAAAAGGACTGGCCCTTCTCAAAATCTTGAAGAAAGGCAAAGCACGCTGTGCTGATCTCGATAAAAATCTGTTCAAAGCCGCTATTCGTCCGGTCAAAAGCTGTACTTCTTTTATATTCTTTGGTGGAAACATGGTCTTTAACGCATTGATCTTATCAGGGTTTGCTTGGATTCTGTCTCTGGATATCATGTATCCTAGGAACTTCCCTGACCTGACCCCGAATATACACTTCTTTGGGTTGAGCTTTATTTGAGTTTTCCTTAGAACTCTAAAGACTTCTCTGACATCGTCCAAGTATTGGTCAAGAGACTTACTTTTGATCAGGAGGTCATCCACGTACACCTCTATACATCTTCCTATCTGATCGGCAAAAATTGTGTTGACGGCTCTCTGATATGTTGCTCCCGCATTCTTTAGTCCAAACGACATAGTGACGTAGCAGTATGTCCTAAACTCTGTTATGAAGGCAGTCTTTTCTGCATCTTCTGGATCCATTACGTTCTGGTGGTAGCCCCTGTTCACATCTAGGAATGTGAACACTTCATATCCTACCGTTGAGTCTACTAGCCGATCAATCTTGGGCAAAGCATAACAATCATTGGGACATGCTTTGTTTAGATCCGTGAAATCTACACACATCCTCTAGCTTCCATTTGGCTTCTTAACTAACACTGGGTTTGCCAACCATTCAGGGTATATCACCTCTTTGACTATGTTGGCATGTAGTAGCTTGGTCACTTCCTGCTTAATTGCTTCAATGCGTTCAGGGGCAAAATGCCTTTTCTTTTGCCGAACAGGGTTCCTGTTCAGATCTATGTTCAATCTATGGACTGCCAGGTCGGAGGACAGTCCTGGCATATCATCTGCTCTCCAAGCGAACACGTCTCTGAATTTTCTCAAGACTTCGATCAAAGATTCTTTGTGTGGAGGGGGAATCCATGTCCCAATGCTGACTATTAGGTCCTCATATTCGTCCTATAGACGAACAGCTTGCGTCTGGTCTTTAGATGACCAGCTTTCTTCGTCTTCTGGAAGCAGTTCCTCAACACTGACCTGTTGAACCATCACTTTCCCATTGATTGTCGCAGTGTAACAGCTTCTTGCTGTTTCCACATCTCCTATGATCTCTATCAAACCCTCGCCCGTTGGAATTTTCATGCTGACATGAGCTGGTGAGATCACAGCCCGGAGATCGATAAGCGCTGGTCTTCCTATAATCACATTGTAGGCCGATGGTGCCTTTACCACCACGTAGTCCACCATTAGGGTTCTGCCCCTGGTTCCTTCTCCAAAAGTAGTGAGCAGTTTGATCACCCCCAGTGGATGAACCGGAGGTCCTGCGAAGCCGAACAAATGAGTTGAAACAGGAGTTAGGTCGGCGTCCTTCAGTTTCATCGCTCTGAAGGCGTTATAGTATAGGACATTCACAGCACTGCCAGTGTCCACACATATCCTCTTTGTCCGATTTTGCTGATCACTGGTTCTATTACCAATGCTTCGTTATTGACTACCAAGGGTAGTGAATCTCTCGGACCATATACCACTTCTCCTGACATCCTTTGCCTTTTGTTCGTGGAGGTATGAGCAGTAGGCCTGCTACTGTTTTCTTCTTCTGATATTCTCGCGTTGTTCGGCCCGCCCTAAGATCGTGTTGATCGTGTTCACAGGGCGGTTATCTGTGTGACCCTCAGGATCTAAAGAACGGTCCATTCTCCTCCGATACTCGTCTCTTTGTTCTCTATCATTGTTTTTCTGGTGCTTAAATTCACGTCGTCCCCTTGGCTTAGCCTGTTAAGACCGATCTACGACCTCATCAAGTTTTCCTTCCATTATTGCTGCATCAATGTCTCGGATTAAATCTTTGCACTGTTCTGAGTCATGCCCAACATCTTGATGATACTTGCAATACTTGTTAGGGTTTCTGCTTTCACTGGGCCCCCTCGTTGGGGGTGGAGTCCTAGCTATGCCCTTTCTTTGCATGATCGCAAGGACTTGTTCGTGAGGCCTGTTCAGCGGAATGAAGTCTCTGTTCTGCAGAGCTCCCTTTTTCCCTAGCCGATCAGAGATGGGCGCAGTTACCCGATCCCAAACTGACTTTCTTTTCTTATCTGACCTATCATCAGGCTTACTCCTCTTGTTTTCGCCTTTTTCCATTTCTCTTTTGAGTCTATTTGCTTCTTTCCCCTGGCAATGTTTGTACGCAACATCCAGATAATCCTCCATCGTGTGAAGGAGCTTGCTATTAAGCTTTGCATGTAGCCGTCCTTCCCGTAGACCTGCTACGAAAGAGGCGACCAGCAACCGATCATCTGCGTTCTGCACCTTTGCGGCTTCTTCATTGAAACACTTTATGAAGCATAGTACTGACTCATCATGTTTTTGTTTCAGCATCAACGAATGAGTTTGATTTCTTTGGAATGGACGAGCTGCAATAAAGGCATGGACGAATTTCCGGGTTAAGGTCACAAAGTCGGAGATCGACCTGGGAGGAATCTTGTTGAACCATTCCCTGGCCCTTCCTGTTAGAAATGCGGGGAAATATTTACACTTCATCTCGTCTGAGGCGTTGTACAGGTTCATATGTGAGATGTACTGGTGCATGTGGTCATAGGGATCCTTGGATCCATCATATGCACTGAACTTGGGAATTTTGATTCCCGTTGGTCGGGGATAATTATCGATGTGCGTGGTGAAAGGTGACGCACAGAGCAGCTCATATGATCATCTACCGAGCAGGGTGTCCAGTTCGGCCTTGGCTGTATCATTCGGTTGACGTGTATGCTCATACTCCGTATGGGCACTCAACTCTACGATCTCTGGCTATTTTGGAGCCTGCTGCTAGAGATCTGTCTCCGGAGTTTCTGGGGGGTCCCTTCCCTTGAGTGTTTCGTCCAAAATTGCTTTAATAGTGGCATTGTCCAGATTCTTCAAGGAATCAACCAATGCCTGATTGGCTGGATCCTGAAGAACAGGATTAGGAGGATCCTCCGCAGCGTTTGCCTTATTCTGGACTTCTCCTTGGGCGGTTGAGGTTGTTCCGCATTGTTGGGCTGGATCCTTTGGACCTGTAGTCTTTTTTCCCGTGTTCTTCGGTGGTGCCATGATCGTTCGCAGGGGTTCTGGTGGTTTCGATCGATTATCAGTAGAAGGCCCTCCTTCTAGCACCAATTGACGTTGCTGGAAACCGTCTATTAATTAATGTGGGTCAATCTTCTATGTGACAATGATCTAAAGCCCTAAAAACCCTAGTTTATGCAAAGGATGGGTGTGTTGTTTTATTTATTTGGACTGAGCTCTCAAATTATTCTTGAGAGTTGCCTACGTATCCAATAGTTGAATTGGAATCAAGTTATCCGTAGTTCCTTAGGGTTGTTTATATAGGCGATGTCTTGCCCCTAGTACTTGTTGTGTAAGTATAATAATTAATAATTATTCCCTAAGGATATATACGACTTAATCCCTCTAAATCAGAGATAATTATGGACATATTCAATGTCAAGATTGGAGTCTTTATGACTGAGGATTCTTTCCATATGTAATCATCCCTCACGCGGAATGACAGTGGAGCTGTACAGAGCGTCCCACGCTCAGCCCCCAAGGCTAATATAAACGAACAGGGCAGCTCCTCTTCGCCAGCCCTTGGCCATCCTGCGGTGGCTGGAGGAGGAGCTCAGACCGATCTCCCATGGTAGGCGATCTGCCCTCTGTTCAGTTCTTGGGGCCCCTAGCCCTTGAAGCCCTAAATTTAAGGACTGGTCATTTATTAAGAACCCCTAAAAGTGACACATGGCGTAACTCAGGTTGGGTATCATCATCCTTCATTCTATTGTTTAGTTTGTATTAAGAACCCTTTGTTGATATTCTTTGATAGTTATACTTAATATTATTCAAACCCCCTTTGTTAGATATTCATACTTGCTAAGTATTTTTGCCCAAACAGTAAGAGAGTAAGCCTATTGGCATTAGTCTTATTTTGGGATTGTAGGCACGTATGAATTATTTATAACAAAAGGACTATGGATTCTATAATTGGTAGAACTACATCTTCTAGGTCGGTATCAAGTTCTGTTCAAGAAAGTTCAAAAAGGGTTATACATACAGATGAAATAATAATTGAGGATTTTAATAAATCTCTTGACAATTGGAAAATTCCGAAGGTAAACAAAAACCAAATATATGAATCATCAAGATTCATTAGTTTTAAATCCGATTTTACCATTAAAATAAAAGAAAGAGATATTCAACTATCAAAACCCTTTGAAACCATACAGCTTCTTTCTGCAAATTTCTTACAAAACATCGTCAAATATTATACCAATATATTCATATCGGCTTCATACAAGTAGGAATAAAACCTCTGACCAGGGAAGGATTAAACACTTCCATTCTTGCAGTTTTTAGAGATACAAGACACTTAGACTTTGAAGATTCACTTTTAAGTTCAATTGAATCTAGTCTTTGTACAGGTCCAATGACATTTGATTGTTGGCCAAATATCTCAATTTCCCAAAATGATCCAAATATCCTAAAATCACTTGTGCTTCAAATAAAAACGCACAATTACAAAATGCTACAAGGATCAATTCCTTTTACAATTATTTTTAGATTACCCTACAAAGCTATGATTTCAGACTTTTCTACAAAAGATGATGTTACAGTCCAAAAAGAGAAACACTCCTATTACAAACAGATCTTTCAAGGTCTAATAAAAGTACTTCTAGAACCATCAAATGGAAAGACATTACTCTTCCCGACGAATGGGCTTTAGAAAATATAGTCCCAATACACAATATATTTCCAGAGCCAAATTCAGAACTAAAACATATTACTCAATTCGGTGATGGCAAGTAAAACTTCTTTTTGACAGAAGAATAAGTACGAGTGCTCGATACAATGATTCTAGTTCTGTATCTGAAGATACTTCTGCTACCATTGAACTAGGTAGAGTATCACTAATCCCATCGGTTATAGGTACCTCAAAACCGAGGAATTCAATCTCCGATATCCCTGTTACAAGATTAAGAAACGTAGATTATGTCTCACAAATTCCAAGATCTTTTTATCATACAGAAAACGAGGAAAGCAACGAACCAACAAACCCTTCAGAACCAACCAACCCCTCTTTTTCAGCCATTACAGAAAACTTTAATGAACTAAATATAATTGAAAAATATTTTACAATTAATAAAAAAGTTCTCCAAAATGAGTTTTACTCTGAAAGAAATGTAATGAAAAGGACTTGGTTCTTTGACAAATTTTCTGTTAAAACGACACAAAATTCAAAACAAATACTACGACTTTGTAAATAAATATAAAATTCATATACATTTCTTTGACTGGTTTGAAATTTACTCCCTAGAAAATCATACTGACTACCCTTTCTCAACCATAATTAGTCCTAGTACTACTCCAAAGTCTGAAAAAAAAAATCTATTCACCCACCTTTCCAAGGAATAAAAATACAACACCAAGAACAATATATAGAAGCTTATCCAATCAAAATTCCCGGAGAAGACGACAAAAGAAATATAAAAAATATTATTTCACAAAATAATTACACAAATACTAATCTCCAGACAATTGGAAAACAATTAGAAAAAATGGAAAAACACAAGAAGATTAGTCAAATTGAGAAAACTCCTCAAACTGATAATTCCAGTATACTAAAGCACCCAGCAACCCCAGTCTTCAAACCATAGCAAGTGTCTTCTTCATCTATCAAAGATATTCAAAAGAAAAAATCTAATTTATTCAAAGATTTACAAAACAGACTTCAAAACAAGACAGCCAGCTCATCTTCTGAAAATCAAATAGCACCTGACACCCCAACAACGACCCCCACAACAACATTACATATTAATACGATTGGAAAAGAATATGATTTAGACTCACAAACAGACACCGATACCTCACTAGATAAAAATCAAATAAACAAAATAGGATGGAATTCACAACACGTTCTAAATTATCCTCTGGACATAATACCGGTCGAAACTCAAACTCAAAATCGTTTAATGCATCATGTGTTTATAATTGGAACTTAGATACTATGAATGAATATCAAATTCTATCCCTCCTACAGCAAATGATAATGGCTGCAAATGCATATAAGACGCAACACGGAGTCCTAGGACTACCGTAAAGCTACTAATTGCAGGTTTCTCATGACAAAAATATGGTGGGATTTTTATTAATTACCTAAACAACATGACCAAATACTTAATTCACTAAAATATGATGAAGAACAAAATCTAATTCTTGACGAACAACAAGAACCTTTACAGGATGCTGTATCTACACTAATACATACCATCTCAATACATTTTCTTGGAAATCCAGCAAAATTAAAAGAAAAAAATACTGAACTACTTTCAAATCTACGCTGTAAAAAACTCAGTGATTTCCAATGGTATAAAAATAATTTCCGAACAAGATTAATGCAAAGGGATGATTCCAATCAGCCTTTTTGAAAAGAAAAGTTCCTAGCAGGATTACCAACCTTATTAGGAGAAAAAGTTAGAAATAGAATTCGTGAGAATTCAGGCAACCAAATTATTCCATACGATCAATACACATATGGACAATTAGTTAGTGTTATTCAACAAGAAGGAATGAAAATATGCCAAGACCTCAAACTTCATAAACACATAAAATGGGAAATGAAAAAGGCTAATCTGGAACTTGGAACCCTTTGTCAGCAATTTGATAATAATCCTTTTAAACAGGAATCCTCGTGCAAAGGAAATTGCAAAAAACCCCACTTATAAAAACAAAACACCATATCAACTAATAGGAATTTATACAAAAATAACAAACAAATGAAACAACCCTTAAACAATAATTTCTACAAAAATAAAAATATATAATAAGCCAAGACCGAATTGGAAAAAAGACATTGAATGCTATAGATGCCACAAAAAGGGACATACAACAAATTACTGTAAACTGAAAAGAAAACTTAATGAACTAAGTCTGGAAGACGACATTATGAACAAGATCTCAAACTTACTTAAAGATTCTGATAGTGACACAACTAATGAAGAAAATACAGATAACAATGGAAGAGCAAAAATGGACATTAACAAGTACTTCTGAATCAGAAGGAAACAATGAAAAAACGCTAAATGTTATCTCCAAAGAACAACAAATTTTTATTGATATATTACAACAGATTAATGACCAACTCTACAACAACAATATCTCGAAAAATTATTAGGGACTTTTAAACATGAGCCATTAGCACCAAGTACTTGCAGATGTACTTATAACATAACAACAATTCTAAATAGGAATAAAAATAAAAAATCATATTACAAATCAAGAGAACAAAAACAAATTAAAGAGATAAAAAATGAATTAAGAGAATTAAAACAGAAACAAAAAAATGATTTCATTATTAATCAAAACCATTATTGAAACAATAAAAGACAATAATGACACGAATACTGAAAATGAAGATATTACGCAAGAACTACAAAACATTACAACAACCCCAACTCATTTCCTTTTTGTTTTAAAAGAAATTACATCGAGAAAATATATCATAAATATTACAATCAAATTCTTGAATGATTTCGAACTTAATACCATTTCACTCTTTGATACTGGAGCAGACTTAAATTGTATAAAAGAAGGGTTTGTCCCTATAAAGTTCCTACAGCAAACCCATGAAAAAATTTCAGCAGCAAACAAGTCAAAAATAGTAATATCTGCAATGAAAAAATTTCAGCAGCAAACAAGTCAAAAATAGTAATATCTGCAAAAACAGAATCTTCAATAATCAATAATGGGATTTCTTTAATGACATCCTTTGTGGTTGTCAATGATATCCATCATTCCGTAATTCTTGGCACTCCGTTTATAAACCTTATCACACCATACAAGGTTTGCCCAGATTCTATTACCTTCAAAATAAATAATAAAAAACACATATTTCCTTTTTTAGTAAAACCAAAAACTAGAAGTCTAAATTTATTAAAAGCTTCCTCAATACATGAAAGCACAATCAATAATATAATATATAACAAGAAATTCCCGCTCAATAAGCTTCAGAAAAATACTTTGTTACAAAGAATAAATAAATTACTTAACCAACCAACTATAAATGAGAAAATACTACGATTACAAAAAATATTCACATTAAAAGTTTATGTTGAACTACCAAATGCTTTCTGGAACAGAATGCAAATATGGTTTATCTACCCTATGACACATCTTTCAAAGAAAATGATATACCTACTAAAGCTCGGCCCATACAAATGAATAAAGACCTTGAACAATTTTGCAGAAAAAAAAATACAAGATCTTGAAAACAAAAAATTAATCTCTAAAACTAGATCACCTTGGAGTTGTTCTGCTTTTTATGTTAATAAAGCCTCTGAAATCGAGAGAGGAACTCCAATACTAGCCATTAATTATAAACCACTTAACAATGCATTAAAATGGATTCGCTATCCAAAATTCGACATGAAATCAGGTTTTTGTCAAATATAAATAAAACCAAAAGACAGATATAAAACAGCATTTACAGTTCCTTTTGGGCAAAACCAATGGAATGTAATGCCTTTTGGCTTAAAAAATGCCCCTTCCGAATTTCAAAGAATTATGAACGAAATATTCAGTGAGTACTCAACATTATGTATCGTGTATATAGATGATGTACTTATATTTTCAAAAACTCTTGATGAACATTTCAAACATTTAAAAACATTTTTATATGTAATCGGAAAAAGCGGATTAGTGATATCAGAAGCCAAAATGTCACTCTTCCAAACAAAAATAAGATTTCTTGGGCACTATATTACTCAAGGTACTATAATACCCACAGAAAGATCTCTAAATTTCACCACAAAATTTTCAGATAAAATTCTTGTTAAAAAACAATTACAAAGGTTCTTAGGATGTTTAAATTATGTCCTTGACTTTTACCCAAATTCAAACAGACTAGCCAAGCCACTACATGACCGTCTAAAGAAAAACCCTGTACCTTGGAATACAACATATACAAAAATTGTCCAACTAATTAAGAAACAGGTCACACAAATTCATGTCTTCACTTGGCAGATCCTGACCTTCATAAAATCGTAGAAACTGATGCTTCAGACATTGGTTACGGAGGCATCTTGAAGCAAAAACAGGATTCTAAAGAACTAATTATTCAGTTTACATCTGCACATTGGAATGATACCCAAAAGAATTATTCCACTATTAAGAAAGAGATCTTATGCATTGTTTTATGCATTCAAAATTTCAAAGTGATTTATTAGAGTAAATTGCACCTTTAGTCCCCAGTCTTTTCCAAAAAGGAGGGACTTAGCCCTCATCTTTGATTTTGGTTTGACCGGGTCCTTATCTTATAAATCTTTTGCAACTTTGGTCCATTTAACAGCCGGTCAACAAAAAAATTGATGCAAAACATGTGCGTATCCTTCACGCGCTCTTAGTATTTAAAAATATTATTATTTTAATCAATTTCCAAAAAAAATTATAAAAAATAAATAAATTATCCCATTAATGTTATTACCATATAAGGTGTAAAAGAAAATCACCATTCTTCCTCCTGTCGTTTTTTGTTCATCTTTCTCAGCCTTTCATCGTTCTCAGCCTTAATATAGCTCGAATTTCGGGGTTTATCCCCAATTTTATCTTCTTTAAATCATTCCTCTAATCTATATTGCAAATCACCAAATCGTTCACCAAATCATTTTCCAAGATGAATGATTAGAGGAATGATTTAAAGAAGATGGTGTTGGGGATAAACCCCTGAATTCGAGCTACATTAAGGCTGATAAAGATGAACGATAAACGATGGGAGGAACAATGGTGAAAAATTGTTTTATTTTACACGCTATACAGTAATAACATTAGTGGGATAATTTATTTATTTTTTTATAAAAAAATTTTGGAAATTGATTAAAATAATAATAATTTAAAATACTAACAGCGCGTGAAGGATACGCACAGGTTTTTCGTCAATTTTTTGTTGATGGGCTGTTAAATGGACCAAAGTTGCACATGTTTTCCGTCAATTTTTTTTTTGACTGGCCGTTAAATGGACCAAAGTTGCAAAAGATTTAAAAGATAAGGGACCGATCAAACTAAAATCAAAGATGAGGGCTATGTCCTTCCTTTTTGAGAAAGACAGGGGACTAAATCTGCAATTTACTCTGATTTATTAAACAATTTTTTTGTTACGCATAGACTGCAAGAGTGCAAAAGAAATTTTACAAAAAGATGCATAAAATCTTGCATCAAAACAGATATTTGCACGTTGGCAAGCAATTTTAATCATTTTATATTTTTATATTGAATTCATAAATAGAGATACAAATTCAGTCCCCGATTTCTTTACACGTGAATTCCTACAAGACAGATCCGATGGCCCCCAAAGTTGACAAAGGGAAAAAGGTTGCAAATACAAGTGTTACAAAACCTAAAATGTCATGGTATGACATTGTAGTCAAAGAAGAACAAGACGCTAGCAATATTGAAGATTCAGGTTCCTTAGACTCAGAGTCCCAGAAATTTCTTGAAAAATTATTACAAATCCCGGAATTTAGGAAAATGCACTTATCTCAACCAAAAAACAAAACCTGCTAGAATTACCCACAATATCATCATCAAAACCCACAACATCTTCATCAAAACCCATTGTTTTAACATCAAATTCATTCCAACCACTCGCAAAGCCTTCTACCACAAAAAACAAAGGCACACAAAAAACAGATTACACAGTCAAACCATACTCACAAAATAATACTATGGTTGAAGCCGGTTTTCAAAGCCATGATCCTTTTCAATCCATCCAACATTACTTTGGAAAAGGAAGGTTTTATAAACCTTGGGATTTACAAAAAAAACCCTATTTTTGTTACCAAACAATCTTAAAAGCTACCCAGTCAGCAAGCTTTGATCACAAATACTATCAAAATAACCAAACCACACATGCATATTCAACCTGTAAAATTCACAGGGTTATTTCTCCACAAGATTGGTATGCAGCTCCCTCTGCGCCCATTGCATTCCTGGATGAATACAAAGAACAGAATTTTTATCAAATTACATTCAACTATTGGGAGTATCAACAGGCATAATTCAATGCGTTCTTCATACAATATCAAAACAATCAACATACTTGGTTGATGCATTTCGATAAAAAATTGTGGACATCTCAAAATTTCCATCACGGTGGGTTCAATGGTGGGAATGTTTTGGTTCAGTGCTGAAAATACAAAAAAAAAAACAACAGTGCTTGAATCTTTCAACATTTTCAAAGCAAAGTACAAACCTTCCGCGGCAGAAAAAAGGTTTCCATCATTTGCAACTTTATGTACAAAATTCTATCTACCATGGATTGTGAACTGGTATTTAGATTATTCTGATCATCCTACACAACTTATCCGAAGAAGATTTAGGGTAAGATGGTGAGAAAATGTAATATTTTCAAAAGCTTATTACCAACAAACATGGAGGCATGGTTACAAACGATACGAAGACCCCAGCAAATTCAAATACAATCAACTCCAAACACAAGTTTCTCAGCAAAGAAAGCACAAGTTGTAGCATTACTAGCTACGTCAAAAACAGATGATGAACTGCAACAAATTCTGTCACAATATGCGTCAAATTCACAGACATCACCTATAAGTTCCACAACATCAGTAAACATTGACGAAGAAGACGAGGATTATCTACCAATACCTTGAAGAAGAAAAAAACCAAATACTAGAGGACAAAAGTGTTACCTGCACAATACTTTTCCACAAATACTCACGTTCACAATACTTTTCCACCTAATACACATATATACATAAATATATTATGCACACACAAATGTATGTACACACAGATAACTACAAAATTTTTATACAAATATATATATATATATACATACGATATCTACAAATACATATAATTATATACGTATAATACGCACACAGTTACACAAAACACTTATCACAAGACGACAACACACAGCTCAACGACACTCAATATGGCAGACAAGACAAGACATCACTAAAATTAAATGGAGGTCATTTATCACAACACGACAAAAGAAGACTCAACATAGATATTCCACTACAAATGGCAGACAAGATAAGACACCACTAGAAAATAATGGATATCACTTCACAAAAGACGACAACAAAACAGCTCAGCCAAAACGCTATGGCAGACACCACTCATAAAAGAATACAACACTTACAAAAGAAGACATCACTCACAAAAGAAGACAAGACTTTAAATTATTATACCACTGGCAATTTATCCAATAGTCCTATAAATAGCAAGACAGGAAATGGAGGAAGGCAGACTCCATGGAATACAATTTATGTGTAATCTGTTTTTTGTGTGCCTTTGTTTTGTGTGGTAGAAGGCTTTGCGAGTGATTGGAATGAATTTGATGTTAAAACAATGGGTCTTGATGAAGATGTTGTGGGTTTTGATGATGATGTTGTGGGTAATTCTAGCAGGTTTTGTGTTTTTGGTTGAGATAAATGCATTTCCTAAATTCCGGGCTTTGTAATAATTTTTCAATAAATTTCTATGACTCTGGGTCTAAGGAACCTGAATCTTAAATATTGTCACGGTCTTGTTCTTCTTTGACTACAATGTCATACCATGACATTTTAGGTTTTGTAACACTTGTATTCCCACCATCTTACCCTAAATCTTCTGCGGATAATTTGTATTGCATGATCAGAATAATCTAAATACCAGTTCACAATCCATGGTAGATAGAATTTTGTACATAAAGTTGCAAATGCTGGAAACCTTTTTTCTGCCTCTGAAGGTTTGTACTTTGTTTTGAAAATGTTGAAAGATTCAAGCACTGTTGTTTTTTGTATTTCCGGTACTGAACCAAAACATTCCCACCATTGAACCCACCATGATGGGTATTTTGAGATGTCCGCAATTTTTGTATCAATATGCATCAACCAACTATAAAAGAGAAAATACTAAGATTACAAAAGATATTTACATTAAAAGTTTGTGCTGAACTACCAAATGCTTTCTGGAATAGAAAGCAACATATGGTTGATTTGCCCTATGAAACATCTTTCCAAGAAAACGATATACCTACTAAATCCCGGCCAATACAAATGAATAATGACTTTGAGTAATTTTGCAGAAAAGAATTACTAGATCTTGAGAACAAAAAATTAATCTCTAAAACCATATCACCTTGGAGTTCTTCTGCTTTCTACGCTAATAAAGCCTCTGAAATCGAGAGAGGAACTCCAAGACTAGTCATTAATTATAAACCACTTAACAAGGCATTAAAATGGATTCGCTATCCCATACATAATAAAAAGGACCTTCTAAATAAACTCCATGACGCGTTCATATTCTCAAAATTTGACATGAAATCAAGTTTCTGGCAGATACAAATAAAACCAACAGACAGATATAAAACAGAATTTACAGTTCCCTTTGGAAAATACCAATGGAATGTAATGCCTTTTGGCTTAAAAAATGCCCCTTCCGAATTTCAAAGCATTATGAACAAAATATTCAATGATTACTCAACATTCTGTATTGTGTACATAGATGATGTACTTATATTCAAAAACTATAGATGAACATTTCAAAGATTTTAAAATCATTTCTATATGTAATCGAAAAAAGCGGTTTAGTAATATCAGAACCTAAAATGTCGCTTTTTCAAACAAAAATAAGATTCCTTGGGCACTATATTACTCAAGGTACTATTGCGCCCATAAAAAGATCTCTAAATTTCACCACAAAGTTTCCAGATAAAATTATTGACAAGAAACAACTACAAAGGTTCTTAGGATGGTTAAATTATGTCCTTGACTTTTACCCAAATCCAAACAGAATAGCAAAACCACTTCATGACCGTCTAAAGACAAACCCTACACCTTGGAATACTACACATACAAAAATTGTACAGCAAATTAAGAAACAGGTCACACAGATTCCATGTCTACACTTAGCAGATCTTGACCTACATGAATAGTAGAAACCGATGTTTCTGATATGGTTATGGAGGAATCTTGAAACAAAAACAAGATTCTAAAGAACTCATTGTTCAGTTTACATCTGCACATTGGAATGATACCCAAAAGAATTATTCCACAATTAAGAAAGAGATTTTAAGCATTGTTTTATGCATTCAAAAATTTCAAAGTGATTTATTAACAAATTTTTTTGTTACGTATAGATTGTGAAAGTGCAAAAGAAATTTTACAAAAAGACGTACAAAATCTTGCATCAAAATAGATATTTGCACGATGGCAAGCAATTTTAAGCATTTTTTATTTCGATATTGAATTTATAAACGGAGATACAAATTCGGCCCCAGATTTTCTTACCTGTGAATTCCTACAAGACATATCTGATGGCTCCAAAAGTTGACAAAGGAAAAAGACTGCAACTACACCTGTTACAAAACCTAAAATGTCCTGGTATGACATAGTGGTAAAAGAAGAACAAGACGCCGGCAATATTGAAGATCTAGGTTCTTTGGATCCAGAGTCACAAAAATTTCTTGAAAGATTATTATAAAGCCCGGAATTCAGAAAAATGCATTTATCTCAACCTCAAACAAACACACAAAATCTACTACAATTACCCATAGCATCATCACCAAGACCGACAACAACGTCATCAAAACCCATAGCATTATCATCATCAAAACCCATTGTTTTAACATCAAATTCATTCCAACCGCTCGCAAGGCCTTCTACCCCACAAAACACAAGCACACAAAAAATGGTTTACACATTCAAACCATACTCACAAAATATTACTACAGTTGAAGCCGGTTTCCAAAACCAAGATCCTTTTCAATCCATTCAACATTACTTTGGAACTTGATGGTTTTACAAACCTTGGGATTTACAAAAGACCTCAATTTTTTACCAAACAGTATTACAAGCTACCCAGTCAGCAAGCTTTGATCACAAATTCTATCAAAATAACCAAACCACACCTGCATATTCAACCCGTAAAATTCACAAAGTTATTTCTCCAAAAGATTGATATGCAGCTCCTTCTGCACCTATTGCATTCTCGGAAGAATACAAAGAACAGCCTTTTTATACAATCACATTCAACTATTGGGAGTACCAACAGGCATGGTTCAATGCATTCTTCATACAAAATCAAAACAATCAACATACTTGGTTGATGCATTTCGATATAAAAATTGCGGACATCTCAAAATTCCCATCATGGTGGGTTCAATGGTGGGAATGTTTTGGTTCAATACCAGAAATACAAAAAACAACAGTGCTTGAATCTTTCAACATTTTCAAAACAAAGTACAAACCTTCAGAGGCAGAAAAAAGGTTTCCAGCATTTGCAACTGTGAACTGGTATTTAGATTATTCTGATCATCCAAAACAACTTATCCGAAGAAGATTTACTGTAAGATGGTGGGAAAAGTGTAATATTATCAAAAGTTTATTGCCAGCAAACATGGAGGCATGGTTACAAACGATACGAAGACCCCAACAAATTCAAATACAATCTACGGCAATGACAAAATTCTGAGAATGAAAAGCACAAATAGCAGCCTTATAAGTTACATCAAAAACAGATGATGAGTTACAACAAATTCTATCCCAATATGCCTCAACTTCACAAACATCACCTATCAGTTCCACATCATTAGTCAACATTGACGAAGAAGATGAGGATTATCCATCGATACCTTGAAAAAAAAACACTATATTCCAGAAACCTTACCTGCAACACAATTTGTTGGTTTCTTTTTGCCAAAGCACACACCTGCACAATAACAAAATATGTGATATCCACAACACACACCGGCACAATGCTTTTCACCAAATACATATACATATATATTATGTATATGTATCTACACACACACACAGATATTAACAAAAAAAATTATAAATAAATATTTATATATATACGTATATATACACACACATTTATACAAAAAATATACGTTTTACGTACAAGATATATCAAAACGACAAATCATAAAAAACAAAGACTACACACCAAAACTTACCACAAGAAGACAAAGCACAGATCAGCGAAAATCAACATGTCAGAGATGACAAGACATCACTAAAATTAAAAGAAAGTCATTTATCACAAGACGGCAAAAGTCGACTCCACAAAAACTTATCACTTCAAATGGCAGACAAGAGAGGACATCACTAGCAAATAATAGGCATCATTTCACACAAGACGACAACAAAACAAGACACCACTCACAAAAGAAGACATCACCCAGAAAAGTAGACTCCACTCACAAAAAAGAAGACTCCACTTGCTATTACTGTACCACTTGCAATTATTTCAAGAGGCATACAAATAAGAAGACATAGAAGGGAGGAAGGCGGACTCTCAGAATACCATTTTATAAAGTTTCTTATTTTCTGCAAAGTCTCAGCATAACTCTAGTTACAAAGTTTTTATTAGCAACATTCTGTACAACAAGAAGGAAGATTCAATCCTCTTCCAACATTTGTATCTCCACTTCGTTTCAAACATTTTAATTAAGGTATAAATTCCTTCATGTTTCTTTGACAAAAGCTTTACATATTTCATACAAGCATTATTTTATATTATTGCCGTCCATTATTTTATGATATACATTTCATTGCCGTCCATTACTTTATTATTTCTCATGTTGTTTCGGCATTCTTAACAATACTTCATTATATTACTTCATTGTCATCCTTTATTTTACATATTGCATTGCCATCCATTTATTTATTGTTAAAATCCTTCATTCTATTGTTTAGTTTGTATTAACAATCCTTCGTTCTCATGTTGTATCAACGAAGGATTGTTAATACACATTAAACAAAAGAATGAAGGATTTTAACAATAAATAAATGGATATCAATGCAATATATAATGTATAATAATGGACGGCAATGAAGTAATGTAATGAAGTTTTGTTATGAATGCTGAAACAACATGAGAAATAATAAAGTAATGGACGGCACTGAAATATGCTAAAGCTTTGTCATATAAATTTATACCTTAATTAAAATATTTGAATGTTTGAAACGGATACAATTGCTGAGATACAAATGTCGGAGCTGTAATAGAACTCCCGAATGAAACTCCCTTGGAATCTATTGCAGAGAAAAACTTAGAAGAAAATAAAAACTTGTAAATTGTATTCTATGGAGTCTGCCTTCCTTCATTTCATGTCTTGCTATTTATAGGACTCTTGGATTAATTGCCAGTGGTATAATAATTTAAAGTCTTCTTTTGTGAGTGGTGTCTTCTTTTCGTAAGCGGTGTCTTATTTTATGAGTGGTGTCTGCCATAGAGTTTTCACTGAGCTGTTTTGTTGGCGTCTTGTGTGAAGTGATGTCCATTATTTTCTAGTGGTGTCTTGTCTTGTCTGTCATTTGTAGTGGAATATCTGTGATGAGTCTTCTTTTGTCGTTTTGTGAAAAATGACCTCCATTTAATTTTAGTGATGCCTTGTCTTGTTTGCCATATTGATTGTCACTGAGCTGTGTGTTGTCGTCTTGTGATAAGTGTTTTGTGTAACTGTGTGTGTATTATACGTATATAATTATATGTATTTGTAGATATCTGTATGTATATATATATATATATATATATATATATATATATATGTATGTTTAAAATTTTGTAGTTATCTGTGTGTACATACATTTGTGTGTGCATAATATATTTATGTATATATGTGTATGATGTTACGTGAACAATCAGGGTGGCGGTAACGGCTGGACCGTGTGGATATCTGGCTATTTAAGTGTGACTTCTCCAGTTGAGGTGGGTGGTGGTTACGGTGGTTTAGTACGGAATATATGAAGTTTCCGGCGATAACATGAACATAATAACGGAGTCGACGAATTGGCAGGGCTTGGCCTGCTTTGTTATGAGATCCCCACCCATGTAGGTGACATACAGCTCCTATTTATAAGTGACGGACTAATTGTAATTATACTAATGATGATAAGACATAATAAAGTGTGATTAGGTCTAAGACGTGATCTCTGTTGGTGGGAAATGATTGGAGTTGAGGTAATGTCGGTCTCTTCTCGAGCTCGTTAATCGGTTTTATCCTTCCGGGTCCAGTAATTCTCGACTTGAGAGGGTGAGTCCGGCCTCGCCTTGAGCTGTTAGGAGGCTATAGGTGTCTAGGAGTAACCCGGGATGTCAAGGCTTGGCCCTGTCCCGAGTTGATTGATAGGCTCTCCAACTTGTGATGCGAGTCCATCCTGGCAAACAAGATAAATAGTAGTGTATGAAGTTGGAGCGATATGATTATGTCGTGACCTCCGACCAGGTTTAACTGGGTCCGTAAGACCGTATGCGGGTTTCCCATATCAATGGCCCCCTACTTCAGGCCTTGCCGATTTGTTCCAAAGGAGTCTCAGCGTGTAAGGCGGGGAGTAGAGTTAGTTGGCGCTTTCCCGGACGATGTGTATCGATCACTTTCCTGGGGGAGGAGTTTGGTGCCGACTTTGAGGGTTATCGGGCTTACAAGTAAATTCGTCAGATTTGACGTGGAGGGTAGCGTTGTAGCAGGGACAAGCTTGGAGCCGAGGCTGGCTAAATAGTTATGGCTACAGAAGGCGTGACCTCAATTACAGCACAGGACATGATGGCTGACGTGATGGGTAACGGTTGCTGATTGGTTGGTGACGCTTCGTTTTTCGCGCCTCATGATTTCTTTTGAATTTTGAATTTTCAGACGCGACGGTTCGATCTCCCGCTTTTGACTTTGCCTATAAATAGAGGGCATCTCCCTCACTCGGATACTTTTGTAGAAACTGACTCCTTCTTACCCCAAATCTCCGGCCAACTAAAGATTTTCCGGTGAAGATTCAAGGCGTGTGACGGTGGTTCCTGACAGATTTCTCGACAAAGCTCAAAATCAACCGCTCTGTTTCCCTTATTTACAGGTATTGAGCATACGGATTTCCTTATTTGTGTCATGTAGCATGCGTACCAATGTTAATCTCTTGTGAAATTCTTTTTGAGTATCGTTAACCCCTGAAGGTCATGTTTAGATATCTGTTCTCCTTCCAATATTGATTTGCTGGGTTGAGAAGTTTTGTTATCTCTAAATTTCTGTATTTATGTGCCTCGTATTCCTCTTTGAAGTTATTCAATTTGTTTCTTCATTATTGCCATGTCGTTGGGGCTTTCTTTTATAATGGGAATTTTGACGATACTTTGCTCTATATGTGATTCTCCGTGCCCTTCCCTTCGACTCCGGACGTGTCTCTCTTTTTCCGTACCTTTTCGCTCTGGGGCTGCACCACGAAAGTTATCCATGGGCTCTAAGCAGGCTAAGTCCAACTTCTTTCCTCTGCTGGGTTGAGACGTGGCATGGCTACCCTCCTCTTGATCATCGCGATGCGACCTTGCCAGTAATTGGGGAGGTACAGTGTGATGTATCTCTGTTCGAGCCTGGAGGGGAGGAACGAACTTGCTAACGGTTACAGGAGGAAAACCTTGTGCTATTAGACTTTGATTGGTTATCCTCATGTCCTCTAAGTATTCCACATGGTTTCTTAATGCTGCCTCGTGAGCACTTTGACTTGCCATTGCTTCGGCACCCAAATTAGTTCGGTGCTCGAAATTTTGATGAGATGTCCCGACAATGTTCTTCCCGTGACCCTTCTTTGTAGCCGCGTCCTCTAGCTCTCGAGCTTTTTCCTTTTCATTCAACACACTACGCATGTCGGGGTCAACCGTTTGTTCGTTGTAGCCCTGTGTGGTTCACGAACCCCGGCTTCGTCCACTGTGATGTAACGTTGAACTGGCACGTGGAGGGTTGTTGCCACGTGTCGTGTCCTGATTGACTCCTTTGTTCGGTGTACCAGGCTCCACTGATTTCCCACCACCCATGATTTGAAAGAAAACTTGTTGTCAAAGTAATCTTTGGGCGGTGCCAATCGGAGGAGTCTCAGAAACCTAGAATCCGGCAAGGATTCGAACGCAATAATGTTCGGTCTTGCCCAGAAATTTGATAGCGTTATGCTAACAAACGTGATAGACCTGAGACGATTGAGAGTCCAAACAAACAACCCCAGTTACTACACCTGGCTTTGCTTCCGCTCCCTCGCCGCTGTAACTTTGCAGAAGCTATCCAAACCCTCTTACGTATAATGCTTTGAGTGATAACCTGCGTGTCAGAAGTGACAAAAGCATCGATTTCTAGGCCATACAACCCAAGAAATGGAAGCCTTTTCTGAGATCAATATCAAACATGCAAGCGGTAGTTCTGTCGGAGACACCGTTGGATGGGTTTCACGGTGGTGAGAGTGACCGGAAAAGTGATTTTGATGCAGGATTTTGGCGATAGGTTCCCGGTAACGGAGCCAACTGATGTTACGTGAACAATCAGGGTGGCGGTAACGGCTGGACTGTGTGGATATCTGGCTATTTAAGTGTGATTTCTCTGGTTGAGATGGGTGGTGGTTACGGTGGTTTAGTGAGGAATATATGAAGTTTCCGGCGATAACATGAACATAATAACGGAGTCGACGAATTGGCAGGGCTTGGCCTGCTGTTGTTATTAGATCCCCCCTTGTAGGAGACGTACAGCTCCTATTTATAGGCGACGGACTAATTGTAATTATACTAATGATGATAAGACATAATAAAGTGTGATTAGGTCTAAGACGTGATCTCTGTTGGTGGTAAATGATTGGAGTTGAGGTAACATCGGTCTCTTCTCGAGCTCCTTAATTGGTTTTATCCTTCCGGGTCCAGTAATTCTCGACGAGAGGGTGAGTCCGGCCTCGCCTTAAGCTGTTAGGAGGTTGTAGGTGTCTGGGCATAACCCGGGATGTCAAGGCTTGGCCCTGTCCCGAGTTGATTGATAGGCTCTCCAACTTGTGATGCGAGTCCATCCTGGCAAACAAGATTACGAAGTTGGAGCGATATGATTATGTCGTGACCTCCGACCGGGTTTAACCGGGTCCGTAAGACCGTATGCGGGTTTCCCATATCAGTGTATTAGGTGGAAAAGTATTATGCAGGTGAGTGATTATGGAAAAGTATCTGTGCAGGTAACTCTTTCGTCCTCTAGTATTTGGTTTTTTTTCAAGGTATTGGTAGATATTCCTCGTCTTCTTCGTCAATATTTATTGATGTTGTGGAACTTATAGGTGATGTCTATGAATTCGACGTATATTGTTACAGAATTTGTTGCAGTTCATCATCTGTTTTTTACGCAGCTAGTAATACTGCAACTTGTGCTTTCTTTGCTGAGAAACTTGTGTTCGGAGTTGATTGTATTTGAATTTGCTTGGGTCTTCGTATCGTTTGTAACCATGCCTCCATGTTTGTTGGTAATAAGCTTTTGATAATATTACATTTTTCCCACCATCTTACCCTAAATCTTCTTCAGATAAGTTGTGTAGGATGATCAGAATAATCTAAGTGTATCGATCAACAACACAATATCCCTAACCAGTTCACAATCCATGGTAGATAGAATTTTGTACATAAAGTTGCAAATGCTGGAAACCTTTTTTTTGCCTCGGAAAGTTTGTACTTTGCTTTGAAAATGTTGAAAGATTCTAGCACTGTTGTTTTTAGTATTTCCGGTACTGAACCAAAACATTCCCACCATTGAACCCACCATGATGGAAATTTTGAGATGCCCAAAATTTTTGTATCGAAATGCATCAACCAAGTATGTTGATTGTTTTGATTTTGTATGAAGAACGCATTGAACCATGCCTGTTGATACTCCCAATAGTTGAATGTAATTTGATAATAAGGTTGTTCTTTGTATTCTTCCGGGAATGCAATGGGCGTAGAGGGAGCTATATACAAATCTTCTGGAGAAATAACCCTGTGAATTTTATAGGTTGAATATGCAGGAGTGGTTTGGTTATTTTGATAATATTTGTGATCAAAGCTTGCTGACTGGGTAGCTTTTAAGATCGTTTGGTAAAAAATTGGGGTTTTTTTGTAAATCCCAAGGTTTGTAAAACCATCCTTTTCCAAAGTAATGTTGGATGGATTGAAAAGGATCATGGCTTTGAAAACCGGCTTCAACAGTAGTAATAATTTGTGAATATGGTTTGACTGTGTAATTTGTTCTTTGTGTGCCTTTGTTTGGTGTGGTAGAAGGCTTTGCTAGTGGTTGGAATGAATTTGATGTTAAAACAATGGGTTTTGATCAATATGTTGTGGGTTTTGATGATGATGTTGTGGGTAATTCTAGCAGGTTTTGTGTTTTTGGTTGAGATAAATTCATTTTCCAAAATTCCGGACTTTGTATAATTTTTCAAGAAATTTATGTGACTCTAGGTCTAAGGAACCTGAATCTTTAATATTGTCAGCGTCTTGTTCTTCTTTGACAATAATGTCATACCATGACGTTTTAGGTTTTGTAACACTTGTATTTGCAACCTTTTTCCCTTTGTCAACTTTGGGGGCCATCGGATCTGTCTTGTAGGAATTCACGTGTAAGGAAATCGGGGACTGAATTTGTATCTCCGTTCATGAATTCAATATCAAAATAAAAAATGCTTCAAATTGCTTTCCAACGTGCAACTATCTGTTTTGATGCAAGATTTTGTACATCTTTTTCTAAAATTTCTTTTGCACTCTTGCAGTCTATGCGTAACAAAAACAGTTTGTTTAATAAACCACTTTGAAATTTTTCAATGCATAAAACAATGCTTAAAATCTCTAATAGTGGAATAATTCTTTTGGGTATCATTCCAATGTGCAGATGTAAACTGAACAATTAGTTCTTTAAAATCTTCTTTTTGCTTAAAGATGCCTCCATAACCAGTGTCTGCAGCATCATTTTCTACGATTTTATGAAGGTCAGGATCTGTCAAGTGAAGACATGGAATTTGTGTGACTTATTTCTTAATTTGTTGGAAAAATTTTGTAAGTGTTTGATGGGAGTCAACTTCACTGCACTTTTGTATGTGATCTAGCCCCCGTTTATCACTTTATTGGCATGTTTTGGGTATATTTAGACTTGTTTGAGTGTAATATCAAGATTTATATGCACGGGGATTTAAACTATCATATCGATAGGGAACTCCGCCTTTTTGACGATATTTCACTCTTTTCCGAGTACTTTTGTCTTGCGGAATTACGCGTGGTGTTTGTCAGTCTATGTTATTGCAGGACTTAGGTGACTCGAGGACCCAGAAGGCGATGTTTTGGAATGAGAGATATGTTCGTGGTACGAGAATTGAATGAAAGTGGAAGAAAAGCCAAGTTTGGAGTGAAGACAAGCCAGACGGGCGTTTGCTATACTCCAGACGGGCGTCTGCCGTGAAGCTACATTAGACGGGCGTCTGCACATCCCAGACGGGCGTCTGCACATCTCCGACAACGGCGCCAATTTGATAAGTAGAGATTTCGCAATCCGGCTTGATCAAATACACTTTATAAAACTCGAAACCTTAGGAAAAACTCACTTTCTAACCGGCAGTGGACCGGGTCGATCGTAGGTAGTGCGTTCAGAGTCCGAGGTCGATCCCACGAGGAGATTGAATCGAATATAAAACTTGTGTTAAAATCAAACCCAGAGCCTTATTTTTGGTCACGTTTCTTTTGATCACCCTACGAGTGGACTTAGTTGTTACTTTAGACACACTTGCTGAATCAAGTGTGGGGTGGGAGATGGTGCGTGTTTTGAGAGGAGGTGGTTAGTACGAGCTAATATAATGAAGGGGAGGAGCTTGAGGAATCTATTGTGAGGCGTGTTGGTTCGAGAAAAATATAAAGTTGAAAGAATGAAAAAGAAAGAAAATGAAACAGAAAAAAAAGAAAAAGAAAGTTTGAATAAAATTGAAAAAAAAGTCAAGGGAGGATGTTTTGAGTAAATGAAAGTATGATGTTAAAGTTGGGGTTGTTTATCAATGAGTCTAGAAAGATCGAAGGAGTTTGGTGTGGTTTAGTATGTTTTCAAATAGAAAGTAAATGAGATGATTAGGTTCACTCGTATTTTCTTTTCTCCAGTCCCAAATTTTCCTTTTGATTAACCCCGTCCCGAGCTTGACATTATAACCCATCAAGTCCTACTGGACCGTGTTTAGCCTTGGTTGGTCCCGATTAGTGGAGATGTTATTAAAATGAGCTTTAGTGTAGTCGCGATAGCTAAGCGTCTATAATCCGAACCGGTGATTTGGTCTATGACTTGGATGCTAATTTTCACACATATACACATTCTGTTTGTCTGATAACGATTGAGTTAAGATGTTTGCATTCACTGTTTTACTTATCTTTTACTTTGGAATGTGAGTGTTTTTATACGCGTTTGTGAAGTTGATCTCTTGGTCTCTTTTAATACGCCTGTTTACTCGAGGACGAGCAAAGGCTAAGTGTGGGGTGGTTGATGGGAGTCAACTTCACTGCACTTTTGTATGTGATCTAGCCCCCGTTTATCTCTTTATTAGCATGTTTTGGGTAGATTAAGACCTGTTTGAGAGTAATATCGAGAGTTATACGCACGGGGATTTAAACTGTCATATCGATAGTAAACTCCGCCTTTTTGACGATATTTCACTCTTTTCTGAGTACTTTTGTCTTGCGGAATTACGCGTGGTGTTTGTTCGTCTATGTTATTGCAGGACTTAGGTGACTCGAGGACCCGGAAGGCGATGTTTTGGAATGAGAGATATGTTCGTGGTACGAGAATTGAATGAAAGTGGAAGAAAATCCAAGTTTAGAGTGAAGACAAGCCAGACGGGCGTCTGCCGTGAAGCTATATCAGATAGGCGTCTGCACATTCCAGACGGGCGTCTGCACATTCCAGACGGGCGTCCACAGTATTGGTACATCATTCAGAAAGTTATGTTTTCAGCTGGACGAGCGTCCCAATGACCCCCGAACTGGCGTTTGGATGGGTTCAGCCCGAAGTAAAAAGCTCATACAAAGCAAACGAACGTTCAAGACAGGCTAGACGCTCGTTCGAATCTCAAGAACCCTAATCAAGAATCAGATTTCAAGGCAGACGGGCGTTTGACATGAGGCAGACGGGCGTTTGTGGCCGACAGCAGTATTTCACCATGCCTGTTCGTTAATCTTTATTTTGACCCATCTTGGAAGCATTTTCTTGTCAAGTCTTTTTCGTGAAAGTTGTAGGCAATTGAATGAGCTTTCCAACGCATCTTGAATCGTTCAAATCGGAGCTGCACACAGAAAGTTATCACCAGTTCACTGAAGACGAGTTAAATGTGCCAAGTTGGTCGGCCCAACTAGGTCAAAGTTGCGATTTTCTGCCTATTTAAGAGCATCTAAACCTAAGGAAACAATATTCTGACTTTTATTGGCCTAGACTTAGTTCGAGGCCGGCTTAGGTGCTCAACCCAGCCGCTTCGGCGGTTGTTATGACAGGTTGACATCTAAATAGCCGGATTAGAGCTCTGGACTAGGCCCCGTATTTCAATTTCTTAGTTTAGATATTTTAAAATAGAGTAGAATACGATATTCGATCGATAGCTTGGTGGAGTTCGTGCCTGGGATCATTGTATGGATTAAAGGTTGCTATCTTTTGCTGATTTGGGATTCAAAAGTCTTGATCTGCAATATTTAGATCATCATTATTGTGAGTTTCCTGATTTCGATTTGTTTCTCTCAATATGGTTTCGATTGTGTAGATTATTAGTTTTATCCGGCAACGGCGCCAATTTGATAGGTGAGGATTTCGCAATCCGGCTCGATCAAATACAACTTATAAAACTCGAAACCTTAGGCAAAACTCACTTTCTAACCTGCAGTGAACCGGGTCGATCGTAGGTAGTGCGTTCAGAGTCCGAGGTCGATCCCATGAGGAGATTGAATCGAATACAAAACTTGTGTTAAAATCAGAGGGCAAAGAGTATATGAACAAGACAAAAGATCGAAGCTTTAACTATTACACGGCATAAACAAAGATCTGAATCAAGACTTTTATCCGGAGTAAATTTCATCAAACTAATGATCTACACAATCAAAACCATATTGAGAGAAAACAAATCGAAATCAGAAAAATCACAATAATGAAGATCTAAAGATTGCAGATCAAGACTTTTGAATCCTAAATCAGCAAAAGATATCAACCTTTAATTCATACTATGATCCCAGGCACGAACTCCACCAAGCTATCGATCGAATATCATATTCTACTCCATATATAAAAATCTAAACTAAGAAATTGAAATACGGGGCCTGGTCCAGAGCTCTAATCCGGCTATTTAGATGTCAACCTGTCATAACAACCGCCGAAGCGGCTGGGTTGAGCACCTAAGCCGTCCTCAAACTCAGTCTAGGCCAATAAAAGTCAGAATATGTGTTTTCTTAGGTTTAGCTGCTCTTAAATTGGCAGAAAGTCACGACCTTGACCTAGTTGGGCCGACCAACTTGGCCCATTTAACTCGTCTTCAGTAAACTGGTGATAACTTCCTGTGTAGAGCTCCGATTTGAACGATTCAAGATGCGTTGGAAAGATAGTTCAATTACCTAAAACTTTCATGAGGACAACTTGACCAGGAAATGCATTTAAGATGGGTCAAAATAAAGATTAACGAGCAGGCATGGTGAAATACTGTTGTCGGCGCCAAACACCCGTCTGAGTCATGTCAAACGCCCGTCTGCCTTGAAGTCTGATTCTTGATTAGGGTTCTTGATATTCGAATGAGCATCTGGCCTACCTTGAACGCTCGTTTGTCTTATACGAGCTTTCTTGAATCGAGCTGAACCTACCCAAACGCCCGTCTGGGGGTCTTTTGGACGCCCGTCCAGCTGAAATTCAAACTTTCTGAATGAAGTGAAATTTGATAAGTAGAGATTTCGCAATCCGGCTCAATCAAATACAATTTATAAAACTCGAAACCTTAGGCAAAACTCACTTTCTAACCGGCAGTGGACCGGGTCGATCATAGGTAGTGCGTTCAGAGTCCGAGGTCGATCCCACGAGGAGATTGAATCGAATATAAAACTTGTGTTAAAATCAGAGGACAAAGAGTATATGAACAAGACAAAAGATCGAAGATTTTACTATTACACGGCATAAACAAGGATCTGAATCATGACTTTTATCCAGAGTAAATTTCATCAAACTAATGATCTACACAATCAACACCATATTGAGAGAAAACAAATCGAAATCAGAAAACTCACAATAATGAAGATCTAAAGATTGCAAATCAAGACTTTTGAATCCTAAATCAGCAAAAGATATCAACATTTAATTCATACAATGATCCCAGGCACGAACTCCACCAAGCTATCGATCCAATATCGTATTCTACTCTGTTTTAAAGATCTAAACTAAGAAATTGAAATACGGGGCCTAGTCCAGAGCTCTAATCCGGCCATTTAGATGTCAACCTGTCATAACAACCGCCGAAGCGGCTGGGTTGAGCATCTAAGCCATCCTCAAACTCAGTCTAGGCCAATAAAAGTCAGAATATGTGTTTTCTTAGGTTTAGCTGCTCTTAAATAGGCAGAAAATCGCGACCTTGACCTAGTTGGGCCGACCAACTTGGCCCATTTAACTCGTCTTCAGTAAACTGGTGATAACTTTTTGTGTAAAGCTCCGATTTGAACGATTCAAGATGCCTTGGAAAGATCGTTCAATTCCCTACAACTTTCATGAAGAAGAATTGACCAAAAATGCCTAGAAGATGGGTCAAAATAAATATTAACGAACAGGCATGGTGAAATACTGCAGTCGGCGCCAAACGCCCGTCTGAGTCATGTCAAACGCCCGTCTGCCTTGAAGTCTGATTCTTGATTAGGGTTCTTGAGATTCAAACGAGCGTCTGGCCTACCTTGAACGCTCGTTTGTCTTATACGAGCTTTCTTGAATCGAGCTGAACCTACACAAACGCCCGTCTGGGGGTCTTTTGGACGCCCGTCCAGCTGAAAATCAAACTTTCTGAATGAAGTGCCAATACTGTGGACGCCCGTCTAGGATGTGCAGACGCCCGTCTGATGTAGCTTCACGGCAGACGCCCGTCTGGAGTATAGCAAACTCCCGTCTGGCTTGTCTTCACTCCAAACTTGGCTTTTCTTCCACTTTCATTCAATTCTCATACCACGAACATATCTCTCATTCCAAAACATCGCCTTCCGGGTCCTCGAGTCACCTAAGTCCTGCAATAACATAGACGAACAAACACCACGCGTAATTCTGCAAAACAAAAGTACTCGCAAAAGATTGAAATATCGTCAAAAAGGCAGAGTTCCCTATCGATATGATAGTTTAACTCCCCATGCATATAAATCTCGATATTACACTCAAACAGGTCTAAATATACCCAAAACATGCCAATAAAGTGATAAACGGGGGCTAGATCACATACAAAAGTGCAGTGAAGTTGACTCCCATCAACCACCCCACACTTAGCCTTTGCTCGTCCTCGAGTAAACAGGCGTATTTAAAGAGACCAAGGGATCAACTTCACAAACGCGTATAAAAACACTCACATTGCCAAGGTAAAAGATAAGTAAAACAGTGAATTCAAACATCTTGACTCAATCGTTATCAGACAAACGGAATGTGTATGTGTGAAAAGTAGCTTCCAAGTCATAGACCAAATCTCCGGTTCGGATTATAGACGCTTAGCTATCGCGACTACACTAAGGCTCATTTTAATAACATCTCCACTAATCGGGACCAACCAAGGCTAAACACGGTCCAGTAGGAGTTGAATGGTTATAACGTTAAGCTCGGGACAGGGGCTAATGGAAAGGAAATTTGGGACTGGAGAAAAGAAAATACGAGTGAACCTAGTCATTTCACGTACTCTTTCTATTCAAAAACGTACTAAACCACACCAAACTCCTTCGATATTTCTATACTCATTGATAAACAACCCCAACTTTAACATCATATATTCATTTACTCAAAACATCCTCCCTTGACTTTTTTCAACTTTATTCAAACTTTCATTTTCTTTTTTTTCTTTCATTTTTCTTTTCTCGAACCAACAAGCCTCACAATACGTTCCTCGAGCACGCACCATCTCTCACCACACACTTGCTTCAGCAAATGTGTCTAAAGCAACAACTAAGTCCACTCGTAGGGTAATCAAAAAACGTGGCCAATAATAAAGCTCGTGGTTAGGGATAATCTGAGCTAAGTAACCAAACGGCTAAATGTCGGACGGTGGTCAGACCATCCTATTCAAGGATCAGAGGGGGTACGAGGGTAAAATGTTGGGATTTTGGCTTATTTGGCTCTGGTTGTGTCAAAGAAGCGCCAGGACTGTCATCCCGTGTCCTACCAAGGTCAATCCTTCTATTTCGCCTCAAAGTTACAAAATGGGATCTAGGCAGTCGGAGTGTGCTCAATTCTACCATAATCGTTCACTAGATACTAAGGCCTATGACATTGAAGCTAAACGTGCAAAAGAAATTCCGTTTATAAGATAATCCTAGCGTCTTGCTATAAGCAATTACTACTTTGCTAAGTCGTTTACCAAGAGAATGTGAAGTTTAAACATTCAAACGGACGTTAAAACCTTGGAAAATTTTTAAATCTGACTCGAAAACGGACACAGACTAAGTATATTACTACACTGGCACATTTAAACATACAACTCAAACCAAGCTAAGTCTACCACCCCACACTTTGAATGAAACACTGTCCTCAGTGTGTGAATGACAGAGAAAGAAGACTTAGCTTTAGACCCGGCAGAAAGGCGTGAACGAATCTCGTGACATCTTCTTATAAGCGCATCCCATGTACCTAAAGTCAAATAGACAGAAAATAACGCAAACACATGCACGGGACGTGGTCCACGTGCCAAAAGTAAGCAACAGATACACTGGGGATATAAAATAAAGAAGCCATGCCACATCAGTAGACTCGAAACACAAACGATCACTCAACATGGACCGCAATAGATGGAACAATAACCATAAAGGTAAAAGAACAGAACATCTACGCATATCATATAAAGGCCATAGAGGGTCACATTAAAACATCCATGTCGAGTAGTGAAAGCATGTATCACAATCAAATACTTCTCACTATATTCATCGCGAATTCCTCTTAGACACACCTAAGCTTGCTTTATTCCAAAAAGTCCTCTCTAATTTTATTTTTTATTTTATTTTATCGGCAGCCCTGGTATTTTTTTTTTATTTTTTTATTTTTTTGACCTAACACAAATTTTTTTTTTTATATAACACACTTCTCTTGTGCACACCATAATACGACGCAACAATTTTATTTTATTGTTTCTGTTTTTTTTAAAACACCTCACACACACACGATATTTTAGATCCCTCAAAAAGTCATGGTAGCCGAAGGCCCTAAGCCCCAGTTCTAGCCGGACTTGCAAGATATCACCCTCCGAAGAGGCTAAGTACCAAAGTCGTATTCAATCCGAGTTCAGGACAATATCACTTCAGCATCCCATGGCTCCTATCGAAATATAAATAAAACAAGATGATAAAAATCTAGGCCCAAATTCTAGGACAACCTACAAGATATCAACCTAATATAACAACCCCATAAAGGGATTGGGTTGAGTACCAAAATTGAATTCAAACCTAGTCTAAGCACATCATATAAAAATGTTTCATTTTTTTTTTGTCTCTTGACCTAACACAATTTTTAATATCGACAAACAATCTCCCCGGCAACGGCACCAATTTGATAAGTAGAGATTTTGCAATCCGGCTCGATCAAATACAATTTATAAAACTCGAAACCTTAGGCAAAACTCACTTTCTAACCGGCAGTGAACCGGGTCGATCGTAGGTAGTGCGTTCAGAGTCCGAGGTCGATCCCACGAGGAGATTGAATCAAAAACAAAACTTGTGTTAAAATCAGAGGACAAAGAGTATATGAATAAGACAAAAGATTGAAACTTTTACTATTTCATGACATACACAAGGATCTGAATCAAGACTTTTATCCAGAGTAAAATCATCAAACTAATGATCTACACAATCAAAACCATATTGAGAGAAAACAAATCGAAATCTTCTCACTTATCAATGTTGTATTCCAATGTACAGGGTTTTTCTTTAGACGGTCATGAAGTGGCTTGGCTAGTCTTTTTAAATTCGGGTAAAAGTCAATGACATAATTTGAACATCCTAAGAACCATTGTAATTGTTTTTTATCAAGAATTTTATCTGGAAATTTTGTGGTGAAATTTAGAGATCTTTCTACTGGTGTTATAGTACCTTGAGTAATATAGTGCCCAAGGAATCTTATTTTTGTTTGGAAGAGTGACATTTTGGGTTCTGATATCACTAAACTACTTTTTCCGATTACATATAAAAATGTTTTTAATGTTTGAAATGTTTATCAAGGGTTTTTGAAAATATAAGTACATCATCTATATACACGATATAGAATGTTGAGTACTCATTGAATATTTCGTTCATAATTCTTTGAAATTCGGAAGGGGCATTCTTTAAGCCAAAAGGCATTACATTCTATTGGTATTGCCCAAAAGGAACGATAAATGCTGTTTTAAATTCTTGTTATATATTATATTATTGATTGTGCTTTCATGTATAGAGGAAGCTTTTAATAAATTTAACTTCTAGTTTTTGGTTTTACTAAAAAAGGAAACATGTGTTTTTTGTTTTTTATTTTGAAGGTAATAGAATCTGGGCAAACCTAGTATGGTGTGATAAGGTTTATAAACGGAGTTCCAAGAATTACGGAATGATGGATATCATTGACAACCACAAAGGATGTCATTAACGAGATCCCATTATTGATTATTGAAGCTTCTATTTTTGCAGAGATTACTATTTTTGACTTGTTTGCTGCTAAAATTTTTTCATGAGTTTGTTGTAGGAATTTTATACGGACAAACCCTTCTTTTATAAAATTTAAGTCTGCTCTAGTATCAAAGAGTGCAATGGTATTAAGTACGAAATCATTCAAGAATTTGATTGAAATATTTATGATATATTTTCTCGATGTAATTTCTTTTAAAACAAAGAGGAAATTAGTTGGGGTTGTTGTAATGTTTTGTAGTTCTTGCGTAATATCTTCATTTTCAGTATTCGTGTCACTATTGTCTTTTATTGTTTCAATAATGGTTTTGATTAATAATGAATCATTTTTTTGTTTCTCTTTTAATTCTCTTAATTCATTTTTTATCTCTTTAATTTGTTTTTGTAGATCTTGATTTGTAATATGATCTTTTTTATTTTTATTGCTATTTAGAATTGTTGTTAAGTCATAAGTACTTCTGGAAGTACCTGGTGCTAATGGCTCTTGTTTAAAAGTCTCTAATAATTTTTCGAGATATTGTTGTTGTAGAGCTGGGTCATTAATATGTTGTAATATATCAATAAAAATTTGTTGTTCATTGGAGATAACATTTAGCGTTTTTTCATTGTTTCCTTCTGATTCAGAAGTACTTGTTAATGTATCGTCCATTTTTGCTCTTCCATTGTTATCTGTATTTTCTTCATTAGTTGTGTCACTATCAGAATCTATAAGTAAGTTTGAGATCTTGTTCATAATGTCGTCTTCCAGACTTAGTTCATTAAGTTTTCTTTTTAGTTTACAGTAATTTGATGTATGTCCTTTTTTGTGGCATCTATAGCATTCAATGTCTTTTTTCCAATTCGGTCTTGGCTTATTATATTTTTTATTTTTGTAGAAATTATTGTTTGAGGGTTGTTTCATTTGTTTGTAATTTCTGTATAAATTCCTATTAGATTGATAGGGTGTTTTGTTTTTATAAGTGGGTTTTTTGCAATTTCCTTCGCAGGAGGATTCATGTTTAAAAGGATTATTGTCAAATTGCTGACAAAAGGTTCCAAGTTCCGGATTAGCCTTTTTCATTTCCCATTTTATGTGTTTCTGAAATTTGAGGTCTTGGCATTTTCATTCCTTCTTGTTGAATAACACTAACTAATTGTCCATATGTGTATTGATCGTATGGAATAATTTGGTTGCCTGAATTCTCACAAATTCTATTTCTGACTTGTTCTCTTAATAAGGTTGGTAATCCTGCTAGGAACTTTTCTTTTCAAAAAGGCTGTGTTGGTCCCTTGGAAAGGCTAACACAAGTTTAAAGGGGGGTGAATAAACTTGTCCCTAAAAACTGAATTTAAAACAAATTAAATTTCAATTAAAACTTGTGTGGAGTTAAGCTGAGTTTAAGTCAAACTGACTTAAGCAAAACTGAGTCAACCAGTAGCGGATATAATTCTAGCCTTTTTCTTGATCTTGTTATTCTATGTGAAAGTTGAGTGTGTTAAACTGAATTCTGGTGAATGTCAGTCTGTGAACTGTGAGATGTATAACAATCAATTATCAGAATGCTGTAGATAAATGCTGAATAAATAAATAAGTGTGTAAAGTAAATAAACAAGAATTATAGAGGTTCCAGCTGGTGTAATCCTGTCAATCCTCTCTTCCCCTGTGGTGTAGGAGGAAAATTCAACTAGAACTTCTTGAGGTGAGCTGTTACAAAAAGTCCTAAACAATAGTTCTTGGCTAATCCCTAGCTTCACTATCTAAACAGTTGTAGAACAGGTAGAATTGCTGCTCTTCAATTGCTTGAACACTGGTCCTTGAAGGGTTATGTATGCCTCTTCACCAGCTACCACCACAAACGCAGTCTACCCGACTGCTGTGACACCTGTCCTTGGCAAAACCAGTCTGAATCTGGATAAATTCTATGTAGCTTGAACACTTGAAGAAATTCTTGATATGATCTTGTTATAGCGCAGAGATGATAGCAATTCAAATAAAACGACTAATGCACAAAAATGCTTGTTGATCTTGATAATAATTGTTGTGTATTCTTTTCCTTTGGTGCAAAGTGTTGGACTTATTTCTAAGTTTTGATGATGAGTGTCAGACTAGCTGTTATAGTGCAAAGGCAAAAAGATGTCTAGATCAAATGTATAGGTTTATTAGAGTTTGATTTATAAATAGGTTTGATCAAACAAGCCTTTGTAAAGGGTCTTTGAATGATATCGCCAGATCGATCCATATCGATGGGGTAGATAGGTCGATGAGACTAGTCCGGAACTCTCTTCAAGACCGAAGAGTGAGGGTTCAAAACTCGATTCTGAAGGCTAAGGGATCAAACTTAGTAATTTAAGTCAAGGATATGAAATCGAATTTAGGCAAGTCTGTGATGACCTAAAGCGATTCCATATACCTTGTGAAGAAGGTCTAAGTTCCATAAGTTGGATGATGTTTGGAACTTGGTTATAATTTAAAAGGTGTAATCTAACTTCACAAATAAAAGTTAGATAAAAGAAATCAATTTGCATTGTAGTTTATACGAGAAAATTGCGATCAAATAGATCGATAAGTATCTCACAGATGATGAACCTCACGATAATATACCTCGATTAATTCAAGATTATTGGAAGATTACATGGATAAGGACAGCCAACTACCTCGACTTATCAAACAAATCAAAGGTCGAGATCAAAAAGGCGTTGGGATGATCAGATTTTTAACCATTGGATAAAAGTCAAAGGGTGGAATGATCAAGACTTGTCAAAAGGAATTTCGGCGATGTCGATTCTATGAATAGTGATGAATGCAAATCGGATGGGACAAAAACAAGGAGCGGTTACATTTGAATTTCAAATACAAGTCACATGCATTCTTGCCTATAAATAGAGGACTTTCAACTCGAAACAAGTAGATGAAAATTGATAAACTTTGAGGAGATATTTTACTGAGCTGAAAAACACCCTGCTGAACTTAAAGCTACTGATCCAGAAAAATTCTTCAAGTGTTTTCTACATTCAAGCCACATCAAGCATACACACTTGAAGTCTGCAAGCTGTTGATTATTTCATCCTAATCAAGCTGCTACAACTGAATCATTTATTTGATTCAATCTTTATTTTATATAGAACTCTTGAAGACACGGTGAAGCACATGTTGTGTGAAAGATCTGTTGTTTGTGGTGGGAGTGGTGAAGAGGCAATCCTACCCTTCAAGGACAGGTGGAAGACTCGGGGAGCGACAATCCTACTGTTCAGGCCATTTGTGAAGCCATAGTTATTGGTGAAGGACATGCAACCTAGGAATCTTTGTAAAAGCTACATCAAAGATCTCTAGTGAATTTCCTCCAACATCACGAGAGAAGAGTGGGACTGGCGAGATTACACCACTCGGAACCACTATAAAATCGCCAACTTACTTTCAAAGATTTACATTCTCGCACTTAGTTTATTTTACACATCAACCTCATCGAATCTAGCAAATCTGAAATCACACACTTGCACTCATCGAGTATCTAATACTTAGTATCATATTTAACAACAAGTATTAAGGCTTAATTTTGATATAATTCCATTGCACAAATTCAGCAAACTCAACTATCATGAGACTCTTGTTTATCGCCGACTCTTGAGGTATCAAACCAGACATCAAGTATCGTGATTCTTGAAGTTGCAATTTGTTAACTCCAAAAGTTTTAAGTGTTAAGTTTATTCACCCCCTCTAAACTTAACCAAAGCCTTTTCAAGGACCAACACAAAGTCCTTTATTTATAGTGTGAGGTCCAACGTTCATCTTGTTTGAATTCGAATTGTATCAACGTCTATCTTGTAACGGCTATATTTCCTCACCGCTCGATATGTCGATTATTTCATCCAATAGAATTGCTTTCTTAAAACGTTCAATTGTACTATCGCTTGTTGGATGGTGACATATAAAAGCGAGTTTCTTGATCGATTTTATCATGTGTTCATCGCTTGTCGCTTCTGATCGACTTGGAGCATTAACTGGAATTTTACTCTTCTTCAAATATCAGTACTCCATTTTTCATCTGATTATAATTGACTTAATCAGAGTACACCATATACAATCATCTTCTAAGAATTTACTGTCCTTATAATTCTTAGGTCTTCATACAAGATCCATAAAGTCAGTTCAGGTCACCACAAACTTGCCTGAAGTCTAACTTTATAGTCTCGACTTGTAATCTTCATAATTGAGTTTGAAACCTCAGTTCTTCAATCGTCTATAACTAAGCCTGTGACCCTCAGTTCTTCATCAACTGAGTTTGAACCCTCAGTTCTTCAATCTTCTAGATAAGCCAACCTAGTTTGTGTCCCTCAGCGAACTTATCTTCTTCAGTTTCATATTGGTGTATTCTGAGTCAATTTGTTTATCTTAATGATTTCCAGTTTTCTAAACGACTTCCAGTTTTCAGTTTCACGACACACTAACTATTACAGTGCTTGTCTGATGTAACCTATACAAATATCAGACTCTAGTAAGACCTATACATTCAATTCTAGACATCTTTTAGCTTTCACTATATAACAACTAAGCTTGAAGACTTCATCAATGAGGTTAAGATAATATTACGAGTAAATATGATGAATTATCATCAAAAATAAATTTTATTTCCAACAATTTCCCCCTTTTTGATGATGCCAAAACTCTCCCTAAAAGAAAAGCTTAAAGATCAAAACAATGTAAAACTGGAAAACTGGATTTCATTAGAATACGCAAAAACTGGAATAGTTACACTTTGTTCAAATAAATTTGACTAAAGCCTAAGCTTCTTTCTGTGCTTTTTGTTTAACTGAGATGTACTTCATCTCTTTGTCATGTAGACGATAGTCATATTCTAATTTTGAGTCTTCCTTGGAAAAGGTCTTGTTATAGTCTACTTGACTTCCATCTTTCCATTTTCTCCATAAAATTACTTGGGTAAGGCTGATTCATCCAAGTAGCAGCTTTCAAATTCAGCTACATCAACTTTCATTTGTTCAACTTTGTCTTTTATCTTCAGTTTGTCTTCAATCTTCTTGATCTTCTTATATTGCGCTATTTTCTGATTTGAGAATTCATCAGATAAAAAGTAATTCAAGGATTCTTCAATAGTCTTATCCTTGTACTTGGCTTTGATAGGATTATGATCTTTGACAAACTTTAACCATAGATCCTTTGTAAGAGTAGCTCTCCGATCTCCGGGTTGACTATATTTCTCAATGAGCTGCTCGTCAGTTAGCTCTTTCTTTAAGAACTTTGGATCTGATTCATATTTTTCCAATTCGTCTTCAAGTTGCTTCATTTCTTTGAGTAACTTCAGCTTTTCTTCTTCAGCTTCCCCCCTTTTTGGCATCATACAATTGATCTACCAAAGCATGGGTTGCTGTTGATCGGCCGAGATACGTTCTTTGAGAAGCAAGTACTTCTTGAGTGATTCTCTAACTCGTAGATGTGCTGATTCATATGCCAGTGAGCCTGAGCATGTGTTTCCCTATCTACTGCGGTTGAGTCTTCAAGTTTCTGTTTAAGTAGCAAAATTTCTAAGGTAGAACTTGAACTTGACTTATGGATCATCTCTAGTCTTGCATGAACTGAGATATTTGTTTTAGTTCTATAATCTAGATATCCAGAGATATTTGATAAAAGGCCATTGTGTGCATCCCTTTGACTGAGCACAATCTTCAAGTTCTCATGAACTTTGGCCAATTCGTCCTTTGTCAGGATATCAGAAGGATCATATGTTGCTTCTGTTTGATCTTTAGACTGAGTGATATCTTCAATGATCATAAGTTGTTGATTAGTAATTCCATCAGCTGCTTGCTGATTGTCAGTTGTCTGATTTCCAATTGGAAAATCTTCTTGCTGAATTACAGTTAACGTGGCTAGAGATTGAGGTTGAGTGTCTGTCTGCAAAACTGTAGTCATACCAGCTTCTTTCCTTGAATTATCATCTTCATCATCATCCTTCTTCTTTGAAGTACCTTCGGGAATAGATGATGTGGTTGATTCTCTTCGTTGAGCTAGTTCAGTGAATCTATTGAAACAATTTGCAAGAAACTCTGACATAGGAAACAGAGTATATAGATCTCTAATTTCCAATTCCTTCAAGAGTAACTTTTCTTCAGATTGAAAGATAGCATCACGAGAATCTTACGGTTTGAGTTTCATCTTCATTAGCTTTGATGATTCTATCGAACTTCAAAAAGCGGGGCTTATTCTTCGATCGATTGGTGTTGTGGCGAGAAGTATCATCAGTAAGAATGTTTTTCTTTGTAACTTCAGTTGTCAGTTGTTGTTGTTCCCCCTCAGTTGGTGCTTTCTTACTTGAAGTTCCTGGGTACAAACATTTTACAACTGATTTTTCTTTTGTTGAGTCAGCTTTCCGCTTGATTCCTTTGCGTTCAGCTTCCTGCTGAGACACAGTTTTCTGTCTTGCTTCAGGTTGGGAAGTTGTTCTTGTAACTGCTGCAAGTTCCTCTGTATTGATAGGTGTAGCTACAGTTTGTCTTGCTTTCTTTCCTGCCTTGAGTTTTTCCATATAAAATTGAATGATTCCACTGAGTGTTTTCTTCAGTCGGAATCTACCAATAGTTGCTTGTCCTTCAGCTTGAGCTCTTTGTACACTTTCTAATTCAGCTAAGTGTTGCTTCTTTATCTGATTAACGACATAACCGGCCCAATTGAATTCTATTTCGTCCCAAATTATGTTCATCAGATAAACATTATCATCGGATAATGTACTGATTCCTTTGGATTTTCCAATAACATGTTTGCTGAGCCATCTGTTGAGATATCCAAACTCTGGCTTGATTTTATCAACGTGGATATCAACTTCTGCTGGTTCCTTACATAATGTAATATGCCTATGAAAGGCGTCTCTTTTCAATGGTAGAGAAGTCAAATCTATTGATGTCACGGATGAATTTGTGAAACCAAATAGTGACTTCATGACTCGTTAGGGAGTCATGAGTCATGAAGGAATTTTGCAGTTCTGGGAGAATATGCGTTCATTGATAATAATACGATCTCCACAAACTGTAGTGATTAGGGAGTCTCTTACCAAACGCATATTCTCCCAGAACTGCAAAATTCCTTCCACATCACGTTCTTCGTTGAAAGTAACCTCCAGAATGTTTCTTAATACTGGTTGTTTATGGATCTTCTCGCAGATATAACTTGCTAACAGAGTGTTGTTGCATATATTTTCATAAATTTCGAAAGTATACACATCTAACTCTGTGATCAATCTTTCTTCTTGTGATTTCTTTGAGGTAACCATTTCTGAATTGAGTGTGAAAACAAAAATTGAATTTGGAGATTATGAAAAATCTGATTTTTGATTTTAAGGAAATGTGAACGGAGGTTGGATATATAGGGGTAATGTACTGACGGTTGATTAGTACAACTTTTCAAATTCCATGATGGTTTGAGTAACCAAGGCATGTACTGTTCTGAGTAATGGGGTGTACATGCAATATATTTTGACAAAAGAACTGCCGTAATTAAATGCGATATAACCGCTGTCAGTTTTATCTTATCAACCTTTGACTTAAGTTGACTGGAATAAAACTGTTTCTGGGTTCAGTTGTTCTGTTCCGTTAAAACTTTCAGTTTTAGTTGGTCACGATTGTTGATGTCAATGACTAATCTGTTAAGTGACCGCACCCAACATAACAAAGATTAATCCCCTTGACGAATCTCTGGCTTAACTGATTTCAACTGACTTTGATTATCCCCAATTCAGTTCTCAGTTTGGCAACTCTTTCTTTGTCCAATGGCTTTGTAAAGATATCAGCCAACTGATCTTCAGTAGGTATATAAAGAAATGTAATATCCTTTTTCTCCGCATGATCTCTTATAAAGTGGTGACGCACATCAATGTGTTTTGCCCTTGAGTGTAAAACTGGAATATTGTCAGTTATTGCAATTGCACTTGTGTTATCACACATTATGGGAATCATTCCTTCTTCTATCCCATAATCTCTTAATTGATGTCTAATCCATAAAACTTGAGCACAACAACTTCCAGCTGCTATATATTCTGCTTCAGCTGTTGAAGTTGAGATAGAGTTTTGCTTTTGCTCAACCAAGACACAAGTCTATTTCCTAGTAGCTGACAAGTGCCTGATGTGCTCTTTCTATCCACTTTGCATCCCGCATAATCTGAGTCTGAGTAAGATATCAGCTTGAATTCTCCTTCTCTTGAATACCAAATTCCAACTCCATATGTATCTTTCAGATACTTCAAGGTTCTTTTTACAACTGTGAGATGACTTTCCTTTGGTTTCGACTGAAATCTTGCACATACACCAACAGTAAAAGATATATCTGGCCTACTTGTTGTAAGATAGAGTAAGCTTCCAATCATTCTTCTATAAAGTGTTTGATCAACATCTTTACCTTCTTTGTCTTCATCTAGCCTGATGTTGGTTCCCATTGGTGTAGAAATTCCATCTGATTTCTCCATACCAAACTTTTTGATAAGTTCTCTTGTATACTTGGTTTGGTGAATGAAAATTCCATCATCTAGTTGTTTAACTTGTAATCCAAGAAAATAATTCAATTCTCCCATCATACTCATCTGAAATTTGCTCTTCATTTAACTTGCAAATTTCTCACATAACTGTTCATTTTCTGATCCAAAAATAATGTCAACAACATAGATCTGAACAAGTAGAGTGTTCTTTTCATTTTTCATTCTAAATAAGGTTTTGTCGATAGTTCCTTTGATAAATCCATTATCCAATAGAAACTGAGATAGAGTCTCATACCAAGCTCTTGGTGCTTGTTTAAGTCCATAAAGAGCTTTCCTTAGTCTAAAAACTTTATCAGCTTGATCTTTGATCTCGAATCCAGGTGGTTGTTGAACATACACTTCTTCTTCAAGAATTACATTCAAAAATGCGCTTTTAACGTCCATTTGGTATACTTTGAACTTTTTGTGAGCTGCAAAGGCAAGAAATAGCCTGATTGATTCCAATCTTGCAACTGGTGCATAAGTTTCATCAAATTCTATGCCTTCTGCTTGAGAATATCCTTTAGCTACAAGTCTAGCTTTGTTTCTGATGATATTTCCATCTTCATCAAGTTTGTTTCTGAAAACCCATTTGGTTCCAATGATATTCACATGAACTGGTCTTTCTACCAATTCCCATACTTGATTTCTTTCAAATTCATTGAGTTCTTCTTGCATAGCTAGTATCTAGTCTGGATCTTTTAAAGCTTCTTCTATTTCCTTAGGTTCAGATTGAGATAGAAAACATGCAATCATTGCATCTAGTTGATGTCTTGTTCGAACGCCAGCTTGAGTGTCACCAATAACTTGTTCTTCAGGGTGATCTCTCATCCATTGATAAATAGGTGTTTGCATCAAGGAATCTATATTTTGTTCGACTGGTTCTTCAAGAACTGGTTCTTGAATTTTTTCAGCTGAGTCAGAATCATGTTGTTTAGGAGTGGGTTGTTGAGTAGTTGAAAACTGAGACAGATCTTGTTCTGACGAATCTGAAATCCGTAGGCTTCCAATGTCAACAAAACCTGATTCTGGCAAGATCAGTAAGCGAGGCGAAGCCGGGTTGCAGTGCTGTCTTCAGTTGTTTCACCAGGAAAGTTCGGTTCATCAAACACTACATGTATAGATTCCTCATGCTTGAGTGTCCTTTTATTTAGTACTTTAAAAGCATTGCTGACACTTGAATATCCTAGAAAAATTCCTTCGTCAGCTTTGGGTTGAAAAACATGAAGTTGATCTTTCCCATTATTGTGTATGAAACATTTGCTTCCAAAAGCATGAAAGTAAGAAACATTTGGTTTTCTTCCATTCCAAATTTCATAAGGAGTTTTCTCATGCCTTTTATTCATGAGAGCTCTGATCTGTGTATAGCAAGCTGTGTTAACTGCTTCTGCCCAATATATTTCAGGTAGTTTTGCTTCACAGATCATCGTCCTTCCTGCTTCTTTGAGCGTTCTATTTCTCCTTTCAGCTACACCATTCTGTTAAGGTGTTTTTGTGGCAGCAAGTTGGTGTAAGACACCATTTTCTTCACAATATTCAATGATCACATTGTTGAGAAATTCAGTTCCTTTATCTGATCTTATTTTCACAACTGATACTCCTTTCTGATTCTGAAGTCTCTTGAGTAGTTCAATAAGTCTTTGCTTGGTTTCACTTTTCTTGGTTAAGAAGATAACCCAAGTGTATCTTGAAAAATCGTCTACTACCACCAATGTATATTTCTTTCCACTGATACTAATTGGTGCAATAGGTCCAAATAAGTCCATATGTAGTAGTTCCAGAACTATGGTTGTTGAATGCTGAGATTTAGTCTTGAAACTTGCTTTTGTTTGCTTTCCTTGTTGACAAGCATCACACAAGCTATCCTTCTTGTATGAGATTTCTGGTAGTCCAATGACAAGCTGTTTCTTCACAAGGGTGTTGATGTCATCAAAGTTTAGATGACTCAGTTTCTTGTGCCACAACCAACTAATTTTTGATTTGGTATGCACAAGCAAATAAGTTTCTGCAACGGCTGTTGTCCAATCTACAACATACATATTCTCTTTTCTTCTTCCGGCTAAGACAACTTGAAATGCTGTTTCGCTGACGACAACGCAGAAATCTTTATCAAAAGTAACTTTGTATCATATATCACAGAATTGACGGGTGCTGAGCAGATTGTAATGTAATCCTTCTACATAAGATACATTCTTGATTGTGAGTCCATTTCTGATTAAGGTACCATACCCTTTGGTGTATCCAGGTTTGTCTTTACTTTCAAAATTAACTTTTGGTCCATCCTTTGCAATAAAATTACTGAGACAGTCCTTGCTCTTTGTCATGTGCCTAGAGCAACCATTGTCAAAGTACCATACATCCTGCAATAAAAATTAAACATTTTTAGGTACCCAACTCTGTTTGGGTCCATGGGGGTCAGTTGTCAGTACAACTCTGGGAATATATCCTTTAGGTATTCTTCGGATATTGTTGCACTTATTTTCATAAATGTAAGACACACTCCCATAGTATCTATGCTTGGACTGTGTCTTATTTATATGATTTCTCAGATCTTTTGGCTGGAACTTATTTCCATGATTAAAACTTGAATAATAACCATCATTTCTTTTGTACTGAGGTCTAGGTTGAGAGCTGTAATGAGTTCTTTGCTGACCTTTGGGCTGAAACTTGTAATAAGTTTTCTGCCTGAAATGATTGTTTTCATCAGTTTGAATATTACATTCAGAGATATTCAGTCATCATCGGTTGGGAATAATCGCTTTCCCACGACTTTGTGAATCTTTGAATAATTAAAATTCTTGAATTTACTATGATGAAGTTTCTACGGTTCTTGGCTTCGATCGACTTTAGTAGATTCATTGATAGATCTACTTTTTCTATTTTCATGATGTTGGTTTGATTTACCTTTTTGGTTTAACCTGTTGTTGTTTACAGCTGACCTTTTTGAAAATTGACGCTAAGGTTGACTTGATTCACGATGAACTTGTTTCACTGGTTCAGCATGCTTCTTAGTCTTAGGACATTGTTCAGCTATGAACTTAACACCAGTTTTGGTATTAGGTTCAGTTGCATTACTTGTTCCTCTTTTCGAAGTTTGCTGTGTATCAAATCCTAAGCCAGTTCTCTCTCCATATGGCTTACCAGATTTGAATCCAGTTGCCGAACTAGACTGAGCAAAAGATTCGATTCTTTCTTGCCGATGATGCGATGGCGATCGATTCATTCCTTTGTTAGTTCTGCTTAGTTTTAACGTGTTCAGTTCATCATTCAATCTTTTGACTTCTAGAATTAGAGATTCTTTCTCAGCTTTGATTGATTCATAACCAGCTTGTATGGTGACAAGCTAACTCATCAAATCATCAAGAGTTTCTTCTAATTCTAAGTTTCTTGGATTGGAATCGGCTATTGAAGAACATGCATTTTTCATGGAAATCTGAGCTGAGCTACATTTAGAATTTGATTCACATACCTCATTGGGATCTTTCATGTGTGCCATTAAAGCTGTGTCCTTTGATAGCCTTTCAGTACCAGCTTCATAGTCTGACTCATCTCCAGCAAGGAGTGCTCTTCTGCCAATTCTTCTTTGCTGAGTCTTCTTGGTCAGTTCTGGACATTCAGCTTTGTAGTGGCCTGGCTTCTTACAGTTGAAGCAAAGATACTCATCATCTTTTCTTTTCTCAGGAGTCTTCTTGATGAACTTCTGGGTTACAGGATGACCATTCTTCATCCTTCTGATTCTGCTCATCATAAGAGCCATTTGTTCCTCCATTTCATCCAACTGTTGAAGATTGTTTGTGGATGTTTCTTGAGAGTCATTTGATCTTTTCTACAGTCTTTGTGGTTTTTGGTTCTTCAGAGCTTTGATTATTGCATATGTGCTTGTAAAATCTTCACTGAATTCATAAGCTTTTAAATCTGAGAAGATTTTGAATGAGTCCTCTATGTCAAGTCTTCTAGATTCTTCCATAGCAGTGACCTTCATCTTCCAGCACATTGGTATTGCCTTCAAGATTCTTGTGTTGATTACTTTCTTTGTGTATTCAATCTTGTGTAGGTCTAATTCATCCATGATAGCACTGAATCTCGTCTCTATTTGGTCAATAGTCTCTCCAGTTTTCATCTTGAAATTTTCAAACTTTTGTTTTGCAACTGAGATTTTGTTTTCCTTGATTGAGTCAGTTCCTTCACAAACTAGTTGAAGTTTGTCCCACATTTCTTTAGCTTGATTGTGCGAGTCTTTCACTTTTAAGTACATGTTGCTGTCAAGAGTTCTGAGGATAAAGTCCATAGCAACATTGTTGAGATTGTTTCGCTTGCGATCATCATTGGTCCATTCAGCTTTAGGCTTGGGAACTCTAACTTGATTTCCATCAACAGTTTGCATGTGAGTAATCTGAATTGGTCCATCAGTGAGTACGTCCATCATTTCATCATGAGTAGCAGCTAGAAAAGCCTGCATACGACGTTTATATTCATCAAATTTGTCCATGTTGCACATAAGCATCTGTCTAGAATACTGATTGTTATCCATTGTGAGTAAGTGAAAATAGATTATATAAGAACTGGAAACTGAGCTTTCTTATGAGAACAACTAGAGGAGATTTAGAGCAAATAAGCTTTTAACAATGGCTTGTTAAAGAAACACTGCTCCGATACCAATTGTTCGTCCATTGGAAAGGCTAACACAAGTTTAGAGGGGGGGTGAATAAACTTGTCCCTAAAAACTAAATTTAAAACAAATTAAAGTTCAATTAAAACTTGTGTGGAGTTAAGCTAACTAAGCTGAGTTTAAGTCAAACTGACTTAAGCAAAACTGAGTCAACCGGCAGCGGATATAATTCTAGCATTTTTCTTGATCTTGTTATTCTATGTGAAAGCTGAGTGTGTTAACTGAATTCTGGTGAATGTCAGTCTGTGAACTGTGAGATGTATAACAATCAATTATCAGAATGCTGTAGATAAATGCCGAATAAATAAATAAGTGCGTAAAGTAAATAAACAAGAATTATAGAGGTTCCAGGTGGTGTAATCCTGTCAATCCTCTCTTCCCCTGTGGTGTAGGAGAAAAATTCCACTAGAACTTCTTGAGGTGGTACATTACAAAAGTCCTAAACAATAGTCCTTGGCTAATCCCCAGCTTCACTATCTAAGCAGGTTGTAGAGCAGGTAGAATTGCACGCTCTTCAATTGCTTGAACACTTGGTCCTTGAAGGGTTATGTATGCCTCTTCACCAGCTACCACCACAAACATAGTCTACCCGACTGTGGTGACAAGTGTCCTTGGCAAAACCTTCCCGGTTTGCTTCATAGTCTAAACCTTTGATGTAGAATCAAAGTTGGGTGAGAATCAATAAATTGAATCTTGTTTGTGGTTCTTCAAAGTGTCGAATCGGATAAATCTTTGTGTAGCTTGAACACTTGAAGAAATTCTTGATATGATCCTGTTATAGCACAGAGATGATAGCAATTCGAATATAATGACTAATGCACAAAAAAGCTTGTTGATCTTGATAATGATTGTTGTGTATTATTTTCCTTTGGTGCAAAGTCCTCTATTTATAGTGTGAGGTCCAACGTTCATCTTGTTTGAATTCGAATTGTATCAACGTCTATCTTGTAACGGCTATATTTCCTGACCATTCTGATGTGTCAGTATTTCATCCAATAGAATTGCTTTCTTTAAAACGTTCGACTGTACTATCAGTTTGTTGGATGGCTGACATATAAAAGCGAGTTTCTTGATCGGTTTTATCTTTGTGTTCATCGATTTTGATTTCTTGGTGACTTGGAGCATTAATCGGAATTTTACTCTTCTTCAAATATCAAGACTCCATTTTTCATCGATTATAATTGACTTAATCGAGTACACCATATACAATCATCTTCTAAGAATTTACTGTCCTTATAATTCTTAGGTCTTCATACAAGATCCATAAAGTCAGTTCAGGTCACCACAAACTTGCCTGAAGTCTAACTTTATAGTCTCGACTTGTAATCTTCATAACTGAGTTTGAACCCTCAGTTCTTCAATCGTCTATAACTGAGTCTGTGACCCTCAGTTCTTCATCAACTGAGTTTGAACCCTCAGTTCTTCAATCTTCTAGATAAGCCAACCTAGTTTGTGTCCCTCAGCGAACTTCTCTTCTTCAGTTTCATATTGGTGTATTCTGAGTCAATTTGTTTATCTTAATGATTTCCAGTTTTCTAAATGACTTCCAGTTTTCAGTTTCATGACACACTAACTATTACGATTGCTTATGCGATGTAACCTATACAAATATCGGACTAGTAAGACCTATACATTCAATTCTAGACATCTTTTAGCTTTCCACTATAACAAATTTAGCTTGAGACTTCATCAATGAGGTTAAGATAATATTCTGAGTAAATATGATGAATTATCATCAAAACATAAATTTTATTTCCAACAGGCTGATTGGAATCATCCATTTGCATTAATCTTGTTAGGAAATTATTTTTATACCATTGGAAATCACTGAGTCTTTTACAGCGTAGATTTGAAAGTGGTTCGGTATTTCTTTCTTTTAATTTTGTTGGATCTCCAAGAAAATGTATTGAGATGGTATGTATTAGCGTAGAGTTGTTCATCAAGAATTAGATTTTTTTCTTCATCATATTTTAGTGAATTAAGTATTTGGTCATGTTGTTCAGGTGATAAATAAAAATCCCACCATCCTTTTAATTGACCTGAGAAACCTGCAATAAGTAGCTCTGCGGTACTCCTATCTTGGACTCCATTTTGCGTTCTATATGCATTTGCAGCCATTGTCATTTATTGTAGGAAGGAATATAATTTGATATTCATTCATAGTATCTAAGTTCCAATTGTAAACAGACGATTCATTAAAACGATTTTGAGTTTGAGCTTCGATCGGTATTATGTCCATAGGATAATTGGAACGTGTTGTGAATTCCATCCTATTTTGTTTATTTGATTTTTATCTAATGAGGTATCGGTGTCTGTTTGTTAGTCTAAATCATATTCTTTCCAATCGTATTAATATGCAAAGTTGTTGTGGGGGTGTCAGTTACTATTTAATTTTCAGAAGATGAGTTGGCTATCTTTTGAAGTCTGTTTTGTAAATTTTTGAATAAATCATATTTTTTTTCTTTTGTATATCTTTGATAGATGAAGAAGACATTTGGTATGGTTTGAAGACTAGGTTTTTTGGGTGTTTTAGTATATTGGAATTATCAGTTTGAGGAGTTTTCTCGATTTGACTAATCTTCATGTGTTTTTCCATTTTTTCTAATTGTTTTCCAATTGTATGGAGATTAGTATTTGTGTAATTATTTTGTGAAATAATATTTTTTATATTTCTTTTGTCGTCTTCTCCGGGCATTTTGATCGGAAAATCTTCTATATATTGATCTTGGTGTTGTATCTTTATTCCTGGGAAAGGTGGGTGAATAGATTCTATTTTTTCAGAATTTTGAGTAGTTTCCCATTCCAGATTCTTATTGCGAATAGTAATAGGACTAATTATGGTTGAGAAAGGGTAGTCAATATGATTTTCTAGGGAGTAAATTTCAAACCAGTCAAAGAATGTATATGAATTTTATATTTATTTACAAAGTCGTAGTATTTGTTTTGAATTTCGTGTCGTTTTAACAGAAATTTGTCAAAGAACCAAGTCATTTTCATTACATTTCTTTTCGAGTAACATTCATCTTGGAGAACTTTTTTATTAATTGTAAAATCTTTTTCAATTATATTTAGTTCATTAAAGTTATCGATAATGCATTTGAAAAAGAAATTTGGTTGGTTACGGGGGTTTGTTGGTTCGTTGCTTTCCTCGTTTTCTGTATGATAAAAGATCTTGGAATTTGTGAAAAATATTCTACTTTTCTTAATCTTGTAATAGGGATATCGGAGATTGAATTCCTCGGTTTTGAGGTACCTATAACTGATGGGATTTGTGATACTCTACCTAGATCAATGGTAGCAGAAGTATCTTCAAATACAGAACTAGAATCAGTGTATCGAGCACTCGTACTGCTTCTTCTATCAAAAAGAAGTTTTACTTTGCCATCATTGAATTGAGTAACATGTTTTAGTTCTGAATTTGGCTCTGGAAATCTTTTTTATATTGGGACTAGTTTTTTTAAAACCCATTCGTCGGGAAGAGTAAAGTCTTTCCATTTGATGGTTCTAGAAGTACTTTTATTAGACCTGGAAATATTTGTTTGTAATAGGAGTGTTTCTCCTTTTGGACTGTAACGTCGTACTTTTGTAGAAAAGGCTGAAATCATAGATTTGTAGTGTAATCTAAAAATAATTGTAATAGGAATTGATCCTTGTAGCATTTTGTAATTGTGCGTTTTTATTTGAAGCACAAGTGATTTTCGGATATTTGGATCATTTAGGGAAATTGAGATATTTGGCCAACAATCAAGTGTGATTGGACCTGTACAAAGACTAGATTCAAATGAACTTAAAAGTGAATCTTCAAAGTCTAAATGTCTTGTATCTCTGAGAACTACAAAAATGGAAGTGTTTAATCCTTCCATGGTCATAGGTTTTATTCCTACTTGTATTAAGCCGATATGAATATCTTGGTATAATTTTTGACGATGTTTTTGTAAGGAGTTTGCAGAAAGAAGTTGTATCGTTTCAAAAGGTTTTGATAGTTGAAAATCTATTTCTTTTGTTTTAATGGTAAAATCAGATTTAAAACTAATGAATCTTGATGATTCATATATTTGGTTTTTGTTTACCTTCAGAATTTTCCAATTGTCAAGAGATTTATTAAAATCCTCAATCATTATTTCATCTGTATGTATAACTCTTTTTGAACAGAACTTGATACTGCTAGAAGATGTAGTTCTACCAAATATAGATCCATAGTCATTTTGTTATAAATAATTCATACGTGCCTACAATCCCAAAATAATATTAAAATGCCAATAGGCTTACTCTCTTACTGTTTAGGCAAAAACACTCAGCAAGTATGAATATCTAACAAAGGGTGTTTGAATAATATTAAGTATAACTATCCCTTCGTGTGGCTCCAATACCAAAAGGTGCCCAGGGGATCAACGAAGGATTGTTAATACAAACTAAACAATAGAATGAAGGATTTTAACAATAAATAAATGGACGGCAATGCAATATGTAAAATATTGGATGGCAATGAAGTAATGTAATGAAGTATTGTTAAGAATGCTGAAACAGCATGAGAAATAATAAAGTAATGGACGGCAATGAAATGTCTATCATGAAATAATGGACGGCAATATATAAAATAATGCTTGTATGAAATATGCAAAGCTTTTGTCAAAGAAACATGAAGGAATTTATACCTTAATTAAAATGTTTGAAACGAAGTGGAGATACAAATGTAGGAAGAGGATTGACTCTTCCTTCTTGTTGTACAGAATGTTGCTAATAAAACTTTGTAACCCGGGCCAAAAAAATATAATATACTGCATAAATAGATCTTACATACATATGTATCGCAAAGTTCCTTTATAATGTTTTTTTTTAATATGAAGCGGCTGATAATAAATATTCTAATAATAAATGATGATGATAACATAATAATAAATGTTGAGATGAGATGTTGTGTAGTATAGTTTGAAAACTGAAAGGTTTTTTTTAATAAACTAAGGTTGACACATGTCAAGCCCAGAGTTTGCCACGTGTAAACCTGTGCGAAAACCAAAAGTTTAAGAAAAGGGGGACGTGGGGCATTGTTGGGTCTTCTTCATCTCTTTTCTTATATCTACTAGTGTGATTTGGGCTTTGCACCGCAAGGCCCTGATAAGGCACTCGGTATAGAAACATTGCTTGAAAGTAAACATTAAAATATAAGACATAAAACTTGGTTTGGGTAATACATTTTGGATATGACCTAACCACAATATTGTTCTATTTTCTCATAGATTTTAGAATATAACACATGCATACATGGTCTTAGTTTGGTAAAGCTTAAAAGTTGCTTACAAACAAACAGATGTAAATCCACCTTATACCATGCTCGCACGTCTTCATTGTTTATCCCAGCGTCCAGAATGTGAATCCTGCACCAAAGAGTGAGTGTTGTAAGAATAGAGTTGTGACACTTAATATCCGAATTTGTATTTGGATACAATGATATTAGAAAGGCTGTGTTTCGAAATTTTATCTTGGAGCATTGCTCAACCTTTCATTTTCCAACAACCTTCTTCCCAATGCAAGTGCCAATAGAAGAAATTCTTATGTTCAAATGTACTGAAAATGTAATCAGCAGTGTTGATTATCATAATCACTTGTCTTCATATTATTTACCATCAGATTATTTTTGCAAACTAATAGTTAACCAACCGTAACCAAAAGAGCAAAATATGTTCATTGTTCATAAGAAACCATCAAAGGTAATTAGGTGATGAAAATTCATACAAAATGAAACAATACGGTTGTTCATTCTTCTTCCTCTTGTTGTGTTGCAAGATAGTTTTTATGCTTCGTATGGAGTTGATTCTTCTTCCTCTTGTTCTTTTGCAAGTTAGTTTTTTATGATTCATTTGTTTCCATATAAGACTTTGAAAATTAGATTTCATTTGTTTAAAACCTCATACATGTACACTTCATTCATCATCAAAATAAACTAAGAATTTGAGGTAAAATGAAATGTTGGCTTAAAAGAATACCCAAACCAACAATTGTATAAAAACCGATTCTTACAGATATAAATGCTGCAACAACCATAATACTATCATGCAAGAGAATGAGAGTTTCTTTAGTACCTGACCCAACCATATCATGCAAGAGAATGAGGTTCTTTGGATGAAATCATTCAGTGTAATAAAAAGACTAAAGATTAACAAAATAGTAAACACCCATAGACATGGAAATCAAATGCGAAAGAATCTGAATCGTGCAAGTTTCCACGGAAAATAAAACAATAAAAGAAAGAGAAAATTCTCATGAAAGAAACAATTGGTTATATATGCACACTGCAACTTGGGGGAAAAATAGATGTTTTTTCACCGTATTCTCTACTGAAACTTGCTCGTATGACCACCTTCCAAGACAACATGATACATTTGGCATAATAAAACACAATCAGTAGAGACAACTACCCGAAAATCTTTAGAAATCTCTTGCTTTTTCACTTCTGAGTTGATCAAAGTTGTTTGATGCTTTCTGAAGAATTAAGGAACACAGAAATAAAGGCAAATCGTGTTCTTCGTTAATTAACCACAAACCGTATTACAACCTTTAAATAGAAGCTATAAAGCCCTAATGATAAAAAGGACTAACATAACCTTATTGCTAGAAAATACATAAAACTTATTACATAAAACTATTTTCATAATTATATAAAAACTATTTTCGAAATTCTTTTATTCCCTTTCCTTTCCTGAAAGACTCTCCACCTGCTTCTTTTTCTTCTTGAGACGATAGTTGGGGTCGTTGGTTGTTCTGTTCAACATCCTCCCTCAATCTGATGTGAGAGGCTGGCCAGACACGAAGATTGTAATGAATGAGCTGGAACGGAGCCTTTGGAAGAGCCTTAGAGAATACATCCGCTATGTTGGATGAAGAGGAGACATTCCGGGTGACCAGTTGTTTCACAGCAACCTTCTCACGAACAAAATGGAAATCAAAATCAAAATGTTTAGATCGGGAGTGAAGAGACGGATTCACAGAGAGATAGACATCGCTAAGATTGTCACACAGAAGCTAAGGAGGTTGAACCAATCGTATACCCAAATCATGCAACAAGTAAGTGACCCAGGTGAGCTCAGCGGTGGAGGAGGCCATTGCATGGTATTCTGCTTCGGTGCTCGATCGGGAAACAGTGGGCTATTTTTTAGAAGACCAGGAAATGCAATTTGCTACAAAGAAGACGCAGAAACCTCTGGTGCTTCTCCGTGTGACCGGACACCCAGCCCAGTCAGCATCACTGAATGCGTATAAAGAATGAGGAGAATGGGCCAGGTAATGCAAACCATACTCTATAGTTCCATTTATATACCGAAGCAGTCGTTTAACTTCCTTGAAATTCTTGATTGTTGGCTGAGAGAAATGCTGACACACCTTGTTCACCGTATGTGTTATGCCAGGTCTCGTAAATGTTAGATATCCTAGGGCACCCACTAGGCTTCTGTAAGTATAATGATCCACTGGGTCTGAATCATCTAGGCACTCTTGTACCTTGAAAGCAAGAGGAGTAGATATTGATGCACTATCTGCCATTCCAGACCTAGTCAAAATAGAGTGTGCATATTTTGCTTGACTGATAAAGATACCATCTTGTGTGGTCTTGATCTCCATCCCTAGAAAATAGTGAAGGGGCCCTAGATCCTTAACAGCAAATTCTTTGCTCAAAGTATTGATTAGATTCTGGACTGAGGGAACATGATTTCCTATAAGTAGTATGTCATCAACATAGATGAGTGAAACCAGAGTAATGTTAGACCGATAGAAGGTAAATAATGAAGGATCTGCTTTTGTTAGGAACATTTTATTATGTTTTGAGGATGGCCATACTAGCTATTATAGAAAGCCTGAAATAAGTTAGAATTCTCTGTATAAGTCTTTACTTAGAGTCTGACATGTTGTATAAGTTGAGTCAGACACGTATTGTACTAGTTGGTAGGATGGCAAAGTAAAATAGAAATCTGGCTGAGTGAAGCCAGCCAAGTACCAGCAGAGAAGTACGAAGACATTATGGTCTGACTTATAACCAAGGAAGTCTGTGATGACCTTGGATAAGTCTAAGTTAAAATTCAACTGATGAAATATGATAGGAACCAACTTTACAGTACATTTCTGTACAGTTCAGCCCACGATTATCACATTTCTGGCATGTTTCGGGTGAGATTAGACCCTATCTTGAGTATTAAATAAGGATTTATTGCACGTGAGTAGTATCGGTTTTCCGTAAACTCGACCTTATTTTAGCATTTTATACTCGTTTTTCCCGAGCACCCGTAGTTTGCGGGGTTATGCGTTTTCGTGTTGTTTTCATATGGATGCAGGACTAGGGTGTCTCGAGAGCCCGAAAGACGAGAAGTATGAAGTTTAGACGTGTCCGAGGCGAAACACGGAGGTTGAAGGTGGAAAAGTGAAGATTGTGGCTACAAATGGCTGTCCGGACGGACAAGGTGTTGTGTCCGGACGGCTAACTCACTGGTTTTTGAGAAAAATTTGATGAAGAACCCTTCCGGACGGACAGAATCAACATCCGGACGGACAGAGGAAGCATCCGGACGGACAAGAGCATGTCATCCGGACGGATATCTATGCATCCGTCCGGACACCTGGAGAATCAAGAACAGTCCGGCCGGACATTGAGGACATCCGGACGGACAGAGGCTTTTCTATATAAGGCAGCTCATTTTCTCACAGCAGGGAGGCAGAAAAAGGAAGGGGCGATAATATTAGATAGTTTTGGAGATTTTGGGCGATTTTCTTCATCTTTTAGAGTTATATTAAGTGTCATATATCATTAGAATCCTCTTTCAATCCTCTCTTTGATCTACTAACTTTTAGCTTCGATCCGTAACTTTTCACTTGGCAAAAATTCGATCTTTTGTAAGCACATTTGGTACCTTCTTCAAGTTGAGTAAAGTAAGTATGTTCTTTTGTTATTCTATTGTTGTTGTGATGTTTTTCTTCCGTTTTTATTGCTTAGATTCGATTATGAGTAGCTAGATTCCTTGTATGGTTGAACTATGTGAAGGCGGGTGAAACGCCGTTAGATTGATGAACCGGGAGGTAGTGTAGTGCGTAAATAAACGTTCTAATTAATAATCTGTATCTCGAAACTTGTTTGAATCGTTTTTGAGCTAGATTGATCACCTAGTTCACCATTGCACACACTTAGCTTATAAATGTATGTTGCGATGTGTGGGAACGGGGTTCGAGACCGTAGAAGTTTTGAGCTTGAAAGGTAGTCGACACCTACTGTGTACTAGATTGACACCCTAGTCATCAAGTCCAAATCCAAAAGCGGGGTTTGTTCTACATGAGTTATCGTTAGGCGGCGAGGGGTAGTAAGTAAGGCACATTCCGGGGCAATCTTTACGAGGTAAAGTAATCCATTTAAAGCGTAGTTCGGCCATACCTCTTTAATTGTTTAGAATTCCGAGTAGAGTAATCCTTCTTTTATACAATAGTGTAACTTCATATCTACTGTTTGACTGAATCGGCGCTAAGTCAAGCTGTGGTATTCAAAACCAATCTCTGTGGGTTCGACCTCGGACTCCTCAAGCACTATCCTGCAATCGACCCGGTCCACTTCCGGTTAGAAAGTAGATTTTGCTAAGGTTTCGAGTTTTTACTTAATCGACCGGACCTAGAAAATCCGCTTATCAAGTTGGCGCCGTTGCCGGGGATTGGTAACGCTTTGATATCACAAAAGTTGACCGAAAGCTTGGGCTTAGGTCGTTTTCTTTTATTGTTTTCTTGTTGTTTGATTTGACTTGCAGTGTATGACCCGGAGTTCTGGGACTCCTCTATAGCCTTTTTACCCGGAGATTGATAGGCACGCAAGCCAATTGAGGAAAAGATCGTCTGCCTCGACTTCAAACACCGTGGACGGACAAGAAGCTTCGGATTCTTCTTCAGAGGAAGAAAGTATGACGACCAGCGGAAGAGATAGGTTGAATGGTGATGATACATCTCAAGTTGGAGGATTGGGCCATCTAAACACCCCCTCCACGTGAAAGAAATCCTCCTTTGGTTGCAAGGACAGATGGGAGGAATTTGTTCGATCCCGCTTTGGAAGGGAATGTACAACTTCAACAACAAGCATTGGGTCAGGACAATCAGCAGTTACTTCAGTTGGTTCAACAATTGGCGGCACAGAATCAGTTTCTTCAATCTAATCAGAATAACGCGAATCAACAGCAACATAATGACCCACCTGCCAATCAAGGGTTTGTTTCAGCGAGAGATTATGTGGTTACTCCATACCAAGGGGTCGCCACAATCAATCGAAATTCCATTGTCCATGCTAACAACATGGAACCAAAGAAAAATGTTATAAATCTTATCAGTGAGAATACGGTTTTCTATGGGCAAAGGAATGAGGATCCTAATAAGTTTTGGACAATTACCTACAAATAATCTCGACATTGAAGTATAATGGAGTGACCGAGGAGGCACTCAAGTTGATGATGTTTGATTTGCTTTGAGAGGGCTGCAAAAACATGGTTTAATACCTTACCAAATGGCTCCCTATCTACTTGGGCGGAGTGGGCGATGTTTTTACGAAAAAGTATTTTCCTCGCGAAAATTGAAGATTTGAGCGTGAAATTCATAACTTTAGTGTGAGAAAGGAGAGACTATGAAAGAGAGGCAGTTGAGAGGTTCAGGCGTTGATGAAAAAGTGCCCTCCCCACAATTTGAGTACGGTTGAACAAGTCATAAAAATCTATCGAGCCTTGGATAAATCGGATAGAAATCTTTTGGATGCGGCAAGTGGAAAGGGTTTGACAAGGATTGATCCCGAGTTGGCTATGCAACATATTAATGATGCAATTGAAAGGGATGATGAATAGGTCTCAAGTTCAGGGACAGACAACCCGAATGAGTCTCACCAAACTGTCAAGGCACTTGAAGAACAGTTGGATAAAGAGACAGCTGCACACAATGAGTTGTTAGCACTGCAAACCAAGGTGAAGAAAATGGAAGATGCATTACAGGTTTGTCAGTTATGTGGAGGTAATCATTCGGCTCAGTTTTGTTCGAATCCGAGTAGGTCGGCTTGCCCTCAACGATTACCTCGGCAGACACACGGCCGGTCCCACGGCCGATTCCTCAACAACCTATAGCAAGTGTGTCTCTCAGCCACAAACCGATTCTGCGATGGTGGAAGAGTTGGTAGCCGCACTCAACAGATTGGGAGTGGGAAGCTCGAGTGGTAGTAGTCAACAAAGTCCCGGGAAGAACCCTCAGTTTGGGCAACAGCAGAGTTTTGGTGGGCCTGCGAATCCGAACAACCAGTGGGGTAATAATCCAAGCTCGCAGGCTCCACCATACTATCAAGATTTTGATTCATCAATGGGACTTGGCATGGAAGAAGAGATGCAACCGAATGATGTGAATTACATTGGAAATAATTCTGGAGGGAATTGGAATCAGGGCAACAACAACCAAGGGAGCTGGAATCACAACAATTCTGGGAATAATGGGAGGAACCAGAATTTTGGGAATTCATGGAATAACAACCAAACAAGGCCAAAATTGGAACCAAGGAAATCAAGGTGGCCAAGGAATTGGGACCGAGGCAACCGAGGTGGAACCAAAATAATCAAGGCCAAGGCAACCGAGGTTGGAATCAGAATAGAGAGCAAGGGAACCCTCAGAATTTCCAATGTGGTTGGAGAGAGAATAATCAAGGTAGTTGGGGTCGACAACATCAAAACTTCAACAACCAAGGTTATGAAAGCCAAAATCAAAGTTCAGGTAACCAGAGTTGGGGTCAGAATCGACAAGGCCAATGGGGCAATAATCAGTATAGAGATAATGGGAGTCGAGAGCAAGGGCAACAAGGCAGCAACCAACAGAATACTCAACAAGCCGGGAATCAAAATTCTGAGACTTATCAACATCCGAATGCCCATAAGCAAAACAGCTTCAATAATCAACAAGGGGGTAGTCCGAGAAGTCAAAAGAAGTCTTCGGAAGAAGGGCTTGATCAGTTGAATAAGCTTGTGATTGAACAGAGAGCGGCCATACGGAATTTGGAGATTCAGATGGGCCAGTTGACCGAGAATAGATCTCAACCGCCTTTGAGTACGGGGCTACCTAGTAACACGGAGAGGAACCCCAAGGAATCTAAAGATGTATGTGCGGTAGTCACCCGGAGCGGTAAAGAAACGGATCAACAAGGTCGAGAACTTGAGAAGATGACGCCAAACTCCGAGAAAGAGAATTTTTTTGATTACAAAGGGCCATTGGGTGAGCAAGAAGGTTTTGATGAGGATGTTGAGAAAAGGGCTGAAAAAGAGAGAATCTCGAGGTTGGAAAGGGAAGTGGAAGAATACAAGCGAAAATGGGAAGAAGCGGTGAGGCCAAAGTCGGATACGATAATCATTGATGTGAAGGAAGAAGAGTCATCGCCACCACTTAGGCCTAAAGGTAGTAAAGGTAAAATTCCCCCTCTTCCCCCGGGTTTTGACGTGACCACTTTACCATTTCCTCCCAAAACAACTAAAAAGGAGGTCTTGACCCAAAGTCAAGCCAAATTTTTAGAAATGTTGAGGAAATTTGAAGTGACCATGCCAGTGTTGGATATCATTGCTAACATCCCATCATATTTCAAGTTTTTAAAGAATATGCTTTCAAGCAAAGAGAAAATGCAACAGATGGTCCAGTTGAGTTATGAATGTTCCGCCATTTTTGAGAATAAAATCCCTCCCAAAATTCAAGATAGGGGCAGTTTTACTATCCCGATAACCATAGGAGAGACTGTTTTCAAAAATGTGCTTTGCGATTTGGGGGCATCGGTTAGTTTGATGCCAAAGTCAGTTTATGATAAGTTGGGCCTACGGAGATTAGAACCAACGGGCATGACTTTGCAAATGGCGGATAGGTCATTTAGGACACCGCTAGGGGTAGCCGATGATGTGTTGGTTCAAGTTGATAAATTTTTGTTTCCGGTTGATTTCGTGGTTCTTGATATGGACTCGATTCTAAGACAGCTCTTTTGTTAGTCGGCCTTTCTAAATCATTGGGGAGACCTTGATAGACGTTAAGAGGGGGGATATAATTTTAAGAGTTGGTCAAGATAGTGTCAAGATTAATGTGTACAAAACCATGAAACACCTTGAGAATGAGATGAACGATTGTTTTTCGATAGATGTTATCCACCCGTGTGTTTTGGAGAATGTGAATTTGCAGGGGCACAAGGAACCATTGGAGAAATGTTTGATGAAATCATGCAAGGTGACTGACGATAGCCGGGTGATGCGAGTTTATGCCATGCATCTCGAGGCGAGAGAGTTCGTGGAAGCTAGCTGGACTAAGAAACTGGATCTCGGTTCGCCAGAGGATATGCCAAAGCCATCCATTGAGGAGCCACCGACGGATTTGGAGTTGAAACCGCTTCTCAACACCTCAAATATGTTTTTCTTGAAGGTAGTGATTTACTTCGGTTATTATATCTCGCTTCACTAATGACCTTGCAGGAAGTAAAGCTAGTTCAAGTCTTGAAGATGAGGAAGCGAGCTTTTGGATGGAAAATGGCGGATATCAAGGGATTAGTGCCGACATATGTAAGCACAAAATCATCCTCGAGGATGGGGGGGCGAGACGAGGCGTCAACGCAAAGCGAGACCGAACCCGCATTTACTGGAAGTGGTAAGAAAGGAAGTGGTGAAGATGTTGACGTTGGGCATCATCTACCCCATCTCGGATAGTGAGTGGGTGAGTCCCACACAGGTGGTGCCTAAGAAGGGCGGCATTACGGTGCTAACAAATGAGCAAGGTGAGTCTTTTTCTGTACGCCCTGTTACTGGTCATCGAGTCTGCATTGATTTTCGCATGTTGAATGAAAAGACTAGGAAGGATCATTTCCCACTCCCGTTTGTTGATCAAGAGTTAGATAAGCTTGCTGGTCATGCATTTTATTGTTTTCTTGATGGATTTAGTGGTTATTATCAGATTCACATTGATGTCAATGACCAAGAAAAGACCACGTTTACTTGCCCCTATGGCACCTTTGCATTTCGAAGAATGCCTTTCGGGTTGTGTAATGCACCCGCGACATTTCAGAGATGCATGCTTGCCATTTTTGCTAATTTGATTGATAAGTGTATGGCGGTGTTTATGGATGATTTTACAGTTTTTGGGGACAGTTTTGATGCATGCTTGGCTAATATAGATAGGGTGCTCGCTAGGTGCGAGGAGGCGATTTGATTTTGAGGCCCGGGAGAAGTGTCATTTTATGGTGGCGAGGAATTGTCCTAGGTCATAAGGTCTCGGTGAGGGATAGAGGTTGATAGGGCTAAGGTAGATGCTATTTCTAGGTTGCATATGCCTACTAGTTGTTAAGATCTTTCTTGGGACATGCGGGGTTTTATCGTAGATTTATCCCTAAGTTTGCCCAAAAGGCTACACCTCTTACCTCTAGATTGAAGAAGGAGTAAATGTGACTTTGATGATGAGTGTGTGGAAGCTTTGAGGAGATTAAGAAGCTTTTGACCGAGGCTCCGATTTTGATAGCTCCAAATTGGGAGCAAGAGTTTGAGGTCATGTGCGATGCTAGCGATTTGGCGATAGGAGCGATGTTAGGCCAAAAGGTGGATAAGTCGTTCGACCGATTTATTATGCCAGTCACACCTTGAATCGGCTCAACGTAACTACACTACGATCGAGAAAGAATTCTTTGGCGGTAGTTTTGCTTTCGACAAGTTTAGATCCTATCTGGTGGGGTCTAAAGTGATTGTCCACACGGACCATTCCGCATTGTAATATTTGTTCGCTAAGAAGGATGCGAAACCGCGTTTGTTGAGATGGATCTTGCTCCTTCAATTCAAGAATTTGATGTGGAAATTAAAAACCGTAAAGGTTGTGAGAATGTGGTAGCCGATCACCTTAGTCGGATTGAGCGATTGAGGTGACGAATCGAGAAAGGCTTGAAATAGATGACTCGTTCCGGATGAGCGACTTTTGTTTGTAGACACTATGTTACCGGAAAAATGAGGGAATTTTACGAAGAAAGGAAAGGAGGGAGCTCCGTGGTTTGCACCAATAGTGAATTACCGGAAAGTGGATTTATCGAGTCGGAGTTAGATGAGAATCGAGAGGAGGAAGTTAGTGAGTGAGGCTAGATACTTCGTTTGGGAGGATCCTACTTGTTTCGATTGTGTCTTGATGGCGTTCGAGGAGATGTATAAGCGAGGGCGAGAGATTGAGCGTGTTGTCCTTTTGCCATGATAGAGAGGCCGGGGGCCATTTCTCGGGACAAAGGCCCGCATTGAAGGTTTTGCAAAGCGGGCTATATTGGCCGACAATTTTTAAGGATGCCTACGCTTATGTAAAAACCTGTGACGCGTGTCAACGTTCGGGGAGAATTTCTAAGAAAAATGAGATGCCTCAATAACCTATCATTGTTTGTGAGGTCTTCGACGTCTGGGGAATTGACTTTGTGGGACCCTATCCTTCTTCTTTTGGCAACAAGTTCATTCTGGTAGCTTGTGATTACGTCTCGAAATGGGTGGAAGCGATTGCAACCCCACTAATAGCAGACACGTGGTCATTAAGTTTCTAAAAAGTTCATTTTCACACGGTTTGGAGTACCTAGAACTATCATTTCTGACAATGGCACTCACTTTGCGAATAGAGACTTAGATAAGCTACTCCTTAAGTATGGGGTGACTCATAAGTTGGGAACGGCTTATCACCCTCAAACGAGTGGCCAAGTGGAGGTTTCAAACCGAGGTATTAAAAGGATTCTTGAACGAATTTGTTGATAAAAATTCTAAGAGTTGGTCCAAAAAGTTGGATGACGCTCTTTGGGCTCTGAACCCCGCATTCAAGACTCCAATTGGTATGTCGCCGTACATGATTGTCTTTGGAAAAACGTGTCACTTACCGGTGGAAGTTGAGCATAGAGCGCATTGGGCTATTAAAGAGTTAAATATGGACGAAACTCTTAGTGGAGAGAGAAGGATGGCTCAGTTCGTTGAATTGGAGGAGTTTTGACTACGAGCCTATGATTGTTCGGCAAGATACAAAGAGAAAACCAAGCTTCTCCACAATCAATTGATAAAGCCGAAGAAGTTTGAGGTAGGAGATGAGGTTCTGTTGTATGATACTCGTTTGCATCTTTTTCCGGGAAAGTTGAAGTCTCGATGGTCGGGACCTTACAGATTGAGAGGATTTTTGACTCGAAATTTGTAGAGATAAAGCACCCCAAGCATGGAACTTCAATCACAAATGGCCTTCGTTTGAAGAAATATGAAAAGTTGCCGTTTGATGAAGCTCTCGAAGTGGTGATTTTGGAGGATCCTAAGATAGAGGAAGCCAATTGTTTAGTCCCGTCATGGACTCCAATGCATGACATCTTCACCTTATAACTCACCGTTCGTTTTCTTTCTACACCTCGTTTTCCTCGCTCGTATCGGTAGTATAATCTTGAAAAAACCGATATAGTATAAGTCACTATGTCGAGCCAACGACATAAAACAAAGGCGCTCGGTGGGAGGCAACCCATCATTTCCTGTGTTTTTGCTGATTTTGAACTTGTTTTGCTGTGTTTTGGTGTTGAGGATTGAATCCGGATGATCTCGAGGGGCCTTCATGCTAAAAAAATCACTTTTCCCCTGTTTTTACCCCTGTCCGGACGGACAACCATACCCATCCGTCCGGATATCTTACTGGTTTTTACATTGGCTGGGCAGACCACCTGTCCGTCCGGACATCTATTCCATCCATCCGGACAGTTCTTCTCTGTCCGTCCGGACAGAAACATGTCCGTCCGGACACACTCAGAACCCCCTATAACCACCGATTTTTTTCACCTTCTTCTTCATTTCTTCTAAAAAACCAACCGAGCAAAAAACCGACCGCCCCTCTCCCCAAAGCACCAAATCCTCATTTCTTCACCGTTTTCCTCCATTCTCGTTGCTATAATCACCTTACTACCCCCTCTCTTCGATTCTCCAACCAAAATCGTCAAACAAACGCTCGTTTTGGAGATTCAGCGATTTCACTTTCGTTTTGCTCCGCTACAAAAATCCGATTTTTGGCCCATTCGTGGATCGTTAGGAGATTCCATTGCACCATTGCACTCTAACACCGATTTTGGTAAGTATCAACAAACTTTTTGAGTTTTTCAACTTTTCTCGGGTCGATTTTGAGTCGAGCCTCGATCGAGCTTTTCTTGATTTTGTTCTTTTTCGTTTTGGTTGTTTCATTGTTGTTTTTGGCGGTGTTGGGTGTTGTGGGTACGTCTGCATGGTTGTTTTGGGCTGGTTTGGTTGTTGGTTTTGGTCGTTTCGGATTACGGTTTTGGATTGCGGTTTTGGGTTGATTGTGTTGATTGTGGTGGTTTGTTGTGGTTCAGTTGTGTGAGAATGAGTCCTAAGGTCAAGTTTACGACTGAAAAGGGTAAGGGGAAAGCTGTAGAACCCCCTAAGAAAAAGAAAAGGTTTGAGGACATTCCGGTTGCTTCGTTGAATAAGCCCCTAGTCATAGGTGGAGACAGGGAGAGTAGACCTGTTAGAGAGGCTAGGAAAAGGCCCCTGTATGGAGATCTGGTAGATGAGACTGATGGGGATTCAGACGATGATTCTGATGATGAGGAGGTACCTTTGGTAGACTGAGACAGGCCAAGTCTCGTGACGCTTGAGCCATTTGCTGGGTGCACGTGTACCAGTTGAAGCGACCTAGTGAGGTAGGGACAGCCCGGGAGGTCAAGTGGTGACTCGAGAGGGTTCGAGTTTGATTTGAAAGGCTGCGGCTAGGAAGGCACACTGGGAGTTGTGCCATATCGAGAGAGGTTCGTTAATGATAGTGCGGGGCGGCTTTTAGGATAAGGTTTAAAGGTAGAGATCTAGAAAGGGAGGTCGACATGGAAAAGGTTGAGAAGAGCTTGGGGACAATCGTCACTGGAAGTGGGTTGATTTTGTCAAGGTACCGGACTTCAATTTGAGGAAACCGAATTACACGTTGGCCCGGGAGTTTTTGGCCAATTTGAGTGAGGTGTAGTGCTGCAAACGAGCCGAGCCGAGCCGAGTAGCTGATGTTCAAGCTCGAGCTCGTTTATTATCGAGTAGGCTCGGCTCGGCTCGTTAAGACAAACGAGCCTAAAAGCCTGTTCGAGCTCGGCTCGATAAGAAAGAAAAAAGCTCGAGCTCGATATCAAGCTCGCGAACAGGCTCGAACTCGAGCTCGGCTCGTTCAACGAGTGTTTGAAGCAGAATCGGTTCGAGGCATACAAACTCAAAAAAAAACATCCCGGCTAAATAGGCTCAAAGAATCAACGAGAATCGAAAATGACTTATGTCACTGCTAGAGTGCGAAATAGCCAATAATTCCATAGAAACAACAAGATTTTGTAAGCATAATAGCAACAGCCTAACAGATCTAAATACCAGCTTAAAAGGCATAAATCTTTGAAAAAAAATGCTAAACCCTGTATATATCAAAGCATAAATTAAGTAAAAATATAAATATATAGAACAATATGACCATTTCTGCAGGCGAATCGATTCATACGGTCATACGACTCATACCTGCAGGCGGGAGAAATGGAGAAGGCGGAGAGGCGGAGAGGCGGTCCAGGCGGAGAGCTCAGACTTCAATCAGTGCTCAGACTTGAATCAGCGTCAGTGGCGCTTTGTGGCGGGAGTCTAGGGTTTGCGACTTGAAACAAAAGGAGGCGTGACTGAGTGACTTTAGGGTGAATTATGCATTGAATGAGAGAGGTGAGAGTGAGAGCTCGATGATATCTTAATCTTCATATGTGTAAATTGTGTTTTTTATATATTTATTATTTATATAATATTATTAATATATAATATATGTTCACGAGCTTAAACGAGTGTTCGCGAGCTCGGCTCGTGTAAGCTCGTTTGATAAACGAGTAGTTGAATTAGCTTGAGCTCGGCTCGATAGTGATACTGAACGAGCTTAAACGAGCCGAGCTCGAGCCTCGTTCGTGAACACTCGGTTCGTTTAACACCTCTAGTGAGGTGGACCTAGACACGGGTGTAGTTCGAGTTAGAAATGTGGATGTGCCCTTCACCGCTGAGGTTATTTCTGCCTTTTATAAGGCCCCGGTTGTCACTACGGATTACTTGGATGTTATTAAGGAGAAACAAGAAAAGGGAGAGGATCCGTTTGAGGAACTTCGGTTAGCAATCAGCCCTAAGATTCCTTGGTCCACGAGAGCCAGTGGGGTCACAGATGTCCGGTATATGCTTAAGACGACTAATTTTTCTCGGGCTGGAAGGTTAAGGCTCGGTTTTGCTGAGAATCGCCTACTCCCAAAGGATAATTTTCACAAGTTCATCATGATAGATTTGGCGATGCTGTATGCGTTACACTTTGAGTTACCGATTGATGTTGGCCGGGTGTTATACAAGGAGCTTACCAGAACTCGAAAGGATCAACGTTCGAAGCTCATGTGTATTCATCTGTTAAATGGGTTGTGTTTGCAAGCCGGGGTGAAGGAGTATGGCGAGGATGAGCGATATCTGAAGAAGCCCGTTTCCTTAAGTCCTCGGCATGAGTCGAGCCCGGGAAGTTACCGCGAGGGTGAAGGTGAGCCAAGGGTTCGTGGTCCCATTGCCCGAGCAGATGAGGAGGCGCATCTGGTTTCTTTCCCACCATCCCCATTCTTTGCTCGAAATCGTTATTTGTTGATGGATGGGTGCGTCGGATGTTAGACCGGCGGAGGTGCGAGATGAATCTGATTATTCGGGGTTTGCGAGCACTTGGGACACTTGTACCGGCTATGCGAGCTTCCTTTAGACACACGATCTTACGAGTTTGCACGGTTCTTGAGAGGCCATAGCGATTTGTCTCGAGGAGGATGCGGTTGAGGCGGCTTTTAGAGCTGCTGCAGATCTGCTCCAGTGGATGAGGCTGTCCCCTCTCAGTGCTCCGGCTCCGACATCTCGAGCCACTCGGTTTCGCGCCACGAGACTCCTCCTACTACGTCACTGAGATCTGCGAGCACGCAGTACCACCTACATCCGAGGATCAGGCAGCGCGTAGAGTTTATCTTTGTTTCTTTTGCGTCGTTCTTAGATTGTCACTTCTGTTTTTATTGGACATGTCCCCTACCTTTCTAGTTTGTTTTGAGATGACTTTGTTGCTACTTTTTCACCTTTTCATACTTTCTGTGACTTTTCTTGGATTTGTGGATTGGTTGCTATTGTATATTTGAATCATATTTGACTATCTTTGTGACATACTTGTTCAAGTTTTACGGCGTGTGAGGTCGTTCTTTTTATTATCCCGGAATCCCCATATTTTATGCTTTGGAACGCGGACCATGTCCCGTGCATGTATTTCTTGGATGTTTTCAATGACTAGGGTTTGGGATGGACTACTTTTCACGACCGTTACGGGACTTGACCCACGCCCGTTTGCCGGGCTCATAAGCTAAGTCTTTCTTTTTCCTTTCGTTCACACACCGAGGACGGTGCTTCACTTAAAAAGGGGGAGCGACTTAGCTTATTCGCTTGTTCTTAAAAGTATTATGCCGTGATGTGATAAACTTGGTTTTACTCGTTTCGAGTCGATTTTTAGGCCGTTTTTTCAAATTTTCCAAGATTTTAACACCACGTTATATGCATCTTTGTTCACAATTGAGTGGTGAAAGGTCTTTAGTTTTGTGAATGTCTCACACGGTGAGTCTATATTGTCATGATACGAAACACTTTTTTTAGTACACGTTGACGCGGCGTTTTGCTTATCACGATTACTTTACACACTTGTACCCCTGGTTTTGAGGCGAAATAGAAGGATTAGCCTTGGTAGGAACACGGGATGGCAGTTTTGGCGTTTTTACCTACTTTAGCCAAATAAGCTGAGCCGAACTTTTGACCTTCGTAGCCCTCTCGGCCTTGATAGAATGGTCGACCACCATTCGCATTATTAGCCGTTTCGTTACTTAGTCAGAAACCTACCCTTGAGCCTTATTTTGGTCACATTCCCTTCATTTGACCCTACGAGTGGACTTAGTCTCTTGTTAAACCTGAAGGATGCAGGTTCTTAGATCTAAACGAATTAGATCTACGCGCAGCGGATGGATCACGATTCATATATCACAATACATAATTAAAGGACTTAAACTACTACAAGGGGGTTAAGATCAAGTTACCAATAGTAGGAAGAGATGCCAAGATCTTCCGATGTGTTCTCCAAACGGCAGTTGGTGGACACCCTTCTTGATACACGAGCCTCCTTGATACATAACACTAAGAAAAACTCAAAGTTTTCTTTTACTAAAAACCCAAGACAAGAAAAAAACTAATTTTTCTCTCCTTTTATTTGATATGGGGCGAAATTTTTCTTTTTTTTTTTTTCCATATGTCTTGGAAGAACTCTCTTTATATAGGAGAGTAAATCCTTGGCCTCCAAGTTTCTAATTAATTAAATAAATAATTAAAAAGAAATCACAATAAAGGATAATTCCATTTATAAAAGATTGTGATTAATCAATCAATCAATTACAAATAAATCATCTTTTATTAATCATTAATCACACAAGAAAATCAAATCTTGCATTTAATGAAGTATGAGGCGCCACCCCTAGGGTTTAAAAGCCCACATAAAATGTCTTTTATGTGTATTATATTATTTAGCCCAACTAAATAATATTCATGCATATCAATTAATTAGCTTGACCAATTAATTATCAATGAGGCCCAAATAACAAGATTATTAGTCCGATTTCTGAAGCCACATCGGGGACCATGGACTATAACCGATAGCTCCAATAATTAATTATTCATCGAGCGAGAATAAGTACATTAATTATTAATTCGGGATTACGCCACCATAAACCAAACCCGAACTCTACCGATTATAGATGTATACTTATACTCAACCCATAGAGTGAATAAGCGTCCATTGATATAATCACTACATACGGATTAACCCTCCATAGATTGTCCATTCTGAGTGGGAAGTCTCCGTGAACCCGACTCAGAATATCTTATCCTTATTTACCATCAACCCCCTGATGATCAATTAGTACACATATCGACTAGTAGCTAATTAGTCAAATGTGAACTCCGGGATCGATCACTTTCTTAGGGCTAACAAACAAGGGAATTGTCTCTCTACTTCCCTTGAGGAAGGAATGGATTCCATGTCTGTGAAAATCGAACTACTCACTCATCTCGGAGATAGTGCCAATGAGAAGTGGCTTGGAACACATATTAAAGTGAACCGTAACTAACACATCAAACACTACCCCGGGACAAGCAGCATCCCGTGATCACCTCGGGATTAAGGTTGATCCATATATGATCATCTAATGATTTAATAAGATTCCTCGATTACGGAATTATACCAAGAAATTGATTAAATCGGTCGATCCTATATGAATGCCATCATATATAAATGCCCCAGCGTAGGTACCCTCTACCAAGCAGTCCGGATAAGACTATCACACCCTAAGGTGTTCAGGCGCATTATTGGTGTTTTAATCAAGAGACCTAAACTCGATTAACTTCACCACGGACTTATGATTTAAGCATATCTCCACTAACTCAATCCTCACGTGTAATCCATACCTTTGAGTTAAGTGGTTACATCTGAGATATACTTAGGGTTTGCAGCAGATGTATTACTTTACAAGCACAAAGCAAGTAATAAGGTGAGATAAATTTCTGTCATTCATTATTAAAAACAATTACACAAATTGTCTTTCGGGCCTTTACACCTAACAATCTCCCACTTGCGAAATGACAAGCAACGATTGTTTTTAGAGCACACCCTTCTCATCTTATTCACAACACTCTCCCACTTGCTCTAAAAGCGGTTGAGATATATCCTCAATGCCGTACCCTCCAAGCACTCGACTTGGTACCAGCGATCGATTAGGTTGTCGACTCGAGGCGATCTTTAGGATTGAAAGCGTCGCCGGTCCTTCCAATCAGCGGTACTCTCTCTCAATATGCTTTTGACCTCACGGTGACCGAGAAGATCCTTCTAAGCTATCTCTTCACTTGTTTTCACAATGAAGTGATATCAAACTTATCGGACTGGAATTACTCCCGAGACCAAAAGGAAATTCTAAGCACTATGAGTAAACACTGAGCCGAGATCAACGTAATGATCATCCTTAATCGACTACAAGTCGAATCGGTATAGTCAACCATATTCAAGTTTGCACCTGAATATACAAGCATATGTTTCCTCATTCTCTAACGATACTTGAGGGACGTACTAAACCGCTATTTTATGCTCGAATCCGAGATTCGACTACTATTGACTTGTGACAACCTGACTTGCCGTTATCCAAGAGAGACTACATCCCATTTTCTCTTTATCCGAAGATTTAGAGAATCATTCACGAGAGGTAGGGTAGGACAACTCTCGATGAATCTTTGCAACCATATATGCATAATCATCTTATTCAATAAGATCGATTGGGATAGCCAATGACTCATTCTCGTGAATTTGACCGAATCAGATTCTTTGAACATAGTCCAATTCTCTCATCGAGAGAATCTTGGCGTGTCGATTTCCGACTTGAGATAGCACACCCATGTTGTTTCCAAGCTGTTTTAGTGTTATCATTTATGAACACCAATACTACTACTATACCAATATTGATATCCGATCTACGAAAGACTTATCAATACTCTGGTCAAGTCCACATATTTTAAAACATGTGACTTTTAAATGACCGAGAGGTTCTCTTAAATCCACAAAGGATATAAGCCATGGCAGACCTCTACCAAAGGTTCTTTCTAAATGAATTAAGATATCGTTAATCTCAAAAAAGGTATTGTGGAATCACCCTATCTTACGCTTTGTAACGAATCCGTTATTCATTCTCGGCTAAAACCCTTCTATTGCGAATGAATTGATTCCGTTGTTCGGCAAGAAAGTCTCGGGGAATCACCCCTATTTTACGCTTTTAACGAAATCTAGCAAGGCGAGTGGTGAGAGAGTTCAAGGTGCGGTTAACTCTCTACTTGTCGAGGAATCACCCCTATACCACTCAACTTTGCATTTGAAAGTTTAAACTTTCCTATTCATTCGACTCTTTTCCGTGTAGATCCAATTGCTCCCCTTTGGGCTGAGACACTCGGGTGGTTCTACAAGAGGTGAAACGAATCTGGAGTACCAAAACTCCATTCACAGGGTTAAGGTTTTCAAACCAACCTCTATAATCAGAATCTATACTGACCCACTGGAGCCATATGTTATCAATCACCCAAAGAGATTATAAAGTCCACAAAATCACAATGGGTCAACGGTTAAACCATACTCCCACCGTGTCTTGGGTGGATTGACATTACGATCTAGTAGTATTTATCGGTGTAATCACCAACAACCGATGTGGTGCGATTAAATCGGATAGTAACTACCTTTGGGTAACCGTACTCCAAGGTGCAAGGTCATTACTTATAGATTCTATCGGAAGAATTGTGACGATCCAAGCTGTCACTTTACGATCTCAAGAATCTTACAACCAACCTTCACTCGTCTCATTAAGGCATTTCACGAGCAAATCAAAATCGACGTATCGCCAAAATCTCGATCCTACCTTCAAGCATTAAATGCTAAATGCCTACATTTATGGAAGTGGTGTGAACCGAATTCACTCATTATCCATAAATTCTTTGGCATCTTCTAGGTAGACTTCTCGGTTATAATAATGTTAACCGTTATTTTGCAACCAATTATCTTAATCGAGTTTAACGGTGTATTGTAGCACATTAATAACTATATCGAGGCAAGTCATGGTTTCTTCCTCGGTGAGAAACATTCCACTAGGAGGCGAGGCCGAGCATCGATCCCAAGACTATGCGATAGCCTATTTTCGAGCATGGAATACTCTATTCTCTGCTAAAATCGAGAGACTCTCCTCGTATTCTTTTGATAAACTAAATCACGTTTTGAGTAGTTATCGAGACAAAATGTCACCACTCAAAATCTCCCACTAGCTTGTATCTCTCACTTGACCCGAAGGTCATGGTGAACAAGCTATGTTACCCTTCAAATCTATTACCCTCTCACGATTGAAAGGAAACTTAGTCATTGTTCCTTTGAGATAGTGTTCCAAGGCGGGAGATAGGAATCACCCTTAGCCGGTCAGTGAGGTCTTTTCTCTAGGATATATGCACTAATCAATAGATATTGAAAGGTCGTTTATCTTAATACTGAAACCTTTTACCTTTAATAGTTTTAGATGTGTTACACATACTTATCAATTTATTCTAAGTGGTTTCGACTTTATCAAACAAAGTCCGAGTCTCGGATTCGTACTACAAATTTCATATTCACTTTCTATGAGGCAACAATATATCGAGTTGAAAGTGAATCCATTTGTTTCAACGAATCAGTAAGCGAAAAATAATTTTTACGTGATATTCAGGATAGAATCCAAATTCATTTCCTTATATCACTCCCACTATTGTAGCTGAAATTACTGCCCGTTGTTACTTTATTAATGCACAGCTTCATTGTTCTTCCAAAGAACTAAGCCACTTAGTCAAGTTACTCGGTTAAGAAAGTCGCTAAGGATTCATTGGTTAGTGATCCGAAATCACTTTCCTTATCCTATACTTTCTTTAATTAATGTTTCGGTTTAGCCTCAAAACTTTAGTTAAGATGATTAACACTTATAGACATTCTTTCCCATTCTTAACTTTCCTTAAAAGGAAATAGTCTTGAACTAGCAGTTCGTTTGAGTAGACACTACTCGTGAACTGTGGGATGTCTAATGAAAGTGTTACCCAGTGGGACTGATTTTCTAATAAATTAGAAAAACATAATATAAAAGCTCCCACTAGTTTATCGGTTCCAAATACCGTCTAACTAGCGACACTTAAATTTATGATTCTCCAATTTTTCTATTAGATAATTTCTCGTGTAGACACTACACAATTAAAATTCACTAGAAGAATTTTGTCGTCCCAATCATCTTTCAAACTAACTACGGTTGTCTCTCGTTCTGCACGAGTGACAGCAGTGACATGCCTATTTACGTCACTTAAGTTTTGAAGGCTTCAAGAGAAATATCTCTTCCGAAAAATTAATCGCATGTGAGATTAATAAATACAATGTTCTAGTTACTTACCACTTTTAAACGAAGTCATTACTAGTCAATTTTAGACTAGCAGTCTAGCACCTTGAGAGATATATATAATGATTGTAAATAAAATTGTGAGAAAATAAATCCAAATCATACACTACTAAAATTTTAGGAACATAAACTAATTACTTATAGTCTATCCTACCGTTCCAAGGATTTAATCTAATGCCTCGGTGCCGCCTTAGGGTAGGTCAAAGAGGTTTCGATTAATATTGAAGATCGATTGAGAATCGAACATCTCATTTGTGATCGTCAATCACCTTTCCTTTTTCAGCCAAAGTACTACCAAAAATACCCTTTATGAGTGTGACCTCTTTTGTCTCAGATTTTTAGGTAGACCCGAGTGTGCCGCCTTAGGGTCGGTCGGTGACCCGACGAGTACCCAAAATCCTATCCTTTCGGAGACCAAGCCTTGAATTTTGATAGCGGTGAAGGCCTTCCTTAGGGAGGCCGGTCCCGAGCCGCACGAGGCGTCACCATTCTCTCACGTTGCTTGTGTCAACAGTAGAGGCCGTGGGGTCATTTGTCGCCTCTCCCGCTCCCACTCAATATTTTGAAAAAGTGGTGGGTTTCTTGATCACGTTTTGGACTTGATGTTTCATTAAGGAACAATAAATCATAGGCCCGAATGTTGTCGGTTATGTGGGCTAGCCCACCCGACCTATTCGTTAGAACATATGTGGTGTCGCCGGACGGGTCAAGGCTAGGAGAGCTCCGTTGAGCCGTAGCGGCTCTTCGGATGGCTCGAGATTGCGGACCCGTGCAAACGCCACACGTGGAGAGGTGAAGTCGATTGAGCCGTAGCTATCGTTGACCACCCAACCGTGGTTAAACCACTTTCGAACTGTTTGCCCGTGATTATCCAATCCTTAAACATCAAACATTCACGTAGACACTACGGAACAAAAACGTAACCTCGTCTTAGGTAAGGTGGAATTCACCAAGAATCCAACACCTTAACCACGAGGTTTGGGATTTTACTCCTTATGCTTTGCAGAGGGATTCACCGAGAATCCATCACCCAACCTCGACGATTGAAAAAACCCGTGTTCCTCGGTTTTACCCTAATTAGTTTCTAATTAATATCAAACAATTAATTAAAACTAATCGTGTGTTTTATACATGCCTAACTAATTCCTCGAATTAATTTCTACATGTATGCATATGGAGTGGAATTCATGATATGATGCATGTCATGACAATTTTCGGTTCTACTCATACAATCTACACATGTATACTAGTGCGGAAAATAAACACCGAGATGGACCGATTGGCACCCCGTAACTAATCTACACGAAAATAAATTAAAACCCTAATCTACAGCTGTTAAGAATCTTCGACGATCGGAATATCAAACGAACTCGGATCGGGACGAAACTTTCCAGATCTGATCTTCATTCTTCGTACTTGAAGATGGACGGTCGGATTGGAGCTTTGACTTGTCAATATTCCTCAGTGAGCCGCCCAACTTGCTGCTGAAACAGACTCTTACAGCAGCGCATCATTTACTTCCGAGGCCGATCGGGGATCAAGATGAATCGATCGTCCTGAAAATTTTATCTCACGTCCAAAACTCCATGATTATCGATCTGACCGGTCGGATTTTAATTTGAACGGTCCAATAGTTCCCAGAAAATCGAAGAAGTCACAGTTAAGGTTTCTGTGAATCCTGCGTTTTTCTGTTACAGCAGCCACTTCGCAGCAACGAACGGAAACCCAAACGGACTCTGATCGACACCAAAATTTGTGGGATTGTTCATCAACTTCCAATCTTTATTCTGACCGGAGGGATCTTCGTTTTAACGGCTCAAACAACGGAAAAAACGAAAACACTATACAGCTACTAAACAGATCTATTTACAGGAAATTAAACTTGCAATAATAAATAAATTACATAATTTCCTATACTCATATGAACGAATTTTCATCGTTTATATGAGTTTAAAATAGATCTAACGGAAACAGTGCCAACCACAATCCATCTCTTCAACCATAGCAATTTAAAAATTATTAATACATAATAATAAGTAAAATATCACCTACATGCAATTCCACTCCTTTAAATCGTTTAATTATGATTATGATTTATATAAATCGTGGAACCTTGCTCGATACCACATGAAGGATGCGAGGTTCTTAGATCTAAACGAATTAGATCTACAGCGTAAATGGATGGATCACGATTCATATATCACAATACATAATTAAAGGATTTAAACTACTACAAGGGGTTAAGATCAAGTTACCAATAGTAGGAAGAGATGCCAAGATCTTCCGATGTGTTCTCTAGCACGGCGGTTGGTGGACACCCTTCTTGATACACGAGCCTCCTTGATACATAACACCAAGAAAACTCAAAGTTTTCTTTTACTAAAACCAAGACAAGACAAAAAAACTAATTTTTCTCCTTTTATTTGATATGGGGTGAAATTTTTTTTTTTTTTTCCATATGTCTTGGAAGAACTCTCTTTATATAGGAGAGTAAATCTTGGCCTCAAGTTTCTAATTAATTAAATAAATAATTAAAAGAAATCACAATAAAGGATAATTCCATTTATAAAAGATTGTGATTAATCAATCAATCAATTACAAATAAATCATCTTTTATTAATCATTAATCACACAAGAAAATCAAATCTTGCATTTAATGAAGTATGGCGCCACCCTAGGGTTTAAAAGCACATAAAATGTCTTTTATGTGTATTATATTATTTAGCCCAACTAAATAATATTCATGCATATCAATTAATTAGCCCACCAATTAATTATCACTGAGGCCCAAATAACAAGATTATTAGTCCGATTCTGAAGCCACATCGGGGACCATGGACCTATAAACAAGTAGCTCCAATAATTAATTATTCATCGAGCAGAATAAGTACATTAATTATTAATTCGGGATTACGCCACCATAAACCCGAAATCGAACTCTACCGATTATAGATGTATACTTATACTCAACCCAGCCAGAGTGAATAAGCGTCCATTGATATAATCACTACATACGGATTAACCCTCCATGATTGTCCATTTACGGGGAAGTCTCCGTGAACCCGACTCGAGAATATCTTATCCTTATTTACCATCAACCCACGATGATCAATTAGTACACATATCGACTAGTAGCTAATTAGTCAAATGTGAACTCCGGGATCGATCACTTTCTTAGGGCTAACAAACAAGGGATTTGTCTCTCTACTTCCGCGAGGAAGGAATGGATTCCATGTCTGTGAAAATCGAACTACTCACTCAAATCCGGAGATAGTGCCAATGAGAAGTGGCTTGGAACACATATTAAAGTGAACCGTAACTAACACATCAAACACTACCCGGGACAAGCAAACATCCTCTGTGATCACCTCAGATTAAGGTTGATCCATATATGATCATCTAATGATTTAATAAGATTCCTCGATTACGGAATTATACCAAGAAATTGATTAAATCGGTCGATCTATATGAATGCCATCATATATAAATGCCCCAGCGTAGGTACTCTCTACCGACAGTCCGGATAAGACTATCACACCCTAAGGTGTTAGGCGCATTATTGGTGTTTTAATCAAGAGACCCCTAAACTCGATTAACTTCACCACGGACTAACAGATTTAAGCATATCTCCACTAACTCAATCCTCACGTGTAATCCATACTTTGAGTTAAGTGGTTACATCTGAGATATACTTAGGGTTTGCGGCGAGTGTATTACTTTACAAGCACAAAGCAAGTAATAAGGTGAGATAAATTCTGTCATTCATTATTAAAAACAATTACACAAATTGTCTTCGGGCACTACACCTAACAAAACCACACTTGCCAAGGCAAGTGTGGGGTGGGAGATGTTGTTTTTGAGTCGGGTTGTTGTTTCCTCGTTTTAGAGCTATAAGGAGAGGAGGAGCTCGGTGAAATTTGGATGCTCGGGTTTCATTTCAAAAAAAAAAAAATAAAAAAAAATCAAATCAAATCAAATAATTGTGTTGTATATAGAAATAAAGGGTTTAAAAGGCAATGAGCTTAAAGCAATGATGATGTTAGGGTTGGGATAGTCGAGATAGGTACTAAGTATTCGAGCTCACCTCACGAGACTTGAAACATAGTCGAGTTTGGCAATGAGTTCGGGTATTTCAAAGATATCTATAGTTCCCAAAGTGTCGAAAATGATCAAAAGGAGTTTGGATGGTTTGTATAGTAAAGAAGGCGTGAGTACGTGTTTGGATTATGTTCACTCATTTCTTTTCTCCGATTTCCCAAATTACCCTTTTCGATTAACCGAATTTACCCTAGCCTAACGTTATAACCATTCAAGTCTGTTGGACCGTGTTTAACCTTGGTTAGTCGATTAGTGGAGATTACAGGAAGGCGAGGATTGTGTAAAGTCATTTGTCCGGTATTCCAAGCCGAAATCGTATTAAGCAAAAGTCGTCGTCATTCAACACACACTCACTCCGTGTCATGATCTAGTAGAGTCAAAGTAATGCATTCACTTAACAAGTTCTTTTCACCTCGATATTTTGAAATGCATGCATGTACCGTAAAGTTGATTCCTTGGTATTGTTTGAACGCCTAATTTACTCGAGGACGAGTAAAGGCTAAGTGTGGGGTGGTGATAGGAACCAACTTTACATTACATTTCATGTCTGATTCACCCACGATTATCACATTTACGGCATGTTTCGGGTGAGTTTAGACTTATCTTGAGTATTAAATGAGGATTTATTGCACGGCGAGTGACTGTCGGTTTTCCGTAAACTCGACCTTATTTTAGCATTTTATACTCGTTTTTCCCGAGCACCCGTAGTTTGCGGGGTTATGCGTTTTCGTGTTGTTTTCATATGGATGCAGGACTAGGGTGTCTCGAGAGCCCGAAAGACGAGAAGTATGAAGTTTAGACGTGTCCGAGGCGAAACACGGAGGTTGAAGGTGGAAAAGTGAAGATTGTGGCTACAAATGGCTGTCCGGACGGTCAAGGTGTTGTGTCCGGACGGCTAACTCACTGGTTTTTGAGAAATATTTGATGAAGAACCCGTCCGGACGGACAGAATCAACATCCGGACGGACAGAGGAAGCATCCGGACGGACAAGAGCATGTCATCCGGACGGATATCTATGCATCCGTCCGGACACCTGGATAACCAAGAACAGTCCGGCCGGACATTGAGGACATCCGGACGGACAGAGGCTTTTCTATATAAGGCAGCTCATTTTCTCACAGCAGGGAGGCAGAAAAAGGAAGGGGCGATAATATTAGATAGTTTTGGAGATTTTGGGCGATTTTCTTCATCTTTTAGAGTTAGATTAAGTGTCATATATCATTAGAATCCTCTTTCAATCCTCTCTTTGATCTACTAACTTTTAGCTTTGATCCGTAACTTTTCACTTGGCAAAAATTCGATCTTTTGTAAGCACATTTGGTACCTTCTTCAAGTTGAGTAAAGTAAGTATGTTCTTTTGTTATTCTATTGTTGTTGTGATGTTTTTCTTCCGTTTTTATTGTTTAGATTCGATTATGAGTAGCTAGATTCCTTGTATGGTTGAACTATGTGAAGGCGGGTGAAACGCCGTTAGATTGATGAACCGGGAGGTAGTGTAGTGCGTAAATAAACGTTCTAATTAATAATATGTATCTCGAAACTTGTTTGAATCGTTTTTGAGCTAGATTGATCACCTAGTTCACCATTGCACACACTTAGCTTATAAATGTATGTTGCGATGTGTGGGAGCAGGGTTTCGAGACCGTAGAAGTTTTGAGCTTGAAAGGTAGTCGACACCTACCCGTGTACTAGATTGACACCCTAGTCATCAAGTCCAAATCCAATACGGGGTTTGTTACATGAGTTATCGTTAGGCGGGGGTAGAGTAAGGCACATTCCGGGGCAATCTTTTCGAGGGTAAAGTAATCCATTGAAAGCGTAGTTCGCCATACCTCTTTTAATTGTTTAGAATTCGAGTAGAGTAATCCTTTTTTTATACAACAATAGTGTAACCATATCTACTGTTTGACTGGCGAGCGCTAAGTCAACTGTGGTATTCAAAACCAATCTCTGTGGGTTCGACCTCGGACTCTCAAGCACTATCTCGCAATCGACCGGTCCCATTGCCGGTTAGAAAGTAGATTTTGCTAAGGTTTCGAGTTTTTACTTTATCGACCGGACCTAGAAAATCCGCTTATCAAAATACATTGTCAAATATGGTGTACACTGATATCACCCAAATCAAGGATCAATGAAGTACAAGAAGTACATAAGAGATCAAGGAAGATAACAATACAATGAACCGTTAGAGTGAACTGACTATCGGCTAAGTGATAACAAGGCAGTGAAGAAAGAACCAAACAGCCAAGTCAGAAGGATTACTTAACCGTTCAGGGAACGGGCAAGTAAACTTTACTTGTTCAGATTTTATACTATGAAGATCAAGCATTAAATTCACAATCAATTGAAGATCAATCAAGGACGGATTCTGATAGACGTTTGAAGAAATCTGATCACTGAAATCAAGGAGAATATATTTAAGGGGGAATCAAGAATTGAATCAATGATTATTCTCCACATTAAATAGCCAACGGACGGAAATTCAAATCAAGGATTGTCAAGGCTATAAATAGAAGGCATTGACAGAAAAGAAAAAAATGATTTTATCTGAAAGAAACAAGCTGAAACTTTGTCAATTTGAAAATCCTTCTCTATGTACTTAAAGGAAAAATCTAGAGATCAACTCAGAAAACAGAACTCAAATTCCACATGAAGCACTGAGATTGTTCACAAGTCTGTGAATCCAATTCACATCAACTGAAGAATTGAATCAGTGGAATCTAAGAAGGAGTTGCAATCTTTGTGATAGCTGCTGAAAGACTTGTTCTCAAGGAGCAGTGATAGAGACTGAGTCACTGAAGCTTTTGAAGCCAATGAGTGATAGTCTTGCAGATTGTGAAGCTTGTGTAGCCAAGGACAATCGTGCTATTGTATATGTGAAAAGAATAATGAATTCCTCCAATCATCACAGGAGAATAGTGGATTAAGGGATTACACCACCCTGAACCACTTTAAACCTTTGTATCTATTTACTTTCAGCAATTTACTTTACAGCACTTTATTTCATTGCATACTATATATGTGATTGCATAATCTACTTTGAACCAGCATTTAAAGAAGGGACTTATCCGCTGCCCAAAATCTTTTAAATATAAGAAAACTTTTTGAAACTCCACTATAGTCATTCACCCCCACGACTATAGTTTTACCCTTCTCTGGGACCAACAGCTTTGCTACATAAGAAACCCAAGTGCAGTAAGAGAAAAGATAGTCTGTCAAACCAAGCCCTAAGGGCTTGCTTAAGCCCATATAAGGATTTCTTGAGTGAGCAAACATGATCTGGGAACCTCTGATCCACAAAACCTGGTGGCTGTTTCATAAAGACAGTTTTCTTAAGTTTACCATAGAGAAAAGCATTTTTGATGTCTAGTTGTCTCATGGGCCACCCTTGTGAAACTGCCACTGCAATGACCAATCTAATAGTTGTAGGTTTAATGACAGGGCTATAGATCTCCTCAAAGTCAATGCCTGGTACTTGTGAGTACCCTTGAGCCACCAACCGTGCCTTATGCCTTTCAATATCTCCATGTTCTGTGGTTTTGACCTTGAACGCCCATTTAGATCCAACAATATTAGCATTGTGAGGTCTGGGAACTAGAGTCCATGTCTCATTCGGATATAGGGCCTACATTTCTTCTTCCATAGCCTCTTTCCACTTAGGATCTGTTAGAGCCTCCTTCCAGTTCTTTGGTTCTACAGCCATGTGAGTGGCCAAGGTTGCATAGTCCTGGAGGTATGCAGGGGGCCTCCTATCTCTGACTGGTCTTTGGGTTGGTGTAGAAATTGGTTCATTGGATGACGATGATGTATCAGATGCATCATCTCCTTGGTCATCTTGAGGGTTTGCATTGTCTTGTTGTTGAATCAAGTCACCATCTACATGTTCCTGTGTTTGGTCATCAAGGATTGGTTCCTGCATTGGATCATAAACACAAGTAGTATTATGTATAGTTTCAAATGGACAGCAATCAGGAATAAGGGCACTGTGACCCGTCTGTTGTGTGAGTCCTTCATCAGAATCTGGATAATCAAACAAGTCAAAAATAGCATCAGTAGTCACAGCATAAGTGTTCCCCTCAAAGGGGAATACTTGTTCATTGAACACCACATGTCTTGAAATGTATACCCTTTTTGAGACAGGGTATCCCTTGTGAACTGGACTGTACCTTAGGAATACACATGGATAACTTCTTTTTGCAAACTTAGAAGTTGTCTGGTTCCTCAAAGAAGGAAAGCATTGACAGCCAAACACCCTTAAGCCACTGTAGTCAGGATGCCTATTATACAGCTTATAGTAAGGAGTTGTAAACTGTAGTGCTGAGGAAGGTAATCTGTTGATGAGGTACAATGTTGTGTTAAAATCTTCAAACCACAAATTTAGAGGTGTCCCTGCATCAAACATTAATGTTAATCCAGGTTCCACCACATGCCTATGCTTTCTCTCAGCCACACCATTCTGTTCTGGTGTATAAGGACAAGAGATGTTTAATTCTATTCCACACTCCTCAAATGATCTAAGAAAGGTGTGGATACAAACTCTCCACCGCCATCACACTGGAAGATTTTGATCTTCTGGTTCAACTGATTCTCAACTAACTTCTGAAATCGAACAAACACATCAAAGAACTCTGACTTCTTTCTTAACGGATACAACCAAGAAAACCTTGAGAAGTAATCAATAAACACAACATAATATTTGTTATTTTGATTAGACAGAATAGGGGCAGGCCCCCAACGATCACAATGAACCTTTTCCAAAGGAAATTTTGAAACAAAAATACTTTTATTGAAAGGTTGTTTACAACTTTTCCCTAATTGACAGCTAGTGCATAGTCTGTCTTTATTTTCCTAAGAACTAAGATTTATTTTTCCTAACTGCTTGAGCTTGGTCAGCAAGTTCTGGTGTGGATGTCCCAACCTTTTGTGCCAAACAGTTGAAGGAGCTTTTCCTGCTCTGACAGCTGTTAGGGCTTCCTGAACCCCTTGATCCAAAGCATACAGATTGCCCTTCTTATGCCCCTGAGCTATGATTCTCTTGTTTTGGTCCTTAACAACAAACCCGGTTTTATCAAATTCAAAAGAACAATGATTATCAATAGTATACTTTCCAACAGATAATGGATTCTTAGTCAAATCGGGCACAACAAGAACATCATTTAAATGTAGGTTACCAATTTTTGCATCACCAGAGTGAGAGATATCAAGTCATGTGCCATCTCCCACAAAAACTTTTTCACAACCAGTATATGTATTAGCATAGAGAAGGTTACCTTCTGAATTTGTCATGTGGGAAGTAGCACCAGTATCTGCAAAGAACTCTGTGTGAGTCTGATCTGCAGTTGTAAGAGCAGCAAATGCCTTCTGAGTTTCCTCTGACTGATATGCATAGTCAAACCTATGCCAACAATTTATGGCTGCATGGTTAAACTTTCCACAAATTTGACATACAATAGGAGGGGTTGATGTCTGATTTTGCATGTTGTCTTCTACATTCCTTTTGTGCTGCTCCTAGGGTTCAAACCTCTTTGGATTACTTTCTAAATTTACAGGTCTACTAGCAGGGGCAAATCCCCTGTCTCTGGAGTTATACTGGCTTCTGCCACCTCATCTTCTACCTCTACCACGGCCTCTTTGTGTAAAAGAGGCATGTAGTTGATCAGTGACTGTTTTTCTTAAAGCTTTTGCGTTTGAAGAGTCTGCTCATGCCCTTCAAGGGCCATGACAAATTGTGCAAAAGTAGGATATGAAGCCTTGGTAAGCATTGCTGTACGGAAACCACTATATTCACTTCCTAGTCCGTATGCAAACTGAAATACCTTATCCATGTCTGCTACTAGTTTCTTAATAGTTGCTAGGTTATCACAGATTGACTTGAACTCCCTCAGGTACTCATCTACCATTTTTGTACCCTTTTTGATTCCCATCAACATGTTCTTCAGATTTCCTTCCTTCTCCACCGTATGAGGGAGAAGTTGTTGTTCTAGATTTTTCCAAAGTTGGTGTGCTGTGAACTCTTCCTCATAGATCATGCTGATGATCTCCTCTTTCATGATGCCAAGTAACCATGATGAGACTAGGAGGCCATCATTCACCATCCAAGTTAGATAATCTGGATTATCAATCTCGTCCCCAGCTTGATCTTTAGTCATCTTTGCAGGATGTTCACTAGATGAGACATGGTGATATACACCAAGGCTCTTAATCAATGGAATCACATGTGATCTCCATGTAGGAAATTCGTAAAGTTGAGTTTGATTGAAATCAAACTCGAACATTGATGAAATTGTTGGATAGTTAATCCAGATTCCTTGGCCATAGTTGCGCAACGAAAGTGGAGAAACAAGGATTGGCTTAAGAGTGTTTTAAAGCTCTGATACCATTAAGAATTGAGGAACACAGAAATAAGGCAAATCGTGTTCTTCGTTAATTAACCACAAACCGTATTACAACCTTTAAATAGAAGCTTTAAAACCCTAATCGTGCCCTAATGATAAAAAGGACTAACATAACCTTATTGCTAGAAAATACATAAAACTTATTATATAAAACTATTTTCATAATTATATAAAAACTATTTCCGGAATTCTTTTATTACTTTCCTTTTCTGAAAGACTCTCCACCTGCTTCTTCTTCTTCTTGAGACGATAGTTGGGGTCGTTGATTGTTCTGTACAACACTTTCCACATGGTCAACTGGCTTGATTAATTGTCTAATAGCTTCCTAGTTTACCTTATCGGATTACATGCTCGAACCTGTTGAGAATTTGAAATAATTTGAAACTCTGTTGTTTAACGCCTATAAGTTGAGTGATTCCATTATTTGGCAGCACAAACATGTGTAACATAAAGAAAATAAGGATAAGAGTATTACACACACGCTTTTGTCCCATAATAGGTATGTAAAAGCGCAAAGAATCATCATTAAACACATCATCCATACCTTAGACTAACAACCACAGTTCCTGCAAGTGTGAATTTCACAAAACTTGCAACACAAAAATTTAGACATCTAACACTGATATTTGTATATATCTGAATAAAGATTCCTAAAATGTACAAATGATACTTACACTTGTTACCTAATCTTGCAAGGAGAAAATAGCATAATACTTACGAGAGCATTCTTATCCACTTCATCAGCTACCTGGTTGAAGCAAAATGTCAATGTAAAAAATAGAGCAAAACCAAGAAGAAAAGAAACTAAGACTGTAGGACTATAGGACTTCAAAAACATAAAATAAAAAAAAAAATAAAAATAAAAAAAAAAAAAAAAAAATCAAGCTAAGAAACTATCTTGAAAAAATGGACAGAAAGAACATATTCAGAAAGATACTTAGAAGCAAAAAACAAATTAAAGAATACAAATAGAAATGTGGAGAGCACACATGAGATGCAAATATTAAATCACCGGCAACTTTAGTTAATGTTAATAAACCACCATACCTCAACAACTCCACTAATTAGTGAAGCACAATATTCATTTCAGACTACCTTTCCAAATTATTCATACTTCCTGCTAACTGGATTATAAAAATGAGTTCTTGAGCCATGAATTCACCAAAAAAACTTACCCGAAGTCCCACCACGATAGCGCCATAGTTTTTGAAACAAAAATCACATAAATCAGGAAGATTTTCAGTGTCTATCGCAAGCTTTTCAACCGTAAAAGCCGAGGGACAATTATAGTGATCATGAGTGAAAGACATTTAAATAAACTTTCAATACTTTGATATTATTCAAGAAAGCAAAGCAATATATAAGCTTTACCTTAAATGTTCTCGAGGCAATCTGTTGCCAAACCCAACCAGCACTGAGGGATAAAAAAGTGACATCTGAATCTAGAAAATCCAATTATACAAGATCGAGGTAATGAAAAAATAAAAGCCAACAATACCTGCGATTGAGCAGCTTCCGTGACACGGTTTTCGGAAATTTCATGTATACAATAAGAAAATAACATCAAATAACACATGTATTCCCGAATTCGAACCCAAAACAACTAAAGCAGCCCACCTCTGTTTCTTTCGAGAACAAATCCCTCTTAATAAACATCATCGAACTCGAATTTGACGTAGGAAAAAAAGAACAACAATGATCGCGAGGCCTAGGAGCTGAAACATTAAATACACATGTCAAATTTCTTAGTCCATAAACAACGAATCCTATTACTCAGACAAATCACAAAACTGGAAAAATCTTTTTTTTATGAAACAAAATTAAACAAAAAGCTATATTTATACAAGGAATCGCATATCTATATTCTCATCAACTATAATTCTGATACCTTTTTTCCGAAAGAACACGTTACAAGCTTTAGATTCGGTCCTAGGCTGAGCTTACTCCAAAGGATGCCATTCAGCAGAATGGAAGAAGCAATTGAACATATTGATTCTTTTACAATAGGCCCTCATAATCTCCAACACACAAAGAAGAGGGAGAATTATGCAGGCCCAACAGGTCCCAAGCTTCTATATATATCAACAAAACGCGTAATCTAAACTTTTCCGCAATACAAAATAAAAAAAGCAAACCCTTAGAAGCATTATTTTTATATATTTAAATAATAGCAAAGTACTTACGGAAGAAAAATAATTCTATAACTGATTTATACCCATGTCCAATTTTCAGACAAATGGAACAAAAATAAATAAATTTATTTACACTACATAAAAGAATCTTGCGATTCTTACCTATCTGCTTTTGAAATTTACAGGGAGCATTGCGAGGAACAAAAAATAGCATCAGAAGGTAATTGCCACCTCCACCTCCGCAGCCGCAGCTTTGTATTCCCCTCTTTTATGCCTTCGTTTGTTTCTGAAATAGGTTAAGGGATTGAGAAAACTGGAATTGGGCTACCCAAGTTAAATCAAGAATCTTTATATTCATTTATTTTGACATAAATACCCTTTGACTGATAATCAAAACATTTATCTTTTATCCTAAAGCTCTAATCCAGAGTGAATGAAGAATCCAAACCCCAAACATTCCCCAAAAAGGTAATGGGCATGGAATAGGCAGACAACAATGGGGACCGCTCAAACTGAAAATGAAAGATTAGAAATCTTTGAAGTTGGCCATTATCTTACTACATGGGTTTCTTCACAGCCAGGTCAGAGCAAAATCGACGGCTTCCTTCTGCCGATACCCAAAACTCATTGAATCTCTATCTCAAAATAACAGCAAAGGTGTTTAGAGTGTAAGCCTCTAGATTCAAAATTTTAAACACTCAAACATTCCCCCAAAAAGTTATAGCACCATGAGAAAGTAGAACCCATTATCTGGAAGTGTCAATGAAATTCGACAAATGAAGAAGAGATGGATTGAAAAGGTGATGGATGTACTGCAACTTACCAATCAAGTCAGTTCAACATTCAATTCGTAAAGAATACAAATTCATCCGAATTTGTTGTCTGTGGAAAAATTGCTGCCAGCGGTTGTGGTTTATTGTTGCCGGATGAGATTTAGGAAGATATAGTAATGGAGTATAAGTATGTTTCAATCATCAACCCTGCTCGGCCAGCTAACGATCTGGTGTTAGTCTTCCGAGTTCCGACTAAAAGAACGGCGGAAAGGCAAGGGATCGGAGAAGGGGAGGGAGTTTCGGATCTAGGCCTTACAATACCAGCTGCCTAAATATTTTGTTTCATTGGACTAGGCCGAACAGATGAACAGTTATAAAAAATAAAAATAAAAGCCAATCAAAAAAATTAACTTGTCAATAGATAGATCAACAAATTTGCCTTTGATGTATGTTTTTTAGGACACATGGAGGGAAGGGGTTAAACCCTTCCTTCTTCTAAAATAGTTAGATAGAAGATAAGATGTTAAGAGACTTTGCTTCCAAGAGGCTACGTGTGGCCTCTCCTGATCGACGTGTGACTCTTTTTAAGCAACAGTTTTTTTCTTTTTTTTTCGGTAAAAATCGAAATTTCGGTTAACGTGATATAAAAACCGAATTTTTTTATTCTCCGTTACATAAACCGAACCAAAGTGTATATTTCGATACGGTTCAATTTTATTACCTCCAACAGACAGTACGTTTTTAGTTTTAAATTTCAATCGACCGAGAATTTTCGATTCGATTTCGGCACAACAATTGAATAAAAACCGTATACTTTTTTTTTATCAAACATGTACTTTTTTTGGTTCTCCATTACATAAACCGAACCAAAGTGTATATTTCGATACGGTTCAATTTTATTACCTCCAACAGACAGTATGGTTTTAGTTTTAAGTTTCAATCAACCGAGAATTTTCGATTCGATTTCGGCACAACAATTGAATAAAATCGTGAATTGTTTTTTATCAAACATGTACTTTTTTTGATTCTCCGTTACATAAACCGAACCAAAGTGTATATTTCGATATGGTTCAATTTTATTAACTCCAACAGACAGTACGGTTTTAGTTTTAAGATTCTCCGTTCAATTTTATTACTTCCAACAGACAGTACGGTGTCCACCCTCCTTGGCCGACGCATGTCCATTTTTTTTTTACCATTGTATTTTTTTTTAATCAAACGTGTACCGTTAGTAGTTTGTGCAGAAAAAGGAAAAAAAATGCAAGATCGACAGATTATACATCACTCTTGACACCACAGTAAGTGTTTTTCTTATTTTGAACAACATAACGTCGGTGGAACCGACGGCCGTTTGCAGTACGAATGTCACTAAAATTGAGGTTGGAATACCAAATCACTTTTTATATTCTTCATACCGTTTGACACGTGGTTTTTTTCCACCAAATGAATGAACACGAGATCAATGACGTATTCATTAATAATAAGAAAGAGAAATGATGTATAGAAAATGAGTGAAACACGTGGCGGGGTTAATCTTACGCGATTTATTTCACGTTAGGGATCTATTCTTTGGTATTATCGTTGGTAACGATTTATGTTGGGCTCGCCGTGCCTTGCACGACTCACATTCACTAGTAATAGTCTATAGATTAAAAAATCTATGAGGGATGTCGGACGTAAATGTTCTTAAATGAAACAATAAAAGGAACACTTTAGTAAAATCTTAAATTCTATCAAATTAAAGTCCAATTTAAAATAGGGGGATCGAGGGAAAATTATAAAAAAAAAAATTACAAAATGAATAAATATGACACACTCTTTTTTTAGTTGTAAAAAGGACAAAACAATATTTGACACGGACAAAATTGACCCTACATAAACGCGTGTCTTCAGGTTTGAATGTAAACATGTTTATGAAGGTTGCGCTGATGTTGTTTTCTTTTTTTTTCTTTTTTTTTTTTCAAACAACCGTAAATTTTGATTTAGAACTCCGATCGTCGAAATATTTTCACCAAAATTCATATTTTTTTTGCTCTTTAATTTGAGCCCAAATACGATACCCTTCCGACGTAAATTGTAAAAGCCGAAAATATATTTGCATTAACCGGAGCGTTTTTCTTATAAATGACCGTAACTTTTGATTTAGAACACCGAGCATCAAAATTTGTTTCACCAAAGTTCATATTTTTTTCTCTTCATTTTGAGACCTCATTTGATACCCTTTCGACATAGTATTTGAAAGCCGAATTTCATCGCATAGCGTTCTGAGAATACAAGAATACATTTTATTAACAGACAAAATATCACCATTAACATTGCGTAATACAACAATCTATCAAAAATGCTTCATATAGTAATGAAAGAATCTATCAAAGCATTATGGAGATGCAACTCCCGGGGAAGCAAGAGAATAAAAGCCTAATAATATTGGATATAGTCAAAAAGCCTATCAGGAGAACTAAAACAATCTTCAAGTTGTTGAAGACCAAAACAGTCTGTTTTACCATCTATAGACCTTTATCCTTCAAACCCGCACCACATCAAACTTCATGAAAGATGTATGAAGCAGAAAATGCAATAAATAGCAGCAGCTCGGCCTCATCTATATATCTAGGCTCCTCCATTTTTCTAAGGCAAAAAACCACCAACATTGCCTCACCATTTGAATCAACAACCTTCAATCACCTAGGCCAAAACCACAACACAACAAACAGTGGAATGCAAGGAAAGATTAAAACCAAATAAAGACACCATATGCATGCAATAACACCTTTTACGAACAATACATAGCGATATTAACAGTAACACAGTAACACCCACCAAACTAGTATATTAGAAAGCTTAATGATATGAACCAAGTGAACAACACAATCAATCTTCTTTAAAACATTATAGATGCATCTTTAAATCAACCCTTAAATTGTGGGATCACCAATATTATCAACCACAAAGACTTACCATTATTTGTGTTCTCAACAGAACTATTAGTTTCAGCTCCATGGTTATCAAAAGAGTTGACAATGGTAGCTTCAATATCTACCATGGAAGTTTCAATACCTGCCTTGGGATTCCCCTCAACCCCAATTGCCCGAGGAACGGTCCCAGACACAATACGCGAATTTCTAGAATTTCCAGACTCAATACACAAATTTTCAGAATTTATAACACCTGAAATGCCCAAAACCTGGTTTTAGACATTACACAAAAACAATAAAAGAAGGAGGCGAAAACTCGATTTCAATCCGAAAGCTAAATCTAGCCCATAAACAAGTAATAACTGCATATTAGTTTCGATGTCTAAAGATCGACTCGCGCCCTCGCCGTGAACCTCTCCGTTGAACAATCAATCTCAGGTTAATACACCAATGGAAAACCCCAATAAGGTAATAGAATCATAATAATACTTTGCGCTGCAGATTAAGTAATAAAATGACAATTCATATACATATTCACAAAACATCCAATGTCAATCATCAATCAAATATCGAATCTCTCAAAACCGTCTAACCTCCAAAAGAACTCATCAACTCAAATGTGTAATAATCCAAATACATATGATAAAAATGAGCCAAAATGATGCCGAAAAACAAATTGATTCTGGCAAAGCACATCACATTATCAAACATCTAGTGTTGGTTAGTGAAATCTAAAAATGGAATAAAAATTCAATTTTCTTTCAATGAAAACAATTCCCACTTCCTCAAATTAAAAAAAACGATTCCCAAAACAACAAACATAGTTTGGCTTACAAAATTAAGCACACAAATCTGTAAAACCTAATACTAAATTTTCGATTCATTCGAACCTGCTAGTAGTTACATTCTAAACAACGTTTTTTGAGATTGAAAAAAAGAAGATGAAGTTGATATACTGTTTCTATCAGCTTTAATTTAACGAGCGGCGGATGTCACGGTGAGGGGAAGTTCGATAAACATAATCTTTTTCTCCCAGCATGTCATGGCGACGCTATTCCTCAGCCCATTTGTCCCTTTCAGCAAGTTTCTTCTTGTATGCACTCGTAACATATTTGTCTTTGCCAACATATAGGTGGTTTTCTTTGCTTCTCTCTTTACCAATTTTTCTCTCATAAACTATCTCATGTTCCTTTTCTCTAATTTTTGCCTTTTCAACAGGCATTTGAATATATTTCGGCTGCACGTAAAAAATAAAAGGGTTTACATTAAGAGCCAATCATGCACCTTTAGTTTCATAATAGACATAGGGTTAAGTCTAAAATTTTATTAAAGGAACAGATGCATTGCAGTGTTTTGCGAAAATAGCGGTCGACAAATTAAGAGAAGAAGAATTCATAAAGATTTTGGATATGAGATTGGTGGAGAAAGCCGGCATTGACGAACGGCAGGTGAGGAAATTGGTGTTTATAGCATTGTGGTGCATTCAGGAGAAACCAAAACGCATATCGAGTATGGCTACAGTGGTGGCCGGAATATCGTGTGGTTGTGGAGGAGCAACCAGGTGACTGAATTTCTTATTGTTTATATGTTAGCCATAGATAATGAAAAGTGAAGCCCTGATTTTTTTTAGAATCAAAACATGATTTGTTGACGCCAGTGGTTCACTTGGAATATCTGAAGTTGTTTTGCAACAATTCTTGACCCTCAAAGATTGTTTTTTTCGCTTTCTAGCATTAGAGCCGCCTAATACTACAAAGTAAAAACAACAATAACTTGGGTTAATGAATGGTTTTTTTTAAAGATAATTGAATCCCCATTTAATTAACAACTTGTAATAATTTAAATAAAAATGACCCAAGGCCATGCTGTAGATGACATTGCTTTTATCACCGATTGCATCTGAGCTTGAGATGATGAACATAAGTAGAATGATGCAAGCCATCTTGTCCATGTAACTTTGTAAATCTCCAAATTACTAGTGAATTGCGGATCTCTTCGAACATATCAGAATTCACGGTAGCTTTGATTAGGCAAGGTCCGGTGGTTACGGTGAGGAGATGGTGGTAGTTTGGTACGAAGAAGGAGGTGCGGTTAAACACTTGCAGGTTGAGATCAAGATTTATCAGGTACGTCACATACAAAGTTATATGTTGTGGGATTAAAAATGAATCCAATGGTTAAAAAAATGTTATCTAAATTTCAACGGCTATACTAAAAAAACCAAACCATATACAACTGGACCACAACGGCTCTCCTATAACAACAACATCAAATATATGATCGGTTTTTTTAATTCGATTGTATAATAATAAAAAATTGAAGAAATGAAATGTGATTATAGAATGGAAAATTGACTTTCCGTCCCGATTGTTTCTTAAATTTTTTGCAAGTCCATTGTCGAGAAATTATACAATCAAGTCATCAGAATGACTGTATTTCGTATCGAAGTCATTCGCATACGTACATTTTTTATTAGTCCCCCGTGCCTTCTTCAACGGGCCCGTGGAATTTTGCACAGGACCACGTTGAAATTAAAGTTAAAATAAAAATGGAAAAAATACGGTTCCGTTGAAATTTCCACGGGTCACGTGGAAAATTAAAAAAAAAAAACGCGGCGTGGAATTTCCCCCAGCCCGTTGAATGTGAAAAATTGAATAAAATGCTGGAACTGTCGTTTTTTCCTACATTTCAGCCAATACCATCATTTTCTTCATCCAATATCATCATCTTTTTCACCCAAATCTCCACAAAATTTTAAGAAAAAAATCATCATATTATTGGATGTTGTAAAGAGAAATCAACCAACGGTATATCAATCTACGCCAGTCTTCCGCTTTTAGAAAATGGGTAAGCATTTCCCTTAACATTTTTGTTTTAATAATTTTAAATATCGTATTTGTTTTAATTGATGATTATGTTTGGGGTAATTAACCTTTTAAAGATATAAATTTTCGATTTTTTGTGTGGCGAAAAGATAAATCTTTTATTTTTAGGGTAGTGAAAGGATAAAATTTTGATTTTAAGCTATTGAAATGATTAATTTTAATGAGATGGTTCGATAATAAAATTGACATTCGTTGAGGAAAATGTTGTTTATACATTTTTATTTTGTTTGAAATCAATGTGATTGCTCGTAGTAAAATAAGAAACTTGTGTTTTATTAGTTTGGTTATAAAGTCGCATGTCAAATTGATAAACTTATTTGTATTTTATTACGTTTTTTGTAATCGTTTCAGCACGTCCTATGAAATTATTGGTAACAACATAATGAATTTTTTTAAGAAAATGAACCGTACGACGAATCTCGACTTATTCTATGGTACGCCTCGACCTGATGAGGTTCTTAGAAATGCATGCATCCCTAGGGTGTTTTCGAATTCTTCTGATCCACTGTGTCGGCATAATCTCCAGGCATTGTATTGGGGCTCCTTATATGGCGTAGCTCGTAGAAAATTTCATTAGGTCTGCTCAATAGAGCATATTTTCCGTTCCCAGCAGCTTGGTAAAGCCTCCGCCGGGAGTGAGGCATCCGTTAGATCAAAAGTCTAAGCTCTGTTTTGTTGGCTCTGTCCAGCATCTGATCTCCCTCGTCATCATCAAATATTCTATGACGTTGGTAAAAACAATCTTCTATTCTATTACAACACAACGAAACTTGAAAATTTACCTAACCTAACCATGTGTGCGTGTGTATGTATGTATATATGCTAGTAGTATATATGTGTGCATATTGTTTCTCGTTTGTATACACATATATTTACTTGTATATAAGTGAATATAGGCAGACAACAAAAACACTACAATATTCCTAAAAATCTAACCATGTGTGTGTGTGTGTGTATATATATATATATATATATATATATAAAGAGAGACAAATGGTTAGTTTTTTTCGAATATTGTTTTCTTGCGTTGTGATATCTAAAATAAACATAACCATGTGTTTACAACACAACACAACGACATTCAAAAATTAACCTATATATATACACACACATGGTTAGGTTTATTTTGAATGTCATTGTTTTGTGTTGTAACGGTAGATTTTGGGTAATGGAAGAGATATATATATATATATATATATATATATATATATATATATATATATATATATATATGAATACACACACGCACTCACACCACAAGCACAAACACACACACACACACACACACACACACACACACACACACACACACATATATATATATATATATATCAACACAACAATATTTGGAAAAAACCTAACCGTGTGGATAAATGATTGTTTCGCAGATAACAACACGGTGTCCATTAAGTTTTTATTTGGTGGAGAGTGGAAATACCATGAAGATAGCAACAAATAGTGTTATAAAACAGGAAAATTGTATTTGGTTCGTGTGAAAACCGATACGACATTGGATGAAGTGAAGGCCAAAGTGTGTCAGAAAGTAGGAATTGATGTCTCAAACAATACATTGATTATGAAACTAATGTGCACGTAGATTACGACCAACCAACGGATGTTTTGGACGATGATACATGGCTAGGCTACATTGATGATATGTTGAGAAAAGAACCTGTGAAATTATGCGTTAATGCTGAACCGGTTATGGACGATGACCATACGGAAGATGATAACACATTTGACTTAAATGAGCAAATTCACGTAGAAAATGATAGAGGCATTGAGGATTTTACAACCGAGCTGAACTGTAATCGAAAGTCCTGAGAGCATGTTGTACCTACTACATCAGTCTTATCCCCTCATGAAACTGCCATCCAACCGAATACAACTTTAACTCAACAAGTCATTGACATCACAACTGAACCTGAATACGATTAAAGAATAATTGCGAATATGATTCGTCAGCCAATGCACACACCTCGGCCTAATTTTAGCCAGACAACGGACACACCGTACAACCAACAACAGTTTGACGGGACAAGTCATAATGTCAACATAAATGGAACAAGCCAACAGTTTGCTTGTCTGCCTCTTTTTATGCCAACATCGGTGCAAGCATGTCTCAATATCGGTGGATCGTTTACGAGTTTTATGAGAGCCCCTTTCGAACAGAACCTTGACATACAAACACAGATGCAAGCGGGTCCTAATATCGGTGGATCGTTTACGAGTTTTATGAGAGCGTCTTTCGAACAGAACCTTGATATACCAACACAGATGCAAGCGGGTCCTAATATCGGTGGATCGTTTATGAGTTTTCTGAGAGCACTTTTTTGTTGAAATAGTGTCCTAAACCCAATCGGGTTGGACCGGATCCGACCGGGTCGGATCATTTCTACTATTTCTTTATGTTTATACATAAATTAAATGGCTTTTCTATTGTCAAATATATGTTCTTTTAAAGAACCAATTATGAATTGTTATATGATAATGTCCTTAGTATTAAACTGTGATAGAGAAAACATGATAGGCGATTATGGTTGATGAGATCTCTAATCACTTTAATAAGTTTGATACTTAAATGTCTCTAGGCTGATGTACTATTAAACATGACCTTGATAGTACAAACAGACTAGCATGTATTAGATGTCTTCTGTCTTTAAGTGCAAGGATAGATCTCGTCTATCAAAGTGCAAAGACACTTGGACTGTACGTGGACGTGTATTAGAGAATGCGTACGTTAGACTGACCCACTTACACGGTTAAGTGTCACACTATGTGGCGGTTGTGTAATTATCCTTACGACCGGAGTCTACATGGCATCACAGTGTGGATTATCATGCTTTGACACTATTGAGGTTTCCCCTAGCCATTGGGCGATCATGCGGTAGTGATTGGGTGTGATACTGAAACATGCGGAGTATACATATTTGGTCGTCTGGGAATCGCGTACCCTATCAGTAGAGTGAATATCCGAAAGGGCCTTCTTATAAGGAATGTCTTACTCTCGTGAATCTTTACAAAGTGGAAGTAAATGAGTTACTTCGATAGAGCATGATATCCAGATTATAAGATACGGTCGTTAATGTTTGACACTCGACGAATGACCGTATGGATATTATTACAGCGATAGGATTGTAATTTACACGGTACTGTTTCACATGAAAGGTAGTGTCATTGCATTTGACTCTTCCGATGATTGGGGGTCACGGTGTGTTGCTAGACGCTATCCCGTGATCGTTAGGCTTCAAGAGCATTTTCGTAAATTTGAACTTTGTGTCTACGGCCAACATATTCGGAAGCCTATCGGGTCACACACATATGAACATCGAGTCGGATTAAAATGCGGTTATAGTTGATAACCAAATAAGGAAAGTTTATCTCTGGAGTATAAATGTTATAGTGGTAATTTAATATGGTGGTATTTATTTATTATGAATAAATAAAATAAAAGATATTAATTATATATAAATTATATTAATTAAAGAATATTCCAGAAGTCAATTTGTTGACTATCGGGGTGCCACATCTAGGGTATAAGAGATACACTTGGATTGTGCACTTTAATTAATAAGATTACCATAATATTAATATAAGATATTAATTGATTTTGGAAAAATAGATTTATAGTAATAAGATAAATATATTCAATATAAGATATTGACAATATTTAGATATTATTTAATATGAGATATTATAATAAAAGAGATAAATCAATCTAATTGATTTTTCTTATTTTATGGGAAAATATTTTCTTCTCCTACACATATGGGGCGCCACCTTTCAGCTATAAATAAGAGGTGGGTGTGAAGCTCTTTTGTACATCACAATTGCAAGATCTCATAGTTCTTGTGTAAAATAGAGAGCTCCCATTAGAGAGTTTGAGAGAGAGGAAAAGGGCCGGTCTAGCGACCGGAGTTTTCCAATAGCAATCCAAGGAGGATTCCGGCGAGGAGTTCATGTGGATTAGCGATAGAGGCCGGACACGTGGACGGCTTGCGCACTGGACTACTCTCCGTTGACGGTCAAAGCGACGATCTTATAGATCAAGCAAGGTAACACCGTCTACTAGCTTATTTGTTTATTGTTTAAACGAAGTCAATCTTGGGTCGATAGGAAATAAATTTTAAATTCCGATGCGTTCCCGCGTAGATTTTCTAACAGTGGTATCGGAGCGAGCTTCGAGCTTAAGCAATAAGCATGTTAATTTACGTAGTTAATTTTATCGTTTAAATCACGTAATTAAAAGATGAAAAAAATTTGGTTCGCAAAACGATACACGAAAAAAATAAAAGAAAAAAAGGGAGATCGGGTGGTGCTCGGCCGACTGGCGGCGGCACCACCACCGTCCGACGGCCGGCGGTCGGCGGCAGCTTTATGGCTGTCGGCTAGCGGCTGCTTGGCGGGTCCTTTCCTTTTGTTTTGTGTATTTTGTGATTCAATATGGTTCATAGTTGTGATTGGTAATTCATCTTTTTGTTTAGTTGTGTTATGTGGCTAACCAATGGTTCAAACAGTTTGGGCCATTGGGATGCCACATAGCATTAAAATAATAATGGTCTTTCCAAACTTTTTGTTTTGAATAGCGCAGCGCCTTTCCAAATATTTGATTTGGGAAAAAGGCTTGAGCTGCACTCACTTTCAAAATTTTGATTTTGGAAAGTGGTCGAGCATATTAACCAAAATATTGGCCTTTTCAAATTTTGTTTGGAATAGGCCTAGGCCCCTTTCAAAATATTTGATTTTGGAAAGGGCCAAGAGTGATGACTTTTGGTTTAGGAAACCAAAGACATCCCTTTAGATTAGGAATCAAAAGGAAAGAAACAAAAGAGACCTAATTTTAATTTTGATTTATTTTTGGAATAGTTCTAATTAATTAAAATTAAAATTAAAATCGGTTTAAAATTAATCATTAATTTTATTTTGATTAAAATCATTTAATTAAAATTAAATGTTAATCAGTTAATTGATTGGATAAAATTATTTAATAGATTAAACGTTAAATGATTAATTAAGACGCAAGTAACTAAATTTTAGTTTTATCTTTTTCATAAGATGTTATTGTATGGATTAGATATAGTAGATATAATATGATTATATAGACCCCGATTGATCATGGACTCGACCGATAGGATAGATGTGAATGATTTAATTTTTCTGTTGGTTTAAAAATTGTCCTAGGCCGTTATGAAGAACGTGACATAGTTTATTTTCTGTATTTATCTCATTCCCGTTAGCTCCCCCCGTGTACGGTGGGTGTATTTATTTTATTAGATATAATTAAATGTAACAAGAATGGAGCAGAAGATGGAGAACAAAGAAACAAGAATAAAGATCACATTAGAGAGGCGCATTAAAGATCCTATTGCGGTTGCAGCTACCCTTAGATTGTGACCCGCGGTTTAAATCGATTTGTATTCGAAACCGCACCTAGGAAAAGTCCATGATCATACCGGTTACTTTACACATTTATTTATTTTGTGCTTGTATTTATTTTATATGATACGATAGATGCATGACCAGGCACGATCTAGATAAATGTGTAGGATGTACGTCTATAGAGATAGACATATTTACGATGAGACCATAATTAAAATTAATTAAGTTAATTAATTTACATAAATACTTCCACCTCAAAAGAATCAAGTTGAAATTGCCTCCCCATATTATAATGACAGTAAATAGCCCTTGTTCGGATCCAACTCATCAACCAAAGCAGGGGGTGACCTACCTCGGGTGTATCGTCATTATCGAGATATGATCGTATGAGATCTCACGAATATTAGGGTTATGACTTGACTAAGAATTCTCTCGGCCACCAGCCAAAGCGGGGTCGTTTGGATTTTAGAGGCAAGGGTTTGACTATTTCATAAGATGAAAATTGTCAAAGAGTTGACTAGTCAAACAACAAGAGTCGTATAAGATACGATTGACAAAGAGTTGTCTACCTATTAGGCTATTTTCGGCCCACCAGCCAAAGCCGGGGTCGCGGTAGTTTAGTGGGATCTTGTCCACTAAAGAAATTAATAATTCTTGAAAGTCAATTGGAAGTAGTTGACTAGTGGGAGCAAAATCATAAACCAAAAGACCATTTTTGATTTTGCGTGTATAAACAACAACACTATTTTATTTTCATTTTTATGTTGTAGTTTTAGCAAACTTTATATTTATGTTTTATTCTCGATTAGTAAAACTAAATTATGACTGTTACCTTTTGAGAAACGTTCTCGAATATGGTTAAGTAATTTTAATCCTTTTAAATAAGGGATGACATGAGCAACCCCGTTATAGTAGTTAGAGACAAGGAGACTACATAATTGATGCAGTGCTCCAAGACTTTAATTATTAATGAAAGTGGAAGCTCATGATATGATTAAATCATTTGAAATAAGTTTCGACGAATTAGTCATATATTGGATACGATCCAAGATGATCATTCTGTCATACGATGACAATTAATTCAAACGTTGGATAAGAATGACCACATCTAATTTTGGAAAGGTTGTTTTCAAAATTGTAATATTTAAGTATCAACTTAATTCTATCATTGCTTAAAGGTTAATTAAATAGTCAATGTTTTGAATACGATTCAAAAGGTTAAATAAACTATTTAATAAACTTTGATTTTCTTTATGAAAGGAAATTAAAGACATGGCTCTTGTGATCTTTTTTAAGTCTTATGAAGACTACAATAAGAAACATTTTTCAAGTGCTTAAAGAATTAAAAGGAAAGTTAGAGCATGTGCTTAAATAGAGAACTTATTGAAGTTTCTATTCTAGGCAAGTGAGTTGAGATAAATCTATCTAAGTTCAAAGTCGACTCTAAGATATATGATACATTACGAGTGTGATTAAATTAGAAAGACTGAATATATATATGGAAGGTGAAGCAAACGTTGTAACACTTACCATATTCTGGATCTAGTAAACTGATAAGAGAACTAAATAAATGTTATTATGTTCCGGTTCTTATGAAGAATATGTTTTCAGTTGCTTGTTAGGATTTAGTAGACATATTTAATTGTAAAGAATAAATGTTATTCCGATAAAGTTGAAAGGTCACTGAATCTAACATACTAGATTGTTGTCACTATATAGTTGATATATGTGATGAAATCTCAACTAAATATTTGTATGGTTGTTATCTTTGGTATTGGTGATCGTTCTAGACATAGTCTCTATGGAAGGTGATGCGATACGATCCCAGGAGATCGATGAAAGGATAAATGAGAGCGGGAAACCCTAACCTAACCGAGCAGCAGTCTTGGAAGAGGGCCAAGAACAACTCAACGCTTGATAAGCTCTTGAAAGAGGTGCAATCTCTACGAAAAAGAGATCACTCACTCGCAAGTGATTTTTAAGCCAAATCAACTTAAACAAGAGAAACTTCTCTCAATATATTGATAATGATTTTCATAATTGATTGTTTATAATATTACAAGTAGAATGCCTTTATATAGGCTACAAAATAAAAGACAAATAACTTCCTAAGCAATGTGGGACAAATTACTTAGTAATTTTCGCCACTTTATTTCCTAGTAGGCCTAACTGTTAGGTTTTATGCCCGAAAGACAATTTGTAATTGTTTTATTTAAATAAATGACAGAATTTATTTCATCTTATTTATTCGCATTTATTGCCAATATTAATACACTACAGAAAACCCTAAGTATATTGATTATGTAATCACAACTCAGTGTATGGCTATACACACAAGGATTGAGTTTGTGAAATGTACTTAAAATTAACTTAGTCCGTAGCGTTTATTAATCGGAGTACTGGTCTCTAGATTAATTTGCTAATAATGCGCCTGAACACTTTAGGTGTGACGATCTTATCCGGATTTATCGGTAATAGAGGTACTAGTGGGGCATTTATATATGATGATAATCATATAGAAATTTGGACCGATTTGATTTGAGTTCTCGATATAATTCCGTAATCGAGAAGTCTTATCGAATCACAAGATGATCATATATGGATTAATCTCAATCCTGAGGTGACCACAGACAACTGCTTAGACTGGGGTAGAGTTTGATGTGTTAGTAAGGATCAATTCATAGTATGTGGTCCAACACTTCTCGTTGGCTCTATTCTAGAATGAGTGAGTGGTCTGTGTTATCACAGATATGGAATCCATTCCTTCCCTAAAGGAAGTAGACGAGCGATTTCCTTATTTGTTAACCCTAGAAAGCGATCGATCGGCCGAGTTCATATTATATTGGTTATGAAATAATTGATCACTAGGGGTTAATGGTAAATAAGGATAATATGTTTCGAGAAGGGTTTACGGAAATATCCCGAATCGAAGTGAACAGTCTATGGAGGATTTATCCGTATGTAATGATTATATCAATGGACGCTTTCGACTCATAAATTGAGTGTAAGTTATCTATATTCGATAGAGTTCGATTTGGGTTTATGGTGGTGTAATCCCGGAATTAATAGGTTGGATATAATTATTTCAATCGGCGAATAATTTAATCTAAATTATTGTAGTTTATCGAATATGGGTCCACGCTCTCGACGTGGCTCCCGAAATAGCATAATTGGATTTCTCGTCGTTGCACCTCAATTATAATTAAATAGTGGATTGGGCTATTTAATTTGATATGTGGATTAATTGTTTAGTTGGACTAAATAATTAAATACACGGAAAAAAAAAATTTCGTGGACTCGGCCCAAATTGGTGTGTTGACCTTTTTGACCTATTTGGTCAAATATAGTAAGATGCGTATGGACTTTTTTTGGGGTTTACATATGGCGCATATTTTTGATAATAATTATTAAGGAATTAGTTTTCTTGGATAATTATTTCATATGTGATTTATCATTTATTTGTTAATTGATAATTCATGGAATATTAGATAATAATATGATTTATCCTAATTTGTTTGGGATAATTATTTTATTTATCTTTTATTTGGAAAAATGATTAATGTAATAATCATCTCTTAATTATTGAATCCTTGGAGGACAAGGATTACTCTCCTATATAAAGAGAGTTCTCCCAAACCTTTTGACATACTATATTCACGCCATTATCGATAAAAAAAATAGCTTGGATTTTTCGGCTATTTTTTTTTGGTTTCGAGTTGGAATAATCTTCGGGATTATTCCGGTAGCATATCAAGGAGATCCGGTGGCAGGAAACACCATCCACTTGGTGTTGCTGGGAGACACACGTTGGAAAACGGTGGCTGCTCAATCACGTGTTCTTGGAGCCTTTTTGTTCTTGGAGTTAAGCACCATAAAAAGGTAGGCTCCTATACCCCTTGTAGATTTAGATATTTAATTTATGTTCTTTGTTTCGTTTAGATCTATATCCGATACTTCTGCTGCGTAATCGGGTCAATCTATGATTGATCCGACGATATTACATCTAATACTAACTTGACTATAATAAGCCCAAATGACATTTATTTGCTAAAAACAAACACTTAACCTAATATACTAACATATAGACACCTTTTTTCATGTGTCTTACTATCAACTAGGCCCAAAAGACCTTTATTAAACAAACTAGTAAAAACAAGGCTAAAATAAAATAAAACAAGTCCAACGAGTCCTCAGGACGGAGCACATCATTCCCTCCCGGTTGGAAAGGATTCGTCCTCGAATCAAAAGGATGTCGTACAGTTCAGCGTCTCGCACCAATTGATGTATTATTTTTATATGATTAAAAATACGTTATATTATTATGTTTTATTAACGAATTCTATATAATATATATGAAATTATGATATAAATGGTATGAAATGTTAATCTTTATAATTTAGAGTAGTTAGTAGTAATAATAGTAAAAAGTTGTAATTTTGTACCGATTTTAGTAAATCGGAGTGTAATAAATGTCGATTTACGTGGGTATTTGTGATGTTTTATTGCGATTTATAAACCGAGACCCGAGAATCGACATATTGAAGTTTAATCATATCTCTGGAATGATTTAGAAAGTGCCACGAGCTTAAATGGTCAATTGAATAGCTTAAGTGGACAAGTGGCCAATCAATCAGTTAAGTAAAAATCGAGAAATGTCTTCGACAAACGAATGGCTCATCAAAACGACATTTTCGAAAAAGTGTTCTTCTTCACGAAAGTTGTAGATTTTTCGAAAGCTTTCCAATGCAATTTAAATTATGAAGATTGGAGGTCTACAACTTAAATGTTGATCAAGTGGCTAATCGATTTGGATTAAGAAAAATCCCGTAAAAGCCGAGGAGGAACACGAGGTTATCAAGAAGGCGTTATCTGAAGAAGAGTCCTTCATGAAAGTTGTAGAGTTTCTCGAGACCTTAATTTTGGCATTTCGTTTGCAATTTTTGGAGATCCAGAACTCGAGATATGAATTTTAGAAGTTTAATAATTATATATAAAATAAATATCTCATACGCACATGGGAGTGTTTTCAGCATGGGAACATCATTATGATTCCGGACCGAGCCGGCCTAATACCGGACCGGTCCGGCCAAGGATCCAACTTCTATATAAAGAGCAGCATTTGCAATCGATCGAGGGGTACCAAAATATATATATACATCCTATATATATATATATATATATCTCCTCTCTCTTTTCTTTTTAATTTTAGTAGTAGTTGTAAATAAGGCCTTACGCCGTAATAATGTAGTTTTAAGTATCGTTATAATGCTCGGGAAAGTCTCGGAAGTTCGGTGTTGTAGAAGTCGTTGTAATGTCCGGAAGAATACAACTCGATTCAAAGATTTGTAACGGGTAACTTTTCTTAAGTATTTATGTTTGTTTTTATCTTTTTCGTTGTTATAATGTTTTTAGGCTAAATATAATACTGGCCAAAACTATGTAATCGGTTTTATTTCGATCTTTTCGTTAAAGAAATGTTGTTAAGTTAAAATGACTAAAATTGAGTTAATTGAATCTTTTTCTATTTTAATCGTATTCATATTGACATATTTAATCGATCTGAGGAATTCATAATCTAATTATGAATCGACGCCTCGTAATCAGGATATGAGATAAAAGATAGAAAAACCGGAGGGTAAAATTGGCCGTGTGAATAACGTGATAACGGAATCCGATTTCCTACCCGGGGATAAATTTGTTTTGGGAGAAATGAATTTTATTATAATTTGTACTCGAGATCGTAATAATGTTAAATCATCAGTTAATCGAAACTTAAACCGGAAAGTTAAATCGTCCGGCTTTGACAACCGGAGCCTTTAAAATAAAATTGACCGTTTGTGAACGGAATGACTCCTTTTATCTAAAGGTAGATTTGTACTCGGGACACATTCGTAAAAACCGTAATGATTGTGGACCTTGGTCGATGCAATGGACATATGACAATTTCATACGCTTCGTGTGAGGAGGAATTGTTTACCTCGTGAGTGCACCGTTTCATTTACTCAATTGGACCTAAAATAAAAGGAGAGATCGAACACATTTCAATTAATCGAAAAGATCGTATAAACCAATTATATAAGTTTTGGCCGATTCTCTAAAATTATACATTTAGTATTTTGGTACCTATATATATTTATATCTATATATATACTTTGCAATTTATGTACATCTATATATATTTATATATCTATATATATTATATTAGAATAACTTTTAAATTACGTATTTATTTTATGTTGACTAGAATAGTAGTGATCTCGTGTTATAAAATTGCGGTTTAGATCGAGTTAATAATGACTCTTTGGTGTTTAAGCACACGTAAAAGAAATTACCAAGTTCTCGAGGATTCGACACTGACTCACCATACTAGCACCACAATTTGACCCGGTATGCGCCGGTTAGAATCGTTTAACCCGGGAATTGTCTGTCGATTTCGCACCATTCGAGGGACAGTTAAGCGGGTCGACTTTTTTGGCGCCGCTTGCGGGAACGTCGCTAATTTCTTTTATGTGTCTATGGTTACTACTTGTATTAGCTCAAAATTCTCGAGAATAAGTCAACACTTTTCTTATCCCATTTCTATTTTATTTTTCGTTGGTTGTTACCTTATAGGTAAATTACCAATTTTTACTACTATCTATTTTCGTGTTATTTTCTATTTTCGTTAGTTGATGACCAGAAGTGGTAAGGCCCCTCTCACTCCTTATAAGCCTGACATAAACACTTACGAAAGGCAGTTAAGAGTAGAGAGTAAACGTGGTCATACTAGTCAGGGAAATCCTGACCAAGAATCATCTTCAAACAAAAATACGAAAATGGCTGAAATCAGTGATGAAACACCTGAACAAGGGCTGGAACATGCTCTAGGGCATGGACAAAACCCTGTTAACCCTAATAATAATAATAATAATAATAATAATAATAGAAATAATCAGAATCGGAACCAGAATAATCGTAATAACCAGCCAAACCCGAGACCTATCTGTGATCAAACCGTAAGAAGAAACCAGACTAATAATCCCATACTTTTACCTAATGAAGGAGCGAATAATTTCGAGATTAAATCTCATCTTTTGGTTTAATTGACGCAAGAGCCCAATTCCTAGGAGAGGATGATGAAGATCCACATCATCATCTCTATCTTTTTGAAGAATCGTGCAATATGACCAAAAGTCAAGGTGCTCATAAGGAATTAACGAGGATGACTATGTTTCCTTTTTCTTTAAAAGGACGAGCCCGAGATTGGTTTATGTCTCTTCCACATCATTCACTTACTAGTTGGGAGGAGATTCAAATCGAATTTCGAAACAATATTTCACTCTGGAAGAAATTTGGAATTAAAAGTCGAGGTTGCTAACTTTAGACAAGGATCAAGAAACGCTTGGGAATGCGTGGGAAAGGTTTAAAAATTGTTAAGAGCGTGTCCCGATCATGGTTATTCCTTAGATATGCAAATTCAACTCTTACGTCGTAAATTGAGAAAAGATTCACGTGTCGATGTAGATCACGCATGTGGTGGTTAATAATGATGAGTGAAGCTCAAGCGAGTTCACGATGCTATGTAAAAGATTTCTAAAAATAACAGAATGTGGGAAACCGGTTCTAGCACCGTAAAAGTAGCTTTTGCAGAGAGAATGTACGCCTAATACGGAAGTTCTAGCACACTTGGAGAATTTGAGTAGGAAATTTGATGGCCTACAAAACAAGAACCTAAAATCGTAAAATAGTACACCAAATGAATACTCAAGTCATGATAATGTGTCATTAGGGAGTGAAGAACCAACAGGATATTCAAGAGAGGAGGTGAGTTTTCTTCAAAGAAAGATAGGAATTTGAACAATGCATACTCAAACTCGTTTAATGCTATTAGAAGAGATCATCCTACTTATCGATGGTCCGAAAACCCTAGTAAGCCAGGACAACCGCCATATCCAAAGTCCATATAGAATAATAATCAAGTTTATCAAGAAAACACATCTAATCGAAATTTACAATCATTACCTAGATCCTATCCTCAACATACCACTCAAAGTATACCAAGAACTCAAAGTTCAACTCAACTGCAGGAAGGAGTTGAAAAATGGGAAAAACTAATGGAAAATATGATGGGTGTAGTATCTACTCAAGCTAAGAATATGGAAACAATGATGACTTCTATTAGTACAATCACTAAAGATATGAGTACAATGAAAACATCTATGAGTGGACATGATACCGAGAATGAGAACGATAGAAGCTTCATTGAGGAATATGGAAGATCATTTGAGTAAGGAAGGTGAACGAATAACAAGAGAGACCCCGGGAGGATTACCAAGTAACACCGAAAGAAACCCAAGAGAGGTAAATGTTGTAGTTACGAGAAGTAGGAAGCTCAGTGGTAGTAATGGAGTAGAAAACTTGGGAATAATGAAGTAGAAAATGATTTAGATGGAAAGAATGATGAAACTAAAGATGAAATTGAATTCATCGATGAGGAGGAAGAAATTATAGAGAATTTCTTGAAAAGGAATAAGTTCGAACCCGAAAATGAAGGTGAAAATTGGGTAAAAATCCTAGGATTTTGAAAGACCCTATGGATAAAGATTTAAGGAATTTATTCAAGGAACATGTTAGAATAGATGAAACTGGTAATAAGGATGAAAAACAGGAAGAACTGAAAGAGTCTGAAGTAGAGATTGATTCAGGGAACAATTTAAAGGAAAAAACTAAAGATCATGATACTTGGCGATTAAGTAATACTCAAAGGTTTAAGGAAAAAGGAAAAGAGAAATTGACTAGGGAGCCAAAGGTTATAGCTTTAGAATCTTTACCTTACCCTCCTAAAGATCAAATCAAAAAGGTAAAAACTGATAAGAAGTATGCTCGTTTCCTTGACACTTTTCGTCATCTTCATGTTAATATCCCTGTTATTGAAGCTCTGATTAATATACCTGCCTATGGAAAGTTTCTGAAAGATATACTATCAAATAATAAAAATTAGAGGAATATGAGAATATTTGCCTAAATGAAGAATGTTCTGCAATTCTGCAGCATAAGTTACCACCTAAACTGAAAGATCCTGGAAGTTTTACGATTCCCTGTGAAATTGGAGGATTTCTGTTTAAGAAGGCCTTATGTGATCTTGGAGCTAGTATAAATCTCATGTCTTATGAGGATTATAAAAAGCTAGGCATAGGAAAGCTTATTAAGACTGAAATGACTCTGCAAATGGCAGATAGATCGATTAAGTACCCTAAAGGAATGATTAAGGACGTATTGGTTAAAGTAGACAAATTCTATTTTCCAAAGAGATTTTGTAGTTATGGAAATGGAAGAAGGATATTCAAAGCGCCACTTATTCTAGGTCGCCCATTTCTAGCTACAGGAAGAACTTTAATCGATGTTCGAGAAAGGAGAATTAGTTTTGAGAGTCAATGAAGATGAAGTTGCTTTCAATATTTTCAAAGCTATGAACCATCCTTATACATCACCGTAATCATGTTCTTTTATAGAAGATATTCATTACATCTATGATAATCGATTACCAACTTTTGAAGACAGATTAGAAGAATGCTTAACTCTGTCTATCTATAAAGAAGATGAGGAAGACATTGAAATGAAAGAGATAATCCTTTCTCTAGATGAAGGAAGCTTTACTTTTAAGCCACCATGGCATAAGTATTTGGAGTTAGAACTAGAAGGACCGATTCTTGAATCATCAATAGAAGATCCGCCAAAGAACTGGAATTGAAACCGTTACCTTTAAATCGAAATATGCTTTTCTCTAAACTCGATAATCTATTACCGATTATTATTTCATCAACTTTAATCGAGCAACAAGAAGATCAATTACTTAGAATGTTAAGAAAGCATAAGAAAGCTTTTGGATGGACAATTGCCGATATTCGAGGTATTAGCCCGAGATTTGTGTTCATAAGATAATTACGAAAGAAGATGCTAAACCTTGTATTCAACCGCAACGCCGCCAACCCTCATTTACTGATTAATCGTTAAGAAAGAGGTGATTAAGCTATTGGAAATGGGGATAATCTTTCCTATATCGAGATAGTGAATGGGTAAGTCCAACTCAAGTTGTACCAAAGAAAGGAGGTTTCACGGTGAAAGAGAATGATAAGAATGAATGGATTCCAACAAAGGAAATTACAGTTATCGAATGTGCATTGATTTTAGAAAGCTAAATGATCATACTAAGAAAGATCATCATCCGCTTCCATTCATAGTTCAAATGTTGGAAGCGTTTAAGTGGTCATAAATATTCTTTGTTTCTTAGATGGTTATTCGGGATATTCTGAGATATTCATTGCAGCAGGAGATAGGGAAAAACTACTTTCACTTGTCCTTATGGAACTTTTGCTTATAAAAGAATGCCGTTTGGTTTATGTAATGCTCCTCGCCACGCTTCAAAGATGTATGATGTCTATATTTTCCGATATGGTTGAGAAATTCTTAGAAATTTTTATGGACGACTTTAGTGTTTACGGAGATTCTTTTGGTAAATGTTTGTCGACTTAGAAAGAGTGTTACAACGTTGTGAGGATACCAATTTAGTACTAAAGCGGGAAAAATGTCATTTAATGGTATCGAAGGAATTGTTCTAGGTCATAGAATCTCGAAATAGAATTGAAGTTGATAAAGCTAAAGTCGAGGTAATTGAAAATTACCACCACCAAAGTGAATCTAAGGACTCTAAGAGGATTTCTTGGAAATGCAGTGATTTTATAGGAGATTTATTGCAGATTTTTCAAGATAGCAAAGCCTCTAAGTCATTTACTTGAAAAAGAAGTACCTTTTAACTTTGATAGTAAATGTATGGAAGCTTTTCAGGACCTTAAAAGCTTAAGAAGTTGATTATCGCACAGTGTTGGTAGCACCGGTGGGATTTACCTTTTGAGATTATGTGTGATGCTAGCGATTTAATTTGTAGGAGCTGTTTTAGGTCAAAGGTATAACAAAATTCTCAAAGCTATTTACTATGCATCTCACACACTAAACGCAATTTCAACTTAATTATGCAACTCACGTAAAAAGAACGTTATTGTAATTTTTGCCTTAGATAAGTTTAGATCATATATTGTTGGTTCTAAGGTAATAATCTACATGCACCATTCACTCAAGTATTTAATGAGTAAGAAGGATGCGAAACCACGCTCTTCTTAGATGGATTCTCCTACTTCAAGAATTTGATATTGAAATTAAAGATAAAAAAGGAAGTGAGAATGTAGTAGAGATCATCTAAGTAGAATGGAGATCGAGGAAGAAATAGGAATGAAATTAAAGATTCATTTCACGATGAACAACTATTTAGAATAGATACTCCTTCAACCATGCAGATTATTAAAAATAGAATTCCTTCTAAGGAAATGTCACCTTGGTTTGGAGATATCATTAATTACTTATCCTGTGATTATATTCCGTCTCATTGGACTTGGCAAATGAGTAAAAGAAGTTCTTTTACGACTTAAAATTTTATTCTTGGGAGGAACTGGACCTTTTCCGTAAATGTTCGGATGGGATAATCGGAAAATGTGTGCCTGATAATGAAATTTTAAGTATTTTATCGTTTTGTCATGATCGTGAGGCGAGGAGGTCATCATGGAGGATGGAAAATCGCTTTTAAAGTTTTACAATGTGGTTTTTATTGGCCTACACTATATAGAGATGCTTATACATATGTTAAATCTTGTGAATCTTGTCAAAAATGGGAAATGTATCTAAAAACATGAAATGCCTATGCAACCTATTTTAGAATGTGAGTTATTTGATGTTTGGGGTATAGATTTCATGGGGCCTTTTCTATATCGTTTGGAAAAAGATTTATTCTTGTAATGGTAGATTATGTTTGAAATGGGTAGAAAAGTCAAGCTCTTCCCACTAATGATACCAAGGTTGTCATACGATTCCTTAAAAAGAACATATTCACTAGATATGGCATTCCAAGGGCAATCATTAGTGATAGAGGTTCACATTTTTGCAATCGACCATTTACTAAGTTAATTGAAAAATATGGTGTAACGATAAGTTAAGGAACGCCTATCACCCGCAAACTAGTGGTCGTGCAGAGGTGTCGAATAGAGAAATTAAAAGAATCGTGGAAAAACAGTTGATTCAAATCATAAAAGCAAGGCGATTAAATTAGATGATGCATTATGGGCGTCTGATGCGCCTTTTAAAACACCAATTGGTTGTTCTCCTATAAGCTAGTCTTTGGTAAGTCTTGTCATCTCCCAGGTTGAGTTAGAACACCGAGCCTTCAGGCTATTAGATTTCGAATTTCGATCCTAAGGTCAGTCGGTGATCATAGATTGCTTCAATTGATGTAAACTAGAAGAATTTCGTCTCGATTCTTATGAAAGCCTTTCGAATCTACAAGGAACGCACGAAATCCTTCCATGATAAGAGAATCTATAAGCGTGAGTTCCATGTAGGTGATCGAGTGCTTTTGTACAATTCACGTTTAAAGTTGTTTCGTGTAAGCTTAAGTCAAGATGGACAGTCCATTTAAAGTAACACGGGTTTACAAAACCTGAGTCGTTGAACTAATCGATGGAAATACAACTTTTATAGCCAATGGCCACACAGAGTAAAGTTATTTTTGTGGAGGAGAAGGAATCACACCGAAAGAAGAAATAATGCTACTAATTGATCCCCCGACAAATTGAAAAAGCAGAGAAAAATGAAAAACTGAAAAGCAGAGAAACTGGAATCAGCCAAATACCAGGTGCTATCTATCTTTACTTTACTTTTCTGTATTTTTAATTATGTTTAAACTCTTTTCGTCTTTTACCGGATAGCGTAAAAAGAACCTGGATGTCTTTTAGATAGAATAGGAATTTTTATTTTACTTTTGAAATTAGGCCTTGATAAAGATGTCGCGTTTTCTATAGAAGCTTTAGTTTTTGAACAAAACAAGAAATTGTTGAGAGAGATCAGATTGAGAGAAGTATGTAATGGAACATCAAGAAGTGCGATAAAAAGAAGGGCAAAGTTTCTAATGAGATGCAGAATCTGTGGAAAAAGTGAACATGTTGGACGCTGTGGGAAAAACACAACCAAATCCCAGGATGAGTGTTTGAATATTGTTAGGAAGGGAACGATTAGGTGGTTATCCGAAAATCCCGAAGGAATTCCGAGAGATAATTCAAATGCCTCGTTTTTAGGAGTTAGGTTGATCGAGCGTTATATCAGAACTTTGGAAGATTTAGAAATCGAAGAATCAGGAACCCCTTAAGTTTCGAGTCTTTTATTTTATTTTATTTTATAAAATTTTCGCATAACTTCTGAGAATTTTATAAAATTGGATCTTTATGAAAATTTGAGGAGTTTTATAAAAGTTTTATAAAAGTTTTTTTTAGTTTTAGTTTAGATGTTTTATAAGAGTTGATATAAATTTATTAAAATTTTATAAGCTTTTTAGTAAAGTGTTATAATGATTTTATTAAATTTTTAGAAATGGTTATAAAATTATAAAATTTTCTTTAAATGTTATTTTTAATAAGTTTTAAAAATTTTATAAACTTATTTTTAGATTTTAATTAAGTTTTATTAGGATTTGTATAAGTTTTCATTAAAAATCATAAAAAGTCAAAAAAATCGAAAAGGTAAAAAAATGGGCACGGACCGATCCGCCTTAACCCGACCGGTCCGGGTCTAAAACATAAAAAAGGACGGGGACCTTCTCTTTCTTCTTCTTCTTCCCTAATTTTTTTTTACGTACCGCAAAACACCAAACCCCACCATTACGAAATTTTTTCACTTTTCTTCAACAAAACTTCATCTCACACTACACCATTACTTAATTTCTTCTCATTATCATCTTCTCTCTTCAACACAAATTGGAAAATTCAAAAGGGTCAAAAACAAGCTCCATTTCATTCGCGACTTTTCAACTTTTTCCGCCTACTTTTCAACGTTTTCTACATATTAAGGTATAATTTAGTTTATTTAGTTATCAATTTCGTATTTTCATAATTTTTTAGATTAATTTCAACTGTTTTGATTTTTGAGTGTGTTGTGACATTTTTATTTTTTGTTGTTTTTGTTGTTGTTTTTGTTGTTGATTGGCATTACCAACATCGTAGAATGGCTGAGTCGAGTACTAGAGTCTCTAAAAAGAGAAAATCGAAAATTCATATATCAACTCCTGTCGTAGGCATGATGAATTTTATCATCATCGAGGAAGAAGCCGTAAGCTTTGAAAAACCGCATCACCGAGGCTAAGAAAGCGTATGCAAAAATTTATAGTAAATGTGATGTGTTGGTTGAAAAGGATTAGACTTGGATGACTTAGGTGATGAAGTTAAGGATATCTTTTTAAAGCGTCGGTGGTTAGATTTAGCGACCATAAGGGAAGGGGAGATTAACACGACTATAGTGAGTTGAGTTTTATTCGGTTTTATCTACATTGTCAGAAGAGCAGCTTACTCAGTCGGAAACTGTACCCTTACGAGCCAGAAATATTCCATTTAACCCTGCCGTCATTAATGCAATTCTAGGAGTTGAAGAATTTCCGAGGAGGAGGATTACTGGGGTAGTTTATAATTTAGATGATCCTGCTAGCTTTGAGCAGATCGCCACGAGAGCCAGAATGTTTTTGACCCAAACATTTGTATGGGTTGAAAATCGGTTTAATTACGGGAATTGTTTTAGAGGTTGAGGGCAATTAAAAGATTTATTAGCCATAATCTCTATCCTTCTCGTAAACATACTGCTTTTGGAAAGGAAGATGTTTGTATCGCTTGGGCGATGGTAAACGATGTTAGAGTGGATGTTGGAAAGGTCATGTTTAAAAGAATTTTTGAAAGTATTGTCATCGCTGCACTCAGGAGTCATCTATACTTCCCTTGTTTTATCTCTGATTTATGTCGTAGGTTGGGAGTACCATTCCTACCTAATGACAAGTTATCTTTGGCTGATGGAAATCTGATTGGACCTAGTTTGACTAGTCTTCCGGATGGTAGTATTAGCTCTTTGCTTAGAAGACGTCAAACTCGGCGATTGGCCCACCAGTTTTACATCTTCTTCTTTTCCATCTTTTCTAGCCACCTCAACAAACTCCTTTCTCCAACACTATCACATATGACATGTTTCAATCTTTAAAGATGATGATGTTGCACGTGGTCAAGCCAATGTGGCTTTATTTCTTCGAGAGTACTAGCGGTGGTGTGATGATATTCGTAGAGGTTTAAGGAGGAACGAGCGATTGCTTCAGTAATCCTACTTTGATGATCCCGCCTATCCACCTTGTCACCGATTCTTATACCTTACCAGAGTGGGTAACACCTATTCCACCACCTTCGAGCTTTCATCCATCGTCATATCCTTTTGGAAGCCAATCTAGTGGAGCAGTGTATTTTTTAAACAGTGTTCGAGAGACCAAACGATGTCGAGTTGGGGAGGATTCAGCGAGTTTGCACATGTCACGACTGGCATGAGTTCGATGGATCTTGATAGTTCGATCAGGACCACGACTTGATTCGACCATCGCCTTCTCACGATCGTTTCGAGTTCGAGTTTTCAAGTTGATCCTGAGGACGACTACGATGAAGATTGAATTTAATAATTTTTGATTAAAACTTTTTATTGCATTTTTTTTTTTGACATTTGTCATTTAAATATTGGTTTGTTTTCGTTTTTGTTTAGTTTGATTTTATAATCGTTTTTATCAAAATTTGGTTTGCATTTTAAATCGGTTTAGTTTTTATAAAAACTATATAAAAAAATAAATAAAAAAAAAAAAACCCAAAAATAATTTTCATATAATTCCTAAGTCATTTTACAAAAATATAATGTGTCGTTTTATCCGTTCGTATCAAGTTAAATTAACCTTTACAACGTATCTTGAGGAAATAGGCGTAATAGGCACGTGAAGTAAAAAAACCAAAGTTCAATTTGACTTTCACCTCCGTCCTCGGTAAAAAGTAGGATGAGGCCGGACCGGTCCAGCATTTATACTCGCCCGATCCGTGAAGGAAATAGCATGACTCATTTTTTTGAGTCATCTCTGTTCATCCACGTATGTATTACTTTCTATCTATATAAAGGAGGCCAGGGAATGGGGAAAGTATACCATTTCTTTCACTGCCTATCTACTTTCAACTGTAATTTTATTTTTTATCAAGTTTTAAAAATGTCGAACCACTCTTCACCGTCGGTTAATTCTTACGAGCCACATACACCGGATCATCCGGAATCCCAAGCTCCTAATGAGAGTATCATTTTACACAATCATTTTGCGAATTCTCCAATCCTATTGGAGAAAGGTTTAAATTTCGACAAGCTTGATCAATGGGGAAAAACTATAATTAGAAGTTTTGGTTGGAAAAAATTTGTCAGTACACCGAGAGGACGGGTAAATGTCTCAATAGTGCGAGAATTTTATTCTGCACTTATGACTACATCTATGATCGATATTACGCAGATTGTTCTAGTAAGAGGAGTGGCTGTTCCCTTCTCTTCATCTTTTATCAATCAAATTTTTGAAATTCCACCAGTTACGATGCCACATTTTGAAATGCAATGGGGACTACAAAATCCCTCTAATCATTTGAATAAAGTACACGAGTCGTTCCAATGTCTGTTCCCACTATTTGATACAAATCACGACATGTCAACACGAGCTCTACTTCCGCATCTAAAGGCGTGGAAGCATTTTATAAATTCTCGAGTTTATCCCACCTGGGATTTTGGAAGTTTGGCTGAGAATGAAATGCTTCTACTTTTTGCTTTGGCATTTGGTGTATTTGTTGATTGGGGTATATTGATTCAAAGGACAGTGTTGGAGTTTGCGATTACGAGAGGTAGTAGGGGGAAACCTATGCCTAATTCATGGATGATATCACGTTTGTGTATTCTTCTGAATGGAGTAGAAGAGCTAGAGACGGATGAAATTTTTCCGTCTAGAGATAGTCGGTTTGGATTGCTACCGGTTGATACACCGGGTTGTTCGTCTACCATTTAGAGAGTTGTTTGTTGGTGTTATTTAAATTTTAATAAGATTAAATTAAGTTAAGTTTGAAGTTAATTTAGTTAAGTTAAGTTTTTCTTTTAAGTTTGTAATAATGTATCTTGTTTAATATATATGTCTTAGTCTTTTAAGTTGTTTGTTTTTTATTTAATGATATAATTAGTATACGCTAAAATAAAATCGAGGAAAAATAACGTTAATAGACAATTTTAATTTTATTTTGAACCTACTTCTTTTACTACTTATTGAACATCGGGACGATGCCACTTGTAAGTGGGGAGTAGAGTTAGGTTAGAAAATTCATTAAAATTTTCGAAAAATAGTCAAAAATAATTATATTATATGTCTAATTTAGATTTTAATAAGATTTTAAGTTTATATAATTGAGTAATTAATATTAGATATTGTTTTTATAAAATTATATAAGTATGTTGATATTTATAAGTAAAATTTTTAGAATCATTTTCAATATGAATTATGAGTTTGGAATTGGACTAAGTTTGTTGATTTTTGGCACCACAAAAATATAACTATAGCCAAATAACCTACCTCAGCCTTGATTAGAGTGATCAAGACCTCACTCGAAATTGTCAATTGTGATTAAATAACCAAGCTATAGCTAATTTTGGTCTACATTTCCTTGAAATTCATAAGTTTATGCGTGCATTTTATGAAAAGAGATGAAGACATAAAAGCTAAGTTTTGGTATATGCTGAGATTGGAAAAATTAGATAAGTATTAGTATATTCGATCTTACCTCATGACACTTGCAAGATAGTCGATTTTGGTAATAAGTTCGGATATATTAATATTCTAAATTAAGAACTAAGCACCATATTTACACAGAATTAATCAAATATCAGGTATCTTCCTTATCTGTGATTAACAACTTAAAAATAAAAAGAATATATCGGTTGTAGCTACCAATGATTGGAGTGAGTAGGGTATTATCACGAAATGTCCTATATCACTATGAGGTAATTAAGCTCCCGATTGCCTAATGATAGTAGTCGGCTAGGGTATTATCTCGAAATGTCCTATTCTTTGGGAATGAAGGCACAAGATAAAATGAAAAAGAAAAAGTTGAATCATAAGATCTCAGGAATTATTACAAGTTTAAGGAAACCGGACTTGTAATTTTCGATCGAAAGAGTAGTACTCCGATCAATCTTGATGAAGCAATGCCTGTAAGTTTGATTTTCTACACACACTCACGCTTTTAGTTCTTAATCTTGAAAAAAATAATAATAATAATAATAAAATAAAATTTGTGTTATTAATCGATGATTATTTTTGATCAAGAATATGAAGATGTAGGTACGTACGACTTGCCTCTTTCTTTTTTTGATTTCCTTTTTTTTCCGATTAACCAACATCTTGAACCTAAACTCTATAAGCCATTTTTGTCAACTACCTAACCAAATTTCCGATTCCAAAATTTCATAATAGTTGCGATTAAAAATAATTCTAATATTTTATTTATACTTATTAAGTATTACATGTATAATTTTATCTAAATAATATTTAATGATTAAGTTATTTTATATACTCTTTCTGTCTTCTTAAGATTTTAAATTAAGATAGATAATATATTTATAATGTTGACAATATAAATTATAATCTGATAAATTATACTATCTTTTATTATCGCTATTTTTGCTTATGACGATCAAAAGTTTAAGTGGGGAGTAATTTGATGTATTATTTTTATATGATTAAAAATACGTTATATTATTATGTTTTATTACTTGAATTCTATATAAAATATATGAAATTATGATATAAATGGTATGAAATGTTAATCTTTATAATTTAGAGTAGTTAGTAGTAATAATAGTAAAAAGTTGTAATTTTGTACCGATTTTAGTAAATCGGAGTGTCGTGTCAGATTTACGTGGGTATTTGTGATGTTTTATTGCAGATTTATAAACCGAGACCCGAGAATCGACATATTGAAGTTTAATCATATCTCCGGAATGATTTAGAAAGTGCCACGAGCAAATGGTCAATTGAATAAATTAAGTGAACAAGTGGCCAATCAATCTGGTTAAGTAAAAATCGAGAAATGTCTTCGACAAACGAATGGCTCATCAAAACGACATTTTCAGAAAAAGTGTTATTCATGAAAGTTGTAGATTTTTCCGAAAGCTTTCCAATGCAATTTAAATTATGAAGATTGGAGGTCTACAACTTAAACAGTGATCAAGTGGCTAATCGATTTGGATTAAGAAAAATCCCGTAAAAGCTTCGGAGGAACACGAGGTTATCAAGAAGGCGTTATCTGAAGAAGAGTCCTTCATAAAAGTTGTAGAGTTTCTCGAGACCTTAATTTTGGCATTTCGTTTGTAATTTTTGGAGATCCAGAACTCGAGATATGAATTTTAGAAGTTTAATAATTATATATAAAATAAATATCTCATACGCAGCGTATGAGTGTTTTCAGCATGGGAACATCATTATGATTCGGACCGAGCCGGCCTAATACCGGACCGGTCGGCCAAGGATCCAACTTCTATATAAAGAGCAAGCATTTGCAATCGATCGAGAGGTATCAAAATATATATATACATCCTATATCTTTCTCTATATATAAGAAGGAAAAAGTGTAGATGTGCATGTGTGCAAAGTTTTTTTTTTGTTCTTCATTTTTTCATTACCAAAGTTCGGCCCAGCTTTTTTTTTTTTTTTTTTTTTTTTAAATTTTTTTTGTTCATGTTCATCGCAGCCTGGCCCGGAATTTTTTTTTTTTTTTTTTTTTTTTTTTGTTTTGTTAGAAGAAGGGTTTGAGTTAAGTTGTTTTATTTTGAAGACTCAATTGTATCACCTTTTAATGTGCGAATATATGTAGCAAATGTATGACTATTTTCAAAATATAAGGCCACGACTTATTCACGATACGCGATTTTTGTATCATGCCAAAATAATTTTATTGAGCGTTTACATGAAATATTATAAATTTTTAAAATAAATTCATTTCATAAAAAAAAAAAATATCGCTTCGTTTATACTGTGGCGATGTATTATTTTCAAGATATAAGTCAACGGGACCATTTCATAAAAAAAACATATCATTTCATATAGCATTTGTACCATTTGTCTTCAAGATTATTAACATATCATTTGTACACGGCGATGTCGTACAAGGCCATACCATGGGTAAGCCGTTGGTTAGTTTTAGTGTGAATAAAGACCAATTTTTACTAATACCATGGTAAATGTATTTTATTGATGAGTGTTAAATGTAGTTTGGAACTTTTGTTTTTTTGTGTCGTTATACATGTAAGTAAGTCGAAAACATTTGTCTAATTGTCGTCGTGTTAAATAATTGACATCATAATTTGTTGTATAATATCAATGCCGGCTAAATTTCGTCATTTATATTGTGTTGTACTTAAAATGTGTGGAGTGATATTTTAGTTAAAATGTATTTTATATTTATTAGTTTTTGACATTAAGGTAAACATCTAGCATGGGCACTCCGTGCGTTGCACGGAGCCCCGTTTAACTAGTCTTCAATATAGGATTCAACCTATTATTTACGGATTCCATGTGCTTTGGTCGTCTATTTTGTCTCCTAGCTGGAGATGCGAAACGACGCCGTATTGTAGCTGATGAGACTAATATTACACGTGTCCTTCTTGCACGTAGCTGTAATGGCGGACTTCCACTACGGGTTTGAAACTCCACCACCGCCTTCCTTCGCCAGTTGTTTGCCGTTCTCTCCACTCAGAGGCTACAGTGCCTCCATTACCATCACACACCGAAGGTAGAAGATGTGCTTGTAGAATGTAGATCAAGAATCTCAACAATTTCTGTATTTGCTTTGAGTTCAATGTTGTCAGCCTAACATCATAGGCGGTTTACACGTTACATGGTGATCTTTTCTTTTGTTGTTTTTTTTTTTTGGGAAAAAACGGTAGTAAAAACAACTCTTGAATTGATGTTTGTTCATATTGTGCACATACTCGAGTATCTATTGTAGGCTGAGTTTGCAATTGTGTGATGATCTCGATTATTTTCACATTTTACGTAACATTTTTGGTGTGTTTTGGGAATCATCCTTGGAGGGGAGCTGGGACTCGGCTTTATCCATTAACAAAGAAGCGGGCAAAACCAAATTTGTTCCTCTAGAGCAAATTATCGGTTGATCGATATCCCTGTTAGCAATCGCTTGAATAGCAACATCTCCAAGATCTATGTTCTTACACAATTCAACTCTGCATCTCTTAATCGTCATCTCTCGAGGGGCATATGCCAGTAACATGGGTGGTTATAAGAACGAAGGCTTTGTTGAAGTTCTTGCTGCTCAACAAAGTCCAGAGAATCCCAATTGGTTTCAGGTATATCTTCAAATCACATTCTTGACAATGATTAGTTTCACTGTGTCTTTTTTAAGGTTTATCGTTTGAATGATAATTTTGTCTAGGACAGCTTTATGAGTTTCTACCTGTGCTGGTCTAAGTAGCGCTATGAGCAAGGCATTTGTTTAGTTGATGAAGGCAATTGATTTTGTTTTCAGGGTACATCAGCTGTGAGGCAATATTTATGGCTTTTCGAAGAGCACAATGTTCTAGAATATTTGATTCGAAAATGGTGATCACTTGTATCGGATGGATTACGAGAGATTCATTCAAGCTCACAATAAACAGACGACGAGACATCACGATTCTTTGCATTGCCTATGGATAAAAAGCGTGCTACTGCATTTGGTCTAATGAAGATTAATGAAGAAGGACGAATAATTGAATTTGCAAAGAAACCCAAAGGGGAGCAATTGAAAGCAATGAAGGTAAGAAGTATAGAAGTTTATGATTGTGGAGCAAGATAAGATAGTTGTACTGATTACGTTTCAAATGATAATGCTCTGCACCCTTTCTTTATCTTTCAGGTGGACACAACAATCCTAGGTCTTGGTTTCATTTTATCCATTTAGGATAACAATCCTAGGTCGCAGTATGAGGGCCCATACCGTGCATCGCACGGACCCGTCCGCTAGTATATATATATATATATATCTCCTCTCTCTTTTCTTTTTAATTTTAGTAGTAGTTGTAAATAAGGCCTTACGCCGTAATAATGTAGTTTTAAGTATCGTTATAATGCTCGGGAAAGTCTCGGAAGTTCGGTGTTGTAGAAGTCGTTGTAATGTCCGGAAGAATACAACTCGATTCAAAGATTTGTAACCGGGTAACTTTTCTTAAGTATTTATGTTTGTTTTATCTTTTCGTTGTTATAATGTTTTTAGGCTAAATATAATACTGGCCAAAACTATGTAATCGGTTTTATTTCGATCTTTTCGTTAAAGAAATGTTGTTAAGTTAAAATGACTAAAATTGAGTTAATTGAATCTTTTTCTATTTTAATCGTATTCATATTGACATATTTAATCGATCTGAGGAATTCATAATCTAATTATGAATCGGCGCCTCGTAATCGAGGATATGAGATAAAAGATAGAAAAACCGGAGAGGTAAAATTGGCCGTGTGAATAACGTGATAACGGAATCCGATTTCCTACCCGGGATAAATTTGTTTTGGGAGAAATGAATTTTATTATAATTTGTACTCGAAGATCGTAATAATGTTAAATCATCGATTAATCGAAACTTAAACCGGAAAGTTAAATCGTCCGGCTTTGACAACCGGAGCCTTTAAAATAAAATTGACCGTTTGTGAACGGAATGACTCCTTTTATCTAAAGGTAGATTTGTACTCGGGACACATTCGAGAAAAACCAGAATAGATTGTGGACCTTGGGTGATGCAATGGACATATGACAATTTCATACGCTTCGTGTGAGGAGGAATTGTTTACCTCAGAGTGCACCGTTTCATTTACTCAATTGGACCTAAAATAAAAGGAGAGATCGAACACATTTCAATTAATCGAAAAGATCGTATAAACCAATTATATAAGTTTTGGTGAGTTCTCTAAAATTATCATTTAGTATTTTGGTACCTATATATATTTATATCTATATATATACTTTGCAATTTATGTACATCTATATATATTTATATATCTATATATATTATATTAGAATAACTTTTAAATTACGTATTTATTTTATGTTGACTAGAATAGTAGTGATCTGTGTTATAAAATTGCGGTTTAGATCGAGTTAATAACAGCTCTTTGGTGTTTAACCACACGTAAAAGAAATTACCAAGTTCCCTGAGGATTCGACACTCTGACTCACCATACTAGCACCACAATTTGACCCGGTACACTGCCGGTTAGAATCGTTTAACCCGGGAATTGTCTGTCAGATTTCTGGCACCATTCTCAGGGACAGGTTAGGCGGGGTCACCAATCTCGAACAACCAGCAAAAATCAACAATGATATACCGGGATCAAATAACATGCGAATACACAATTTCAAATGAATTGTACGCTGATATCGTGAACCATGCTTCACCAACGGAACTTACGAAAAGTCTCTCGACTTGATATAGAGGTCGATGAAGCTCGGAGTTACCGCAAGATAGTCATAGCAATGCAATGTAGGATCTTCATCAACACGCAAGGCAAAAGGATCAATAAAAATGTGCGCCGGCTTGCCACCATTAACAACCGGGGATACATCATCCAAAGGCAATATAGGGGCTGCATTGGATGTATCCAACAGCCCGGTGTCCACCTCATGTGGATGATCATCATGTACCTGCAAAGAAGATTCAACAAGGCTGAAACTAGAGTTTAGTAACATAAAACCTTCTTCTTTCTCCACAATAGACGCTTCAGACAATTCCACGTTCGCATCAACAACTTGACGACCACTTACAGCGCTTTCCAACTCATCACAAGGATCATGAAACTCCTCACACTCAACATCACTCGCAACATAACCATCAACGACTGTCTGATCCCTAAGCACTATCTCGTCCACAACAATTGCCTCATCATCGTTAACTACTTCTGCCACATGCTTATTCTCCTCGGCGATTGCATATGCCACCATCGACTCTTGGACTACCTCCTCTCGAATGTTAACACTCTCGTCATTGTTTGCTTCATCCAAGGCTTTTTCCCTTTCGGATTCACGTTTTTAACGAGCTTCCTCATGTGCGGCTGCCAATTTGAGTTGATCTTTGTGGGCATCTTCGGGGGATAAGGAACGGAGTGTAAGTCTCTTCCCCTTATGGAGAAATGTGTAGCTATTCTTATACCCATCATACGTAACTCTCCTATCATATTTCCATGGTCTCCCAAATAGGATATGACAGGCATGCATAGGGACTACATTACATAAAACTTCATCATCGAGCCTCCGAAGATTAAAATATATTAAGGCATGTTTGGTAACTCGCATTTCACCAACATCATTGATTCCTTGCAACATATATGGTTGAGGATGGGGTGTCGTAGGAATAGATAAATTGGAGACAAAACCAGCACTTATGACATTGGCACAGCTTCCCGCATCAATTTTCATCAAACAAAGCTTTTCACTAATCAAACACCTCGTATGAAACATATTCTCCCGTTGCAAGTTATCCTCCACCTTCTCAACACTACTCAAGGATTTATTTAAGACAAACATATCTTCTTTCAATGATTCATACCCTCACATATACCTTAGTTTTCACAAACTTTTTTGACAGCAGAATTTCACAGGTGTGAAAATTTTCACCCTGGGTGTGAAACCCACGTATTTAAACACCCAAATACTACGAATCTGGAAAAACTCTAAAGACAAAAGTTGTAGAATAGAGAGTTTTCTAAAGGATGTAAAAATGTCAGATTTTTTGGAGTTATAGAAGTTGATCAAACAATCGTTTTTCAGAAACTGATGCAATCTGTCAAAAATTTCCAGATTGATAGCAGTGACTTAAGGTGCCGATTCCGTTAAAACTACAGCGAATTTGGCAAAAATCAAAAGACAAAAGTTGTAGATATTCAAATTTCCTATAATTTCACCAATTTTCAGGTAATTGTGATTCGTTTAACCCACTGAAAACGAATTCAAACAATGATTTACTGCTGCAGTTTGTCTGGACAGATTGTTTGGAGGTATCGGCGGTTTTAGGCAAGATTTATGTTGAATCTGGATTGGGTGTAAAGAGAGAAATTGTAGCACGAGATGTGTTTTATATGTGGTAAAAAGTGCAGATTTTTCGAGTTTTTTTGGTTAAGAACGAACTGATAAACGGGATCTGGAAAATAATTAGGGTTCTTGGGATGAAGGTTTGAAGAATCTTCAAGTTTTCCGGGTAGGATGGATGAAGATTTTGGATGTTCTTGGGAGGGGGTGGACGAAATTAATGAACAAAAAACAAGGAACTAATTTTTTTTTTGAATAAGAAAATTAAAGAAGGAAAATAAACGGGGATATTTGATACATTCGTCGCTGAGCTCTACTACCAACTGATGCGATACGATCCCAGGAGATCGACGAAAAGATCAATGAGAGCGGGAAACCCTAACCTAACCGAGCAGCAGTCTAGGAAGTGGGCCAAGAACAACTCAACGCTTTGCTCAAGAACCCTGATAAGCTCTTGAAAAGGGTGCAATCTCTACGACAAAGAGATCACTCACTCGCAAGTGATTTTTAAGCCAAATCGACTTAAACAAGAGAAACTTCTCTCAATATATTGATAATGATTTTCATAATTGATTGTTTATAATATTACAAGTAGAATGCCTTTATATAGGCTACAAAATAAAAGACAAATAACTTCCTAAGCAATGTGGGACAAATTACTCAGTAATTTTCGCCACTTTTTTTCCTAGTAGGCCTAACTTGACTATAATAAGCTCAAATGACCTTTATTTGCTAAAAACAAACACTTAACCTAATATACTAACATATAGACACCTTTTTTCATGTGTCTTACTATCAACTAGGCCCAAAATACCTTTATTAAACAAACTAGTAAAAACCAGGCTAAAATAAAATAAAACAAGTCCAACAAGTCCTCGGGACGGAGCACGTCAGAAGGGAATCGTGTGATAAGATGTCATTCTGATGACGTCTAAACCATGTGATTATGAATCACGTGGATAATACGTATCTTATCTGAAGATGACTTAAATACCCTTTTAAGAAAAGGTTATAAATTCTAGAAAAATTGTCTAAATCCCAAACATACCAATGTTTGTTGGCTTATGACAATTAATGCCACAAATATTTGTTTGTTAATCTCTATGACAATTTTTAGAAATAGTTGAATGTACTCAGTGAAGTGCATAATTCCGTAAGCCCAAAAAGTTCGAGCTATAGATTGATGAGCTACTTAGGAATTAATCTCCAATTGGATTGAAGTAATTAATACCTGAAGAGTGTTTCAGAAGTCGTCTGAAAGGGAATTAGATTCTCTCTAGAAGGATACCATTTTTGGGATACGTAATTAAGAGTGTGCTCCTAAAATGGAAACAACAATTTATATGATAAAAGTGTGATGCAAGCCATGCAAAGTATCCCTTACCCGTTTCGGGATAGTACCCTTATACTTAACCGAGTTCCAAAGATTATAGGTTGAATAAATTCCATATCAGATATGGAAGAGGATAATGTCAAATCTATCTTAACCGATGATTTGAAGTTGTCATAGGCAAAGTCAGAAAGGCTTGGAGCCTAGTAGGACATATGCAACTTTGTGGAATATCTTAGCAAGTACGCTATATATTATTTACTTGTCCGCGGAGCAAAATCTTTGTCTCCAAAAGTGATGTCTTTTAGAGGAAGTGTTTCTTCCAAAAGAAACAGTGGGAGTAGATTTAGATCTCAAAGGTAGTTTGAGAACCACAAGGAGACATTCAACCATTGAAACATGAGCAGACGCCGCATAGCGATGAGGTGTAGAACACTGCACAGTGCACACAAAAGTTCTATAAGTCTATGGATAACCTCAAGCCTGAAAAGCCTGCTGGTATGTTCATCGTGAAGAATGAATATCTCACGACTTATGAAAGAATGTTTGAAAGGCAAGATTGAGAGATATGGCCAGGAGCCATAATATCTGGAATTAGATTCCATCGGTGACAACCAGGTTGTGAACCTAGTCTGTCTTACCTAGAGGAATGTCCCTGAAAGGCTGACATGGATGGTAATATGATTACCATAAGGCTATAGTGGATTTGAAAGGTGCGGGGGTGTAAACCTTGTAATTATCTTTATTTGCCGGTGAGCTCGATTCTATTCAGATGATGCTTGTTATAACTTGATATCATGGCTATATGATAGTGTTGAAGACGTTGGGCAAACAGCTCAATGTTCATAAAAGATAACATGATATGTGAGCCCACGAGATCCATTTATGGACCCAAACAAGTTTCTTTAGACGATTTCTTTGTTTGATAATCAAAGGAGTTTGATTTAGTCAAAAGAAGGATATGCCCAATATGCAAGATGGATAGTGGGAGTGTGTTACGATTTTTGAGTAAGGTATTGGATATCTCTCTCAATAATTATCACCCTATGTCACAGTCAATTAATGCCTGTCAGAATTTATTTTTATTTATTTTATTTTTAGGATTGCATATCATGTAGGCTGCATTGTAGTATATTTTCATATAGTTGCACCTAGCCTACGACTTTGTAGTATTTCATGTATAGTATTCAATCTTTAGTTGAGCTTAAGTTGAAAAATCTCTATAAATTCTTTTCCATGTGCTTTATATATGTAATCTTTTCTTTTTCCCCGTAGACTCTTTTTGCACTAATCAAGTCTGCATGATACTTTCTTCCTAGCTATTGTGCACTTTAAAGATGTATTCGGTTGTCTGTGATGCTCACACGATCCTCTTTGAGCTATGCAAGCAATCCTGGTTCTTGTTGGTTCCTCCAGAATTGCCAGCATCCAATCAGCTAAGTTCTCTAATTTATTATTTCTGTATAACTTGAGGACAAGTTGCAATCTAAGTGTGGGGGAAGGGATAGATGATTTATGTGTCTACTTTCGCTTGCTCATATTTTTAGTATTTCTATGAAAAGTGCTTAATTTTCAAATTTTTGTTATATCCCAAGTAGACAAAGGCATATCTTTGCTTGAGTTTATATCATTTTTGCTATATTCAGTATATTTAGTAATTTTAGTTGTTTCACCCGACACTCTTTTTCACATGCCATAGTAAATGATGAGCTAAATGTTGAAAGCCTACCCCATTTTAGTTGGAGATTTTTGATGATTATAGCATGTTTCTTTGCTTATGTACAATTCTTGAAAAGTTTAGTAGTTTGTATTCTAGGATTAAAGTATGACATCACGTGAATATCTGTAAGTTTGAATGTGATAAGTGAAACGTGATTAAGTCTTTGCAATAGTAATAAATTGTTTACTTGAGGTGTTATGCTCGAGTGGTCTGTGCTACTAGAAAATAATCTTTTCACTTGCCACAAATGTAAATCTCTAAGTAAACATAATTGTAATTGTGTGTGTCGGAAGTTGGGTTTATGATTTGGGTGAGGTAGGTGTACCACGTATGTCCTATTCCACTATGATGACCAAAGCTCACGATGGTCGGTTTATAGTCGCCTTATGATTGGAGTAAGGTAGGGATTATCTTGAAATGTCCTATTCTGCTATGAGGCAAAAGCTTATTCGATGTGTGTTAGAAAAGTGTGAAAAAGTGAAAATATTGAAATATATTATTATGAATAAGTAAGGACTTAGTTATCGTTAATCTTATACCCAGTATATAAATGAAGGATACGTTGTAGGGATTATCCTCTGAGTGCTTGAGAAATGTTTTAGATATTCTCTACTATTTCTTTTTGGGATATGTATGTTTTGTAAAGTGCCGATTATAATTTTTGAATATTTCTAACTTAGATGGGAAACCGGGCTAGTTTTGGTTTGAATAACTTTCAAATTGTGGAACTTAGTGGAAGTTTATTATGGCTATGCACACACTACACGGGTGAACTTCTAAGTTATTGAATATACTTCATATTTGTATGGATGTTTATTTGTCTCGAGCTTGACTTTGTTTTGTTTTGCTCGGGACGAGCAAAAGATAAGTGTGGGGTGTTGTTCAGGGGTCAATTTGTAGTGTTTTATAAGGATATATTTTGTATCAATATTCCCCATATATGGATGTTTTTAAGTAAATTCGAGCTTATAATCGATTAATTGAGCAAATGACGTTTTGAATAGTTAAAATGCAAAATCGAGTAAATATCGTGGTTTTATTATCTATTTTGTATGGTTTTACGTTTTGCTCGGTTTTGTCATCTTTTAGGTGCACAAATGTGGAATGGAAGAGGTCTAAATGATGTTTGATTGAAGATTAAAGTGGAAAGAAAGAGATACAAGAGGATGAAGATGAAATAAAGCTTGGGAAAATCCCAAAGCGACTCGTAATACGACGGGCTAATCAAAAAGGCGTTTCAAGAAAGAGTCCTTAATGAAAGTTGTAGAGTTTTCGAGAGCTTTTTATGACATTCGGATCATAATTTTTGGAGGTCTACAACTCAAGATATGAATTTTAGAAGTTTGAGTCCAGAGTTGAACTAGCGTCCAAGGTCCAAAATTGATACAGAGCCTTCAGCCGTGCCTCAAACGAACGTCCAGCGTGCGTCCGGAGGAACCGACTTAAGCAGCCGCATCAAATTTGTTTCAGCCGACATATGCATCTATAAAAGCAGCCCTTTGCCAAACCCTAAAAACACACATTATTCCAGCCGCCAAATATATCACAGCAGCGGAAATTCTGAGGAGTTCCAAGGCCGGTCACCCGAGCCTTGTGCTCGGGTGATCCGGGTTAGATTAGGATGTCGTTTTTCTTCCGTTTTCGATTCATGGATTCAATCATGTACCAAACTACGTGAGTTTATTTATTTAATTTATTCAGTCCTTATTCATTTTTTATGATCTTTAATTTATTTTATATCGTTCTATGATTATGATGCTATTATGTGAATTAGATCGAGAGATCAGTTTGCTATTGATGTTTACAACATACGGGAGTTGCGTAAACTAGATCACCATAGAAAGATAGGATTTTTAATCATTAATGATGACAAGTTAATCGATTAATTATCTAGGTTGTTAGATTCTAAAATACGAGAGTTAACCTGAATCTACACCGAGTTTTGTTTGGTAAATCGATCTCAACATTCTGAAGATGAGAGATTGATAAATGGGACTCACTAAGGAATTAGGAATTCATAGCTTGAGAAATAGATTCACTAAGGAATTAGGAATTTGTGTCTCGTGTAAAGGTGAAACCACAATTTGTATTAAAATCATGAGATGAACTAGGATTGAAATCACTTGGTTTGTGCACTGTTTGATCCCATGTATCTTTAGTTTAGTTTAGGTTGTGTTATTTTATTTCGTAGGTTAGATTTATTTTAATTGCTCTTTCGTTTATTTTATTTGTTCTTTCGTTTATTCGTTTTTCCTAAGTAACAATTGAAAGGAATTAGTGAAATTAGATTCAACATCCCAATTCCCTGTGGATCGACCCCTTACTCACTTCGCTCTACTATCAATTACCCGGTATTCGGCCGGTTAGGAGTTAGTTTTGCATGGTAGTTAGGGTTTATAAATTTTGTTTTGTTTAATGATGCAAAATCCCTCCAACACCTATCCGGTCCGACAAGGAGAAGTTAAAACTACGATGTTTTACTTCGGAGAAATGTGAATGGAAAGTTATGGGTATGAAGGTTTATGATTGCAATAACTTTGAGATAACCGCGTACACTGAAACTCACACTTGTGGATTGGAGCGATTAACCAACGATCATAGGCAAGCCAGACCCAGACCTATAGGTCGTCTCGTTAGAGAGAACATCCTAAAACTCGGTAGTCATTTCACGACAAAACATTTAATAGTCGAGGTCAAAAGAGTATTCAACATAGACCTTGATTATCAGCGTGCATATCATTGTAGACAGAAAGTGTTGGAATTAATCGGCGGAAGCGTAACACTATCGTATTCTAAATTACCCGCCTACTTTTACATGTTGATGAGTGAAAATCTTGGAACTGTCACAGATATATAGACCGACCATGTTACTGGCAGGTTCAAGTACTGTTTCATGGCTTTGAAATCTATTGACGGGTTTAAGTACTGTCGGCATGTCTTAGTTGTGGACGGTACATATCTGAAAACAAAATGCGAGGGGACATTGTTAGTAGCCATCGGTGTAGACGCGGGTGACCATCTCTTTCCGGTAGCGTTTGCCATGACCGACGGAGAGAGCAGGGATGCATGGACGTATTTCATGCTTCAAGTGAAAAGGGTAATCGGGGAACGTGATAACTTGGTGTTCGTATCAGACAGAGGGGCTGGCATCATTGGAGTTGTTAGGGATGTATTTCCAAACGCACACCATGGTTTTTTCTACCACCATATTGTCATGAACCTCAATAAAAAATTCGGAACCACGGGATATTGTCCATACATTTTCTGGGAAGCCGCGTATACATTTTCAAAAACGTGATTCGCAATAACGTTTTAGCAGTTAAAAGAGCAGGATAAAGATCTAAACAATAGAGTATCTAGTTATTTGGAGGCTATTGGATTTCCTTACTAGGCACGATCGCATTTTCCGGGGACACGTTACGGAATAATGACAAGCAACTATGCTGAAAGTTTTACCAACGTGATCAGGGATGCACGTAAGTTGAGTATCGTGAATCTGTTTGACCACATCAGGGGAATGTTGCAGGATTGGCATTGTAAGATGAGAGAAACTGCATTGGCGTGTCGCACAGTGTTAGCCTTGAAGCCGAAAAATTCTTGACTGAAGTTCCGCATGCCAGAAGAACCTTCATACTGAAGGCGATCGACCGGGACGAGTTCCAAGTTAAGGACAATGATACTAGCGCGAAGGTAAATATGGATAAATGGACGTGTTACTGCGGAGAGTTTCAGGGACTCCAGATGCCTTGCGTACATGCTTGCACTGCTATAAGTGAGCATTGTGAGAGTCCGTAGATTATTGTTCTAGGTACTACAAAGCTGAATGTTTCCAACGTATTTATAAAGGATGCGTATACCCCGTTCCAGTCGAGGATGATTGGATTGTTCCCGATTCAATTAGAAATCAGCGTATTCTGCCTCCTGAGCCTAGAATGAGCGAAGGAGGGGAAACACAAAGAACGGGAGCGAGGCGGGGCTGACCCAGGATCCTCAAGATTGCTTCTCAATGTGAGCCTCTTGGCGGTAGGACCAGCAGGTTGCCTAATGACAGGATAGTCCCAGGTTTCGGTATGCGTTGCTCGTTGTGCGGGAACACCGTACACATAAAGCCTAAATGTCCATTCCATACAGTGGTTGGTCCTAATTGATACGGTCATTATGTTCATCTTTTATTCATGCTTTCTTAGTATTATCTAAACTTATTGCGGTGTAATAGCTATATTATATTATTTAGTATTATCTCAAGTCGTGTAAGTTTTTATAATTATTTTGAATATTATCGTGACTATCTTATATGTTTTTTTTGTTTTTATTATCATCTTATATGTAAGTTTTTATAATTATTTTGTATTTCTTTAACGAATCTAATGGAAAGATTCTAAAATGCATTGTCTTGTCTAGTCTACTCTCTCTCTAGTCCATAGCTGTATGTGATCACATTATTTTTCTTTAAGAAGGAATAAAGTTACGGGCTTTGTTGAAGTTGCATATTTTGGTTTATGATTTCGGTTTTTGTTTCTTCATAAAATTGAAGATAATGGATGATCTTCCAAGAACATATGAGGTGGTTTTCCCATCTCTGGTAGAAAGGACTATCATATTGATATGCAGAGAAAGAAATCAAGAACCTCCAAATCAAGAAGTAAGGCAAATGTTAGCAGCATTGGGCGAAAAAGAAGCTTATGCAATGGTCGAAGTAAGAAGTAAAAACAAACAATTATTGTGTAATTGTCTAAGAAAACGTAGTGGATAGGAAATGATAAGTAGTAAAAGCAAACCTAGTTTACAACATAAAAAGAAAGAGTAATGATACATTGGCTTACTCACGGGGCTTACAAACATAAAAATAAAGAGTAATGATTTATTGAGATAACATTAAGATGACGCTTAAATAAACCAAGGAAACACTTTTATTGAAAGGAAACATAGACATATATGTAACTCGACAACTCATATATGTAACTCAAATAAACCATGGGTGCGCATTAAAGATGATAGGGGAGGTTTCACAAACAATGTCATCCTCGTCATACTCCGGTACGTGAAAATCTCTTACGAGAGCCATGATAAGAAATGGATAATAGATGTAACCATCACCATGTGTGCTAAGCGATATCTGACGAATCTTATCAACGATAACGTCCAAAGTCAACTTTATGATTGATAACTGCATACACAAAAGCGTACAAATCACTGCTTGGTTCAACAGTGTGTATAGTACCATAGACGCTATTGGCGAACCATTAGATCATAACACGCACCCATTCGGCAGGCATTTGACGGCGAATATTTCGACGTCGCATTGCATCAATGTTGTTGATGTCGAGCATTTCGACTTCACATACACCATAGTAGTTATTGATCCATCTCGGTTCAAAATGGACATCTACTCCACGCAATGTGTGCACCCCTGATGCTATGGGAGTTCTTTCCACAGTTACGTTTGACCTTACAACTGTGTAGAATTCACGAACAATTGATCGATTCATAGTCGATATGGGTGCGGGGATAGTTGCGAGCCGCTCCAATGACAATCTACGTAAGAGACCCGACTTTTTGGTCGGTAGACTCTCCCATCAATTCTCCTCTCAGTGACAAAAGCTCTACCTTCAAAGACCCAAACCCAATTTATGTTCTTGATCTGTTGTGAACCGAGTTAACATTGTCTACTCGTCATAGTTGTGCCCTCCACCCATCAAAAAACACAGGCTGATGCGGAGGATCATCAAAAATAGGTTCAATTTCATGCCACTGCGAATGAGGAGAATACACAGGGGAATTCGGTTCAGACATTGTGATTAAGGTGAAGTTACATTGAGGGTTATACATGGGTAGTGTAAAAGGTCATGGTATATATAGAGTTGTCATTAGGGTGTAGGTTGTGTCGACATCGAGTAAGAGGCAAAAAAATCTTTTCACGTGAGTCATCAATTAGGTCATTGAAAATTTCCACGGCATCATCCCAAATTCCACGGGATCGTGGAATTCACACCGACCTTCTCAATCAATGCTTTTTTGACTAGTCATGATGTTCAGTCGATGTCGTACGTCATAGGGGTCATTAGGGTGCGGAGGTAGTATTGTCATTGATTCAGTGACACGTTTTTTCATGTGAGTCATAAATGGTTAGGTCATGCTAAATTAGCACGGAACCGTCCAAAATTTACATAGGATCGTTGGAATTCACACGAGTCATAATGCACACCGACCTTCTCAATCAATGCTTGTTTTGACTAGTCATGATGTCCAGTCGATATCGTACGTCGAAGGGGTCATTAGGGTGGAGAGGTAGTATTGTCATTGATTCAGTGACACGTCTTTTCACGTGAGTCATCAATGGTTAGGTCGTACTAAATTAGCACGGAACCGTCCAAAATTTACACGGGCTCGTTGGAATTTGCATGAGTCATAATTCACTCCAACCTTCTCAATCAATACTTGTTTTGACTAGTCATGATGTCCAGTCGTGCATCATATGGGTCGTTAGGGTGTAGAGGTAGTATTGTCATTGATTCAGTGACACGTCTTTTCACGTGAGTCATCAATGGTTAGGTCGTGCAAAATTAGCTCGGAACCGTCCAAAATTTACACTGGATCGTTGGAATTCATACGAGTCATAATGCACACCGACCTTCTCAATCAATGCTTGTTTTGACTAGTCATGTTGTCTAGTCGATGCCGTACGTCGTAGGGGTCATTACGGTGTAGAGGTAGTATTGTCATTGATTCAGTGACACGTCTTTTCACGTGAGTCGTCAATGGTTAGGTCGTGCTAAATTAGCACGGAACCATCCAAAATTTACACTGGATCGTTGGAATTCGCACGAGTCATAATTCACATAGACCTTCTCAATCAATGCTTGTTTTGACTAGTCATGATGTCCAGTCGTATGTCGTAGGGGTCATTAGGGTGCATAGGTAGTATTGTCATTGATTCAGTGACACGTCTTTTCACGTGAGTCATCAATGGTTAGGTCGTGCTAAATTAGCATGGAATCGTTCAAAATTTACACGGGATCGTTGGAATTCACACGAGTCATAATGCACACTGTCCTTCTCAATCAATGCTTGTTTTGACTAGTCATGCTGTCCAGTCGATGTCGTACGTCGTAGGGGTCATTAAGATGCAGCTGTAGTATTGTCATTGATTCAGTGACACGTATTTTCACATGAGTCATCAATGGTTAGGTCATGCTAAATTAGCATGGAATCGTTCAAAATTTACACAGGATCGTTGGAATTCGCACGAGTCATAATTCACACCGACCTTCTCAATCAATGCTTGTTTTGAAAAAAAAGTTTATATATTGACCAATCCTTTACCAAACCATTCATCTCTCTCATTTCTCGTTTATTTTTCTCAAATAATCTCTTTTTAGTGTTCCTTTCAATGGCTAATCCGCATGCTCCTGTGTTCATTCCCAATGACGAAAATGATTTGTTGTTGGACGAGCAGTCTCTCATAAGCCGTTTCACAACAGAGGCTGAGAGGCATGAGTACGTGACTAACTGGATGGAAAGAGTTGTTGTTCCAGAGAGACGATTGAATATGGAGAGTCTACCTAGTTTGATCAGCAACTTGTTCCGAGGTAACGGGTGGCATGGTGTCCCCCAAAGTCCATTAAGCTTTCATCACACTAATCGGTCTATTGTGCGTGAATTCTACACTTGTGTAGCCACGGCAGAGCTCAATGAACGGTGCACCACAGTACGAGGCGTTCACGTCATTTTGAATAATATGCCATTCCAGAATATCCTCAGGGTTTGGATTTATTTTTATTTCTGGATGTTCCTGAACTACTACAGCGTGACATGGCTGTTTTATTTGGGGAGACACATCTGTGGGAACGTGTGAGGCCTTGGCGGCCTACCCGCCCTTCACCCTGGTCTTGGTACGGTCCATTCCTTCCTTTCCTGATTATGTTTCTTGCCACCAATATGTATGGTACGGTGAACTACACCGCACCGATATTTGATTTGTACGCCCTTGCATACGCATCTTTTACTTCCTACTTCAATGTCGGAGAGTATATTCTGTCTAGGATTCAACAGATAGCAAAGGGCAATGCAGGCGATAGATATATATTTTTCCCGTATCTGATCACAGCTATATGCGTCAGGTCTACCGGGGTGCCGGAATATGTTGAAGAAGATGTGACAAACGGTCATGATGACGTTATCTCCTACGAAACTTGTAATGAAGATGAATTTTAAATATGGTCATTGTGTTCGTCTTTTATTCATGTTTTTTTAGTATTATCTGAACTTATTGCGGCGTAATATCTATATTATATTATTTAGTATTATCTCAAGTCGTGTCAGTTTTTATAATTATTTCGATTATTATTGTGACTATCTTATATGTTGTGTTTCTTTTTTATTATCATCGTGACTATTTTGTTTTAATATAAAGGGAAATATGCATTATAAAGGAAAATCTCCAATAACTTGCAACCATATCTGATAAAGGCTATATGCGTGAGGTTTGCCGGGGTGACTATCTGGTTTTAATATAAAAAATTAAAACAAGATATTTCACATTCGGTCATGATGACGTTATCACCTATGAAACTTTTAATGAAGATGACTTTTAAATACAGTCGTCGTGTTCATCTTTTATTCATGTTTTTAGTATTATCTCAACTTCCTGATGGTCTTTCTTTGCAAATCAATGTGATAGTCCCCTCTACTATAGATGTTATTTTTATGTCCCCTCGACTAGAGATGTTTTTTTTGTTATTATGTGTTCTCGTTGGTGCCCAAAAAGCTGTGGCCGCATTCAAAAGTGCCAGGTGAATACATTGCATATGGCGCATAATTAAAAATCAAACCATACAAATCAGTTAATAATCTCAGAGACTAGTTAAATCTAGTTAATTCATACAAACACTATGCATTTTACAAAACAGGTGATAGTTATACAATAACGACAGTGCAGTATAATACAAAAGTTCTAAACTAGTAGCAATCAAAAAAGTTATACAATCTGATAAAATATGTCTACACACATTTACAGCCTAAATTGTTCAATCCGCTCTTGCGTCACGCCATTCAGGTTGCCACTCTTGAGTGCACTGAACTCAATGTGCTTCAACATGAACACCCCGCAATTGCCACTGCAAAAACAAATTTACACCAGTGTTTAAATATATATGTAATTTAAAAAAAAGTAATGAAATGCTAATTTATATAGAACGGTAACTTACACGTCTTGCATCTTTGGAACGGCCTTCTGATCCTTCCGATCGACATCAAATGGAGGTGTATGCTTAAGAGTCAACATTGGGTGGGACCGACAACTAGGGACCGTCTTCAACAACACCGGCATGTACATTGCCCAGTGCCTAAAAATGGCCATCAACTCATCCTCTAGCCCAAACCCGAAATGACAATCCACAATTGACATATTCAATTTCTGAATGTCCAACTTAATCATAACCCAATGATTTACCCCGGAAATGTGATGGGGACAAATTACCGTTGTATCATTTGTCCAAGAACGGGAAAAACGTACAAGATCTTCGCTCACTTCCGGTATACGATCCGGATCTTTTCTCCATTTAGCTATAACTTGTTGAAAGCCCCAAGTGAGACGAGTGAAGCCCAAATCCACATTCTGATAATACGATTCCGGATATTCCTTAATACGCCGCCTCAATAGATCAATGTACGCATCCACATGCTGCATGTGACAATATATAAATTTATCAGAAACGATTGATATACTAACAATATGTTGTAATTTAGTGAGTGATATGTAAAATTTAAGTCACTTACATCTGAGTAGAGTGAACATTTAAGCTTGAACAGAACATTGAAATACTTTACGTTAGCTAGGAAGTCCGGAGTTGGCTCTAGAGAGAAATCATCCACTCCACATGGGATTTTTATAGATTGCAACAATGGCACCCTAGGCTCCCCCTTTTTGGGCCCTCCTTTTTTCTTCTCCGCTTCGAGGAGTGGAACTTTGACCTTCTCTATACGGAGCCACTCATCCAGTGTCTTAAGATGATCCTTGTCAATTCTCATTGGAGTATGCCTTGATTCTTGTAGCTATTTTAATTTCTCAGGGCCAACCCATTCTCTACCCTTATTTCTCATCAAAATAGAAGGCTGTGCAACAAACCGAAGCCTTGGTCGCTTTGGCTTTTTTGTTTCCCCGCCTATAGGAGTGATCGTGCTAGTGATTTTGATCTGCGGCTGCAAATCTACCTTTAAGGGCTGCCTACTAGCATCATTATTACCGGCATCATCATTACCATCATAATCCTCGATATTGAATTCTCGACCTGGTAGTTACAGGTCAGGAAACGACATATACAAATCCTGGGAGCATTGTGATTGTGATTACGGCTGAACCGGAGTAACCTGGGACGGTGATGCCATATGTACATTCCTAAGAGGTGTATGGTCCGTGTTTGTATCACAACCTCGAGGTGTCTCAGTCTCAGGCTCACGGCTGCCTTGTGTAGCTGAAGACGGCCCAACTTCGGTGGCTGGTGTGCTTTGGGTCCTGTTGAGATGTAGATGTGAGTCACCGCCCTGGGATCCTTGTGATACAGATGTCCCACCTCGGGGCCTAAGTGTACCCTGTAAATTAAAAGAAATGATGTGAATTTAAATTTATGTTAACAAGATAAATGCAATTATATTTGTATTTAGGAGTTAATTCGAACTTGTCGCACCGCCGCCCTTTGTATAGAGTTGAGGAAATGTGCATGTCGTTCGTCCACTATTCTGGTAGTTGTTACATGGGCCTCTCTCAGACGTGCCATTTCAACCTGCACTTCACTCAGCTTAGCATTCGTTTCAGCATACTTAGCCTTCGTTTCAATCAACTCAGCCTTTGTTTCCATCAGCTTAGTCCTGACTTCTCTTAACGCATTGTCAACTATACGCGCGATTTCAGGCACCAGTGATTCCAACGGCACAACGCCCCCGATAATAGATATACTACCACCACCTATATCGAATTGTTGAGCATATGATGTTGTACCCTGAGGGTTTGTGGATGTAGATGGGGCACTTGTGTGTTCGTCATGATGGGTTTGGCGAGATGGTCACTCGTCCTGAGCATCAACTCCTGGATGTTCACGGACCATGCTAGTCACATTGGACATTGGGGGAACATGTATTTGACCAGAGACAGGATCCAGGACAATGACGGGGGGAACAAGTAATTCATGAGGTGGAGCTGTAACCTCCGCCTCAGGCAACCCCATTGTAATTACGAACTGCCTATCTTCGGCGGTTGTCAAAATATCAGCGACCGTGTCAACCTGCATAAAGGGAAAAAAAACAACCGATTTTAGATACAATGTTTTAAAAATATTGCTGACAGTGTAGATTGATAACAATGATAATATAATACATACCTATGGAGTAACATTTGATGTAGGATTGACCAAGGTTATTTAATACACCCCGCCGTAAGTGAATTTCCATCTCAAAAACTGGGAAGATCATTAGCTCGTCCTGCTACCACTGTTGCAAATCTCCATACTGTATAAGTCTAGGCATGGCATGAAAACACCACACCTTAACGCGTATAAACAACCGGAGACCTGTGGCTTGGGTTTCCTACCTTATTTAGGTACAAGATCCTTACACTCAAGTACTATTTTACGCCAATTCAACATTAAATTGTTAAAGAAATACTCCCCGCATGAAAATGTCTCGACCAATTGTAGGTTCTCGACAATAAAAAAAATCTGGCTCGGTATTACCACTCCAGAGTCGTTTCCGATTATTAAGCCATAAATAACATACACTAAAGCCATCCGATATATAGTTTCAATGTCATTCGATGCCTGAATCGCTAATTCAATTTTTTCCAACGTGACATTGTTGATGTACTTATGGAGACTACAAGTAACATCAAAACACCTTGACTGATCAGGCAATTCAACATCCAAATTTCCAAATATGTACCCCATATCATTCCAAACTCTTTTCTTCCGAACTTCACTCTATTATCGCCAACTGTTGGTCCCTTGGAAAGGCTAACACAAGTTTAGATGGGGGGTGAATAAACTTGTCACCAAAACTTTCCCAAAATTGAAAGTACCCCAGGAACTGAGTTTTTACAAAACTGAAACTGAACTAACAAACTCATGCTCAGCTCAGTTTTGTTCCTATCCTTTAATCTTGTAAGGAGTTAGCTAATTCAGTTTTGCTGATGCTAGAACTGAACTAACTTGCAGTGGATAAGATCAAGCCTTTCGTGCAATAGATGTGTCAGTAAAGATCTAAACCTCCTATGTATCAGTTTTGTGTTGACTCAGTGTCTAATGTTTGCTGAGTGAATGATATCATGATAATGCAATAAATAAAGTAATCATAGCACAAATATAAATGCGTAAAGTAAAACAACACAGAGTTTGTTTATGGAAGTTCTGGGTGGCGTAATCCTGTGCGTCTCCCCTTCTCCTGTGGTGTAGGAGGTATCACTAGAATCTTGAGATAACTGTTACAAAATCCTAGCCCAATGACAGTCCTTCATGACACCCTAGTTTCACTGTCTACTCATAATGAAGAAAGGTAAGATTGCTCCCTTCATTCTACACACTGATCCTTCGGAGGTGGAATGACTCCTTCACCAGCTCACCACTCTACTAACACAAATCCATGCAGATCGTATCAATGAATGTGGCAACCAAGTTGCAACTGTATGAGGAAAGGTGGAGTTGCTCTCCTTAAACTATGCACATCCAACCCTTTTTTCACAAAGGTTAGGGTTAGAATTAATCAAAAGATTAATTCAGTGAGCTGTCTGATTCTTCTGGATATGGCGTTGTAGCTCCAAGATGCCTTCTTCCCCCTTAATGGGTTACTGGATCTTTCTTTTTAATCTTCAAGGCAATTCCGTTGGCTTCCCTGTTTCTAGATATGAAATCTAATTTCCTGGATCTGGATCTTTAGATATATGCTTTTTTAAAGCTTTTTCTGATCCACGTTTTTCACTCACTTCCTTATGAGTATTTATAGGGATGATGTAACGGTCAAGTAGATCTTATAGCCGTTATGTTTGCCGTTTAGCCAATGTTCATGTGTACGACCTTTTGTCGTTTTGTCATTTCAAATTTAACAAGGCCTTAACTCAGTTTTCTACTCTTTTTCAAAACTGAGTACCTCGTATACTTGACATCTGACTTCAATTGACTAAGTCAGAGTACAACATTCAGTTTCTTCTTTTCCTGGTAACTGATAATCTTTGTCCTTAAGATTATTCAGCTTTACATGATCTATAGTTCAGTTTTAGGTTACCACAGACTTGCCTGAATCTTGACTTATAGTCATGACTTAATCAGCTTCTAACTGAGTTTTCCACCTCTCGCTTCTTGATCTTCGATAAGCGAGATCTGTGTCCCCGATTCTTGATCTTCTTCGATTTTCTCATAGTGAGTCCGATCCTCGATTTTTCCATGTGTATACTCAGTTTGCTTGTTGTGACTCAGTTGTTCGCCTAGTTCCTATCTATTACAATGCTTGTCTGAAACAACCTATACAAAGTTCAGACTCTAGATAGAACTTATACATTTTTCTCTAGACTGTTTCTTGCTTCTTCTTTCATTATGCACTATAACAGTTAGTTATGACTTCATCATCATGGGTTGTAAGTGATCTCACTAAGTATGTGACAAATCATCATCAAAACACAGATATTATTTCCAACAATTTCCCCCTTTTTGATGATGTATCATAACCCTCCCTAAAAGCATTAATAAAAGAATAATGCAAGAAATGATAACAAATTAAAATAACAAACTAAAAACAGCTGAGTTTATTACAAAGCAAACTGAATAACTGGATTGATTACAATTTTTCTTTTTCCAAAGACAACATCTTTTCACCAAGGAAAATGCTTCTTTTAGTTTCTAGAAGTCTTCTTGCCTTTTCTTCTTCTCTTGATTCATTATTTCTGGGCTTGATATCCAGGTATTCATTGATCAACCGATTTGCTTCTTCAATATCTTGGTTCTTGAGTTTTATCAAAATCTCTTTAATCTCCTCATCCATTGTCTTCTCTTCTTCTTTTGAAATAAGACTAAGTTCCTTTTCTTTAGTCTTTAAAATATTTTCCCCCTCAGTTTTTGTCTCTTTATCTTCATTTGTCTTTAAAGTTTCTTTCAATCTGACACAAATTGCGATCTTCTTTCTGATGTTCAACACAGCTTTAACTGAGGCTTCTTCATCTTCCTCAGTTCTTGTTTCTGTAAAGGTTTCTTCTGCAATTAGCTCCTCGATCAGATTATCAACTGCTTCTCTATTTTGTTGAATAACCAGTAGATCAACATCTACTTGTCCGTCTTGTTCTTCAACCAACAGTTTGGCATAGATTTCTTCAGCTTTGTCAACTATTTCAGTTTTATCAGCATCAGCATCACCTTCAGTTTTATCTTCCCCCATGTTTGAAGATAAGCAAAAGCTTTCTTCAAATAATTTGTCCAAGGTGATGATGTTGGAGTATTTGTTCAGACCTGAGTAATGTGCAGTTGAAATAAATTTTTGTAAGTTGTAGAGCTTCTGTTGTAGGGTCTGCATCAGGCTTTCGATGATCATTTTTAATCCTTCCAATTTCTCCTCAGTTTCAGTTTCTTGGCGCTGAGATCTTTCAGTTGCATCAAGGGGAATGTCCTTCAATATCGATTTGCTTGTAGACGCATCTTGAGCTTGAGATGAGGAACTGGCTTCATGATAATGACTTAATAGTTCTTTCTCATACTCAGCCGCGCAAAAATTCAGCATCTTCTAGGACTTCTCTCTGTTCCTCAGTATAATTTTCATGCATCTTAGTTGAAGGTTTAGTTTCATCTTCAATCAGAATAGTGCCTTCTGTTTCAGTTTTCCTTGCCAGATATTTGTTCCACATCCTCCTTTGTCTTCTTAAAGTTCTTTCATCCAAATTTACAGTTTCACTTGAGCTAGAGTCTGAAGTTTCTCTCTTTTCTTCTTCAACGAATTTCCTTTATTTCGCTCCAGTGGACACTGATTTCTGTTTTACTTCTGTTTCTGTGGATTTTGAGATGGAGAAGTAATTTAATATACTTTGAACCAAATACGTAAATCCCTTTTGCAATAAGAACTTTTCTCCAACAGCCTTTCTTCCATGGGCTTTCGCTTTTTCGTCTGAGATTTGTTTGATCAATTGCTTGAGAACAAACTTGTTCCAATCCAGTTTTTCTTCAAACCAAATAGCATAAATCAGTTTCATCTTTTCTGTTGAAAGTGTGTAGAGATTCCAAGTGTGACCAATAACGTTTTTGGTCAAAAGAATTGTCAAGAATGCGAACTCTTGTTTCTGTTGATAAATGGATCCAATGAAATTCTTCTCATTTTTGTTGAGTGCTGTGACATTCCAAAGTTTGCCTTTTTTCTTCATTTCCAAAAGTGAGAGATGAAGATCCTCTAAATATGTCTGAACCAAAGATTAAGGAAAGCAGATGTTCATCAACAGTAATGCTCTTATCTTGAACTGCTGTCCTGAAACTCTTTCCATCAACAGCGATTATGGCGTTTCTGTAGAAATCTTTAATGTCGTCTGGGTATAGAGTATTGACCTTCGTATCAATCAACTTTTCAAGTCCTCGCATCTTTTTGATTTTGTCTGCAATTTGAGTTGATAGGATGGAGTTTGAAATTTTTTGATTGAAATCGTCCAGACTTATGGTGATTCCTTCATCAATGTTATATTGCTCCATGAATTTCTAAATTAAGAATTCTTGAGGAAACTTTGAATGTTTTGAAATTGATTGAGCAAGATTTTGTCAAGATTGCGTTTCTGAGTCTTTCAATCGTTTTCAAATAAGAGTCGTGTTGCAATCAATGAGATTTGTAGGGATGTACATCTACTTTTTCTCCTTGATTGACACGTGGCTTTAGGTGATTTGTCTTGTCAGCCCAAGCGTCAGATGGTAGCTGGAAAGTTTTCTGCTTTTGACCAATTTGCCCTTCATCAGCTTTTATGTGGAAGTCAGTTTTCTCCAGTTTCAGCAACATAAGAACTGACTTAGCCTGCAAAACAGTTTTTAAATTTTCTTCGGTACCCATATCTTTTTGGGTCCGGTTGGATTAGTTATTGAAGTACAGACTTCAGTTTCTTTGATGAGAGAATTAACCTTTCTCATCTCTTTTCTAGATAGACCATTACGCTCAACTTTAGTTGATTTCTTAAGGATTCTTTTAGATTTATCATCTTTATTTCCTTTGTGCAATCCACTAGGTCTTCCAGTATCTTGGTGTCTAGAGTTTGTACTCTTTGAAATCTCAAGACTGGGTAAGGGTGAGGAATCATCATTGCTTTTGTCAAATTCACTAGATATTAATCTTTCAGCTAGATTTGACACTTCAGTTTCAAGAAACTCATTCCACTCTTTTGCTTTGTCAAGTTCTATATCTTTTAGTTTCAACTCCAGTGTGAGTTTTTCTACTAACTTGACAAGTTCAATGTTTCTTTGACTGAGTTCAGCAGATGATAACTGAGTTGAAGAATGTACATTTCCTTGATTATGTGTTACAGCTTCACGGTTTGAATGTACATTTTCTTGTTGCTCTAATGCATCTTTTATATCATCAGTTACTCGCAACAACTTTCTTTCCTCTTTTTCTGAGAAATTACTTAGTGATGGAACTTCTCTGGATTTGTCATCATATACATTGAGATTGCTATCCACATCATCACTGAGTTGTGGTTCTGGGCTTGTATGTGAATTTGTAGCGTTGAACCTCTCAAAAACTTGATCCTGAAAATCAGATATATTTTGCAAACAGTTAGTCAGGGGGTGGGAAAGCCAACTTTTAATTCTAGATGTATCAATTACAATCTAATTGAGTGCTTTCACAACTGATACAGTGAAGGGATTTTCAACAACTGGTTTGTAAGATATATTTGGATCACTTCCAATATGAAGTTTTGCTCCGATACCAATTGTTGGTCCCTTGGAAAGGTTAACACAAGTTTAGAGGGGGGGGGGGGGTGAATAAACTTGTCACCAAAACTTTCCCAAAATTGAAAGTACCCCAGGAACTGAGTTTTTACCAAATTCAAACTGAACTAACAAACTGATGCTCAGTTCAGTTCCTATCCTTTAATCTTGTAAGGAGTTAGCTAATTCAATTTTGCTTATGCTAGAACTGAACTAACTTGCATCGGATAAGATCAAGCCTTTCGTGCAATAGATGTGTCAGTAAAGATCTAAACCTTATATGTATCAGTTTTGTGTTGACTCAGTGTCTAATGTTTGCTGAGTGAATGATATCATGACAATGAAATAAATAAAGTAATCATAGCACAAATATAAATGCGTAAAGTAAAACAACACAGAGTTTGTTTATGGAAGTTCCGGGTGGTGTAATCC